>JAGFNQ010001323.1:57179-127653 GCA_024364735.1 Boesenbergia rotunda | reverse complement strand
AGGGACAAATGGCTTGAGCCATGAAGTCGGAAATGGATTCCATGTACGAAATCAAGTATGGGACTTGGTTAACCCACCTGAAGGGATTAAACCCATAGGGTGCAAGTGGGTTTTCAAGAAGAAAACCGACATGGAAGGTAATGTTGTTACCTTTAAGGCTAGATTAGTGGCAAAAGGATATCGTCAGAAACAAGGAATTGATTATGACGAAACCTATTCGCCAGTAGCTATGCTTAAATCCATTCGGATGCTCCTAGCCATAGCAGCTCATTATGATTATGAGATATGGCAAATGGATGTGAAAACAGCTTTCCTTAATGGAAACCTGCTTGAGGATGTATACATGATACAACCTGAAGGTTTCACATCGGTTGATAAAACCAAAGTATACAAGCTTCGACGATCCATATATGGACTGAAGCAAGCATCTAGGAGCTGGAACATCCGTTTTGATGAGACAATCAAAGAGTTTGATTTCTCACAAAATCCTGACGAACCTTGTGTGTACAAGAAGGTTAGTGGGAGTGCAGTCGTATTCCTAGTATTATATATCGATGACATATTGCTTATAGGAAACGATATATCAGTTTTACAGACAGTTAAAATTTGGTTGTCCAAAACTTTCTCCATGAAAGACCTGGGAGAAGCAACCTATATCCTTGGGATTAGAATCTATAGAGATAGATCAAAACGGTTGCTTGGTCTTTCGCAGTCTACATATATAGACCGAGTGCTAAAAAGGTTTAGCATGTCGGAGTCCAAGAAAGGTTACCTTCCCATCAGGCATGGGATCAACCTTTCGAAGTCTATGTGTCCGCGCACAGAAGACGAGAGGATTTGCATGAATAAGATTCCCTATGCATCCACAATAGGATCTATCATGTATGCTATGTTATGTACAAGGCCCGATGTATCATATACTCTGAGTGTCACAAGCAGATACCAGTCGGATCCAGGAATGGATCATTGGGCGGCTGTCAAGACAATCCTTAAGTACTTAAGAAGAACTAAGGATGTGTTCCTAATATATGGAGAAGGAGATATGATAATACGTGGGTATACAGATGCCAGTTTCCAGACAGATAAGGATGACTCCAAATCACAGTCTGGATACATATTTACTTTGAATGGAGGCGCAGTAAGTTGGAAAAGTTCCAAACAAGACACCGTAGCGGATTCTACCACGGAAGCGGAGTATATCGCAGCTTCGGAAGCAGCAAAGGAAGCAGTTTGGATCAAGAAGTTTGTCTCAGAACTTGGTGTGGTTCCAACCATTGATGAAGCAGTGCCGGTTTACTGCGACAACAATGGAGCTATTGCACAAGCGAAGGAACCAAGGTCTCATCAACGATCCAAACACGTGCTTCGACGCTATCATCTGATCAGAGAGATTATAAGTAGGAATGACATACAAATTGAGAGAGTTCCCACTGAAAGGAATATAGCGGATCCTTTAACTAAGGCCTTGCCTCAAAGCAAGTTTGAGGGACATGTTAGAGCCTATGGTATTGGGTACCGTAGCGATTGGCATTATGCCAAGTGGGAGTTTGTTAGTGATATGAGAGAAGTGTCCTAAGGCAATCGCCTTATGATATAAACATTTATATTAATAAATGATAATTCACTATTTGAGTATACATGTTTTGTGTATTTGATTGGGATCTTAAACTCATCTACTGAATGTCCGCAATACAACTCACAGCATAAGAGAATTTGTGATGGGATCACAACTAGTGATTATCTCTAAATGTGCAATTGTGAAGTGTTGGAAATATCCCTAGTCGATGAATTGATAAATACGGACACTATCAATTCTGTTGAGACTAGCATGGGTTATTCTCTATTCAGCTGATTCTCACTGGCTGGTGACATTGGGATGTCCGGAGATAAACATGGATGCTAGTTAAGGGAACTAGTTCATTGGAGTGACTAGCTGTAAGACTTCATATGGGAATCTACATGTAGATATGTCAATGAAGATCTTACTGCGGCTTAAGTGCGATGTTCCTTTGACTTGCGGTGTTCAAGTCATCTTGGTCATGGAGACTTATACTTTGACATCTTAAGCAAGCATCTCCAAGGAGGTGTGGACCCAGGATGATCGGGTATAAGCCGAATTGCCCGAAGATGTTTGAACAGCCTACAAAGGATTCACCACTCCTTGCGAGGAGATGTATACCCAGGCCTATCGTCGGATTGTTACTCAAAGTCTCTGGCCAGAGCATATCATGTTAAGAGTGCGAGTCTCTTAAATATATGAGAGTAATTAGAAATCCAAAGGACGAGAAAGACACTACTTGGGCTAGGTGTGACGTAGTCAGCCTAGTGGGGACTGACACCATAGACCGTGTCCTGAACCAAGTGGGTATAAGGTGGTGAAGGGAATGGGGCACGATTCATTAGAGTTGCTGAAGGGTTTCAGAATAATTTCTTCTGAGGTCAAACCGTTGATCTTTCGATTAATTGGGGATCATGATGTACTACTAGGTGCCACTCATGATCGTTCTATAATTAATGGGTTAATTATAGACGGTCAACATAAATCGAAAGCCTATTTAGTCACACGCACTACGAGTAATCCGAGGGATTTAAAACGAGTTGAAAATTGGATTTTCCGATCAAGAGAAATAAGTCGAATCTGAGTTAGTCAGAGGCGCAATGGAAGCTAAAAATGGCTAAGTCTTTTGAAGGCTTTTTGGGCGAATTAAATGAGTTTAATTCGCGGCGGTTCGGGTTGGTTTGGCCGGCCAAGAGGGTGCAAACCCCCCTTTGGTGGCCGGCCAATAAAGAGGAGAAAAACCAATTAATTTTGGTTTAATTAATAAATAAATCAAGTGCGATTTATTTTATAAATTATGGATAAATAAATTTGTATAAAGAAATTTATATAAATAAATTTATAGAAATTTATTCTTTTTATGGAAGATTAAAATAATCCATGAATTGGTTTATTTTAATTTTATAAAATCAATTATGAATTGATTTTTTCATAATAAGAAAGTTTATAAATTTCTTATAAAAATTTATTCCATAATTTAAAGAGAAGAAAAGTTAGTTTTATTATAAATTAGTTTATAATAAAGACTTGGTTTAAACGGAATAATTCATAAGAATTTATAGGATAAATTTCTTATGATAATTAATTAGTTTTATTATAAAGTTAGTTATAATAAAATTCATAAGAGAATTTATAGGATAAATCTCTTATGATAACTAATTTGTTTTATTATAAATTGTTTATAATAAGACTAGGCTTAAACGGAATAAGCAATAAGAAAATTTATAAGATAAATTTCTTATAACTAATTCCGTTAATTCCGTTAATTCGGTTTAGAGGGAGACTTAGCAAAGGAATTGCTACTATATAAAGAAACCAAAGGCTAGCCCTTAATTCCAATCAACTAATTAAGAGATAAAGAATTCTCTCTCCCTCTCTTCTCTTCTCTCCTCCTTCTCTTCTTCTTTCCTTAGGGCCGGCGCACCCTAGCTCTCTAGGGCCGGCGCACCCTAGTTCCTCTAGGGCCGGCGCCCAATCACAACACCAAGGAGGTGTTGCCGTGAGCCACTAGAAGAAGAAGAACCCGAACGCGAAGAAGAAGAAGCGGATAGCGACTCCTCTCTTCCCAGAATTCGATTCCGTTACTTCGTTGGTTAGTTTTTCCATTATTTCTCTTAATCTTCTAGTTGTGCCTTCCGAGAATCTAGTAGTTCTCGTCGGCACAAAACTCGTGACTTTGTGAAGTCATCCCGAAGAGAACTCGGCGTGGACGCAATAGAGGCGGAGCTTCCAAGGGACGCTACGGTTGGATCTCGTCCCTTCGAGTTACGAGAGGTACTTGGTAAATTTGTTTACTTTTCCGCAAAGTTTTATTTTATGATTATGTCAACACAATGTAAGGTTGCATGCTAGATACGAAGTTAAAATAATTTAGGAAATTATTTTATGCAAACTCTTTCGCTGCACGAAAAATTTTGAATTTTACGAACTCGTATCCTTGTCGACATACACCCGGTCCCAACAATGAGGCGAGGGGATGAAGAAGGTCGGCGACCGGTGCAAGGAGGAGGAGGCGGCTTGGCTTGGAGGTGCTCGGCCGCGAGCAAGGGAGAGGTAGAGGAGGCTTGTCTTCCTTGTGTGCTTGGTGTTGTGTGGTAGGAAGAGGTAGAGGAGGTCAGAGAGGGTGGTTGTGAGGGAGAAGAGTGTTGGGTTCTCCCGGCACAAAACAATAAAAAACGCAGCAGAAACAAGAACCCAAGAGCGATCCATGCGAAAGAAAACTCGTACAAAGTTATCTATCTAATAGATTTATCTACTGTTTATACCTTTGAAGCGTGCCCTTCGTTTATCCCGCTCGTCCACAATGCGCCGGATCTCTTGCACGTTCAAACGTCCGTGCCTCTATTCGTATCCACACGGACACAATCTCTCAACTTCGGGAGAACTACCTTAGTTGTGCTAGCAACTTTAGGTAGCTCGAAAATACCAAGAACCTTACAATAAAGTTTCGGCCAAGAAGGGAGGAGAAGAAGAGAGGAAGGGAAGAAGGAAACACTTAGTTGCACATTCAAAATGACTTGACTCCTTTTATATTCATCCCATGAATACCAAGAGTCACTTGTCTCTTTGCCTTCCCTTCATTAAAGCCAATAAAGAGCACATCTTTTCATGTGACTCTCATCTTCTCTTCATCCAATGAAGAGAGACTTTCTCTCTTTCCTGCATGCAAATCCGACCAGGTCTCTAGGGCTTCCGACTCGGTCTCCCACCAAGTCTCCTGAGTGGCGAGCCCCGACTGCCGAGTGGCGAGCCCCGACTGCCGAGTGTCGACCCAGTCTGCCGAGCTCCCAGCCCAGTCCGCCGAGTGCCGACCCAGTCTGCCGAGCTCCGACTCAGTCTGTCGAGCTCCGACTTAGTCTGCTGAGTGCCGAGCTCCCGACCTGCGCTCCCGAGTTCCCAACTCGAGCTCAGATCTCCGAGTTCCCAACACGGACTCGGACTCCCCGAGTTCCAACTCGGACTCGGACTCCCCGAGTTCCCAACTCGGCTCGGACTTCCCGAGTTCCCAACTCGGGCTCGGCTTCCCAAGTTCCCAACTCGGGCTCGGCTTCCCGAGTTCCCAACTCGGGCTCCTGAGCTGACCTCCCGAGTTCCCAACTCGGGCTCAGGTTTGCCGATCAGATTTTCCGAAGCATTGTGTCCTTTGTGTGTGACCCAATAGGTTCTCGTGACGTTGGCAATGCGCCTAAACACTTTAGACACATAAACAATGAGCGGCATCTAGCAATGCATCATTGCTACCCAAGTAATAAGAAAAGTCGAGATCCGACTAAACCTCCGTGACTATGATAATGTATGACCTTGTCCTTCTATCCTTGCTATCTAGATTGACCAATGAGGCATAGACCGTGTCATCCTCAATCAATCTATGTGTTTCTTGATCCCCGAGTAGACTCACTCAAACAAATGAGCTCAATATCTCATATTGACTCATTTGAGCATGGTCATGCGTTTCAGTAGTCCTACTCGATCAAGGGGCCCACAGATATCACTCCCGTCATATGGGAGGGATAAATCCCATCTACATCACTCACATCTCTCCGCATAATTCATTACATATCCAGTGATCGCCTTTATAGTCCACCCTGTTACGGTGGCGTTTGACGATATCAAAGTACATAACTCCTTACGTAGGGAACCGTAGTGACTTCGGTCTAAGGACTATTCATACCAATAGTCACATGAAAAAGTTTATGACACTCATATGACAATCTATGAAACTTTCTTATGGCGGGTCATTCAGTACACATTCTCCAATGTATATCCATGTGTCAACTTGATATCACATATCCATGACTTGTGAGCTCAAGTCATCAGTTGACCTACATGCTAGTCTCCATGCATTAATATTGTCCCTGAATATTAATGCTCGACAAAGAATAATTTAGTGTAGTGTTCTCTACATTATCTCACTATCGATTCAACCAATCGATATAATATAGATAGGAACCTACTACACAAGGACATTATTATACTTAGTCATTCGGCACAGAATACAAAGTAAGTATAATAACCAAACATGCTTTATTAATAATAAATATGATACAAGATGTCCCTAGTCAATCATCACATAATTGGCTCTAGGGCTCCTACTAACAAAGAGCACCTCTCTTCTTCTCCTTCACCTTCTTCTTCCTTGGAAGGCCGGTGGCAAACCCTAGCTTAGGGTTTTGGTTGGCACGTGAAGAAGTGATTGATTGGAAGGCCTTGGTGATTCCGATTCTTGGTAGATCGTCGCCCACACGACGTCCAAGAGGGGAGGGTCATACGATAGAAGATTGCAAGGTAACGGGAAGGTGTAATTCTTCCTTGACTCTTTGATTCTATCCTTGCATGTGGTGATTAATTAATTATCATTTTCTTAATTAATTATTGTTGATAATTAATTATTTGGACCCCGATAATAAACATAAAAACCAGCGATCTGCTCGTCGTCTTTTCCGCGACCAATTGGTTAGGCGAGTTACAAGGCTCGAACTTTGAGTTTGGCTAAGTTGTAACTCGAATCAATTGGTGCGCCAACGAGACGGTCGTTTGGGAGATAAGTCTCCATTCAGATTAATTTTTAATCCGTGGACATGGAGAGGTCTCTCATGGACGACCAGGTATTCGCTTAGCAAACCCGCCAAGCTATCCAACAGTTGGGACCTATGGTTAATGGATCTTGGGAGGATTTCTCCCGGAAGTCTTGATGGACCATGGAGTGCGCCAAAGGATTTGGAGACAGATTCAAGTCTCAATCCTAGGTATTTGGCATATTGGAATTGAGTGTCATGCATGAAAATATGAAATTAGGTTATATTGCATGAAAATTGGTTTTTGATGTATAGATGTCATATAAACCAATGTTAGGGATGCATTGTAGTTTGGTATGGGCAGATACATCAAGAAGAAGCCAAAACTAGGACTTTAAGTCAAGGTTCAGTTAAACCATTTAGATAGTTTTGGTTTTGTGTCAATCTTTGGATTGGTAGTAGATACATTTTTGAATGTATTTTTTTCAAGTAGACACGGATACCACAAACTTCTCCACAAAATTTGAAATTTTTAGAGAATTGTAGAATTATCAGCGCAATTCTGAAATTGGGTTCAGAATGTTGAAAAGGCTAAAATCAGGGTACCAGTCGATTGGTAACTGTCCCAGTCGACTGGTAACAGTGCTGTTTAGAGAGAGACTAACTAATGTATGATTTTTTCGACTAGATCAGTTGACTGAGAAGGAAGCAGTCGACTGATGTTACTGTGAGATTCCTTTTTGATAGGGATCAGTCGACTGGTAACTGTCTCGGTTAACTGATACATGCTGAAATTGTTTTCAGCTAGGTCGAAAAGTGTCCTAATGTTATTAAATTTATGTATAATCTTATGGGGGTTAATACACAACGTTTATAGTCATTAGTGGTTAAAGGATCTAATAATTGAGATATTATTGGAGTCATTTGATGTGTGGCAAAGGGGAAGAAGTATTAGGTTTAAGTGGGAAACCAAATATGTCTTTGCAAGAAATCCTAGGTCAAGGGGGAGCTTAGGTAAAGGGAGAGCATTGTTGCTCATTTATTGGCAAAGGGAGAATTTGGAGAGGTTCTTAAAAAACTTTTGTAAGTCCAATATAGGAGGAGCCTTAGAGAGGTTCTTAAAAAACTCGTTTAGTAAAAAATCCTAACTCTTGGGGAGTTTAGGTGTGGGGGATGCCTTGTGAAAGGATCCATACATATTTGCATTGCATTGGTATATGTATTGGCGGTATAAGCCCAAGGTGAAGCCTTGGCAACGTGAGTCCAAATATTGATTAGCATTTGTTATTTGCTGTTGGTTTTCCCTAATTTAAACGTATTACCAAACATAAAAAAGGGGGAGATTGTTGAAGCAATCTATGGTCTATGGGACCATGTGTTTTGATGTTCGGGCAAAGGCTTTAAGTTAGGTTCACCCTTGTATTTGATATATGTATGTAAGTGTGCAGGTTTGCAGGATACACATAGGCTTAGCTGGACGACTTCGGGTCTAGTGAACGATGGCATGAGGAGACAAGCCATGGGCTTGTATGCATCCGAGAGACCGTGGACAAAGCAAGAACGATGAGCCGAGGGAAGCGCACTTTGAGGCATACACGAACGATGACATGAGGACGAGTCGTGGGCTTGTATGCATCCGCGGGACGAGAGCCAAAGTCGAAGAAGGCTTGAAGGCAACAGGTCGAAGCTGCTAGGTGAAGAGTCAGCTGAGTCGTGAGGGTCCGAGTGCTGAGAGAATTATACTCGGGAAGGGAAACCTAGGTTTAGGGTTTGGTCAGTCGACTGATGCTTGGATCAGTCGACTAGTAGTTGGCACAGAAAGATCAGTCGGCTGATCTTCTGTGTAGTCGACTGGTGTCAGCTAGGAATTCGAACGTTGGATTATAACGTTCGAATTCGGGTGGACCAGTAGACTGGTGTTGACACCAGTCGACTGGTAACGGCTAGTTCAGCCATGAGCTCTATTTAAGAGAGCTTGGTTTGGCTGACTAGGGTTGACGAAATTGACTTTGGTTAAAGACCAATTAATAGTCTAAGTGTTCAGGTGTGTGTTGCGGGTTGTGGGGAGGTTTCTCCACCCACAAGGAGCTTCACAAGCTAGCCGGAGGCTTTCCGAGGAGTCATCCACCGACGGATCAGGATCGTCCACCTTACGGACAGCCATGGAGTAGGAGCTTTATCTTCGAACCACATAAACAGTTTGTGTTAGCGATTGTATTTATTTGTAATTTGTATTTCCACTTGCGCACGCTAACACTTGTAGGAAGAAACGACGCATTGGGGGACACGGGCTATTCACCCCCTCTAGTTGGTCCATCGATCCCCAACATTTTTCAGGGCTCAAACTCTCCCAACTCTGGTATAATCGGGGTTGAGATCTGTTAGAATTTGATGACCCGAATTCTGTTTAATCCATTAATATTTATTAGATATTTTCTTATTAATATGTTAATTAACAGATTCTTTATAAATATGTTAATTAACAGTTTCGTTATTAATTTTTTATTTGACTAAGTATTCTAAGGTCCCTATAAATTGTGTATCTCATAGACAAGTTGAATAAATCAATCAATAATGTTATTTGGTTATCTCTTCTTTCTTTTCTCTACCTCCCTTTTATCTCTACTTCTCTTTACTTTATTATGGTATGAGAGTTACCGACTTTGTATTCCACCGTCCATATTGATTTTTCCTCCTCTACCCGTGGTTTTTTCCCGTCAAGGGTTTTCCACGTAAATCTGGTGTGTTCTCTATTGTTCTTGTTGCTGTTTTTCTGTATTAATCTCGTAACAAGTGGTATCAGAGCAAGGTTGGGTTTGAGAATTTCAACCGGGATTAATAACAACGGCAAGCATGAAATATGATATTCTGCTTTTGGATCGCAACACCAGGTTTACGCTGTGGCGGGTTAAGATGCGAGCGGTGCTAGCACATCTGGACTTGGACGACGCACTGTTCGGAATAGATAACATGCCCTCGACATGGACAAAGGAGGAAAAGGAACGTAAGGATCGAAAAGATCTATCTCAGATCTACCTTCATTTATCGAATGATATTTTACAGGATGATTTGAAGGAGAAATCTGTTGGTGCAGAAAGCACCAAAGTCAAACCTGTGTTTTGATAATGGCAACAGGGTTCAAGAGTTAAGTCTTACTTGTTATCTAACATGTCACTTGAGTGTGCAGGGTAAAAAGCCCTAGCGAAGGACTGCTAGGCACTGGCGAAGGAATGCCAGAGTAAAAAGCCCTAGCGAAGGACTGCTAGGCACTGGCGAAGGAATGCCAGAGTAAAAAGCCCTAGCGAAGGACTGCTAGGCACTGGCAAAGGAATGCCAGAGTGAAAAGCCCTAGCGAAGGAATGCTAGGCACCGGGTGAAGGACAGCTCGGCATCCAAGACCTGGCAAAGGACCGTCAGGCAAAAGTCCAACCAGAGGAACGGTTGGCATCAGGTACACTCTCCCGAGAGGAGTAGGTGAGGACGCGTTCCCCGTCGAGGGAACAGTAGGCGTCGGTTCGACCTAGGGCTCCATTTGGAAGGCCCAAAGTCAGAACCAAGATAGCTAAGGCTGTATAAAACTAACAACTTACTGCTTTATATTGTTTTCGAACTAACCCTGGATGCAGGACCAAAGGAATGTGTGTCTGTAGCTTAGAGAGTCTCAAAGGAGTGATGCAGCAGCTGAGAAGGGCGCCCTGAGTGTCCAGGGCGCCCCCAAGGTGAACATGAAACAAATGAAGCAAAAAGGAGCTTCGGCTGACCACTGGCCGGGGCGCCCTCAGCAGCCAGGGCGCCCCCAGCAGCCAGGGCGCCCTCAGCGCTCAAGGCGCCCCCAGCAGCCAAGGCGCCCCGCGCCTACGCCAGCGAAGCGATTACACCTATCCAGCCGAGAAGCCCGCGCTGAATAAGTCATGCAGGGCGCCCCCTGCGTCCAGGGCGCCCCCAGTGTCAAAACACATCCCTATTCGAGTGGGATAGAGTTTGACCGAGCGAAGCTCGGATCGCTTGACACGTGGGGGGCGCCCCCGACGTCCAGGGCGCCCCGAGGTGCTATAAATAGCACCCAACGCCCAGGCTTTCAACAACAACTTCGACACAACGCTTCTACGCTCTTCTGCTCTCGCGCCTCGCTCCGGAAACTTCCCAACTCGAGCCGACAACGTTCCGCTGCTCCGAAAAGTCAACCTACAACGGACGTCGGTAAAAGAAGAGCCTCTTTTCAATTATTAAAGTTTACCGTGCCATTGTTGTAAATTAAATTCTGTAAACTGATTTGCGAACTTATAGAATTGCCCGCAGAAAACGGTCAACGACCGTGGGCCTTGGAGTAGGAGTCGACCTAGGCTCCGAACCAAGTAAAATCGATTGTGTCTCTGTGTGATTTTGTTTTCTTAATTTCCGCTGCGTACTTGCTCTAAGTATTTCCGAAAAACGATTTCCGATATTCACCCCCCCTCTATCGATTCTCTCGATCCAACAAAATCCGCTGCTGCACTATGGCTAAAACTGGAGCAGTTGTGCATGAGAAAAAGTCTTACGAGCAAACTGGGTCTAAAACAACGTTTGTATTCTCATCGCATGACAGAAGGTACGTCATTAAGAGATCATTTGACCGTGTTTAAGGAAATCGTCTCTGACCTAGAGGCTTTGGAGGTCAAATACGATGATGAAGATTTAGCATTGATCTTACTGTGTTCTTTACCCTCGTTATATACGGCTTTTAGAGATACTATTTTATATAGTCGTGATACTCTTACTTTGAATGAAGTTTATGATTCATTATTTTCAAAAGAGAAAATAAAACAACTTGTCGAAGAATCTGAGACTCAGGGTGAGGGTATTATTATTCAAGGAAGGACTCAGGAGGAAGATTCTAATGGTAATATCAGGGGCAGATCGAAATCCAAAAATAGCGATAAGATCTGTAATTATTGCAAGAAGAAGGGTCATATCAAATCAGAATGTTACAAGCTGCAGAATAAGAATAAAAGGGCAGGTGAAAATTCGAGAGAAAAACAACCAGAGAAGTTTGGTGAGGCTGATGTTGCCGAAAATTACAGTGATGGTGAACTTCTCGTTGCCTCTGATGCTGATTTGAAGCAGAGTGAGGAATGGATTCTTGATTATGGTTGTACTTTTCATATGTGTCCCAATCGGGATTGGTTTTCAACATATGAAACGGTTTCGAGTGGTGCCGTTTTGATGGACAATAATACATCTTGCAGAATTGCTGGTATTGGTATGATCAAAATTAAGATGTTTGATGGTGCCATTCGGACACTTGGTAATGTGAGGCACGTTCCTGATTTGAAGAGAAATATAATCTCTTTGAGTATTCTTGATTCTAAAGGGTACAAGTACACTGGCGAAGGTGGAGCTGTGAAGGTCAGTAAAGGGTCTCTTGTTGTGATGAAGGGACTAAGGAGAACCGTCAGTTTACATGTTCTGCAGTGATCCACAGTAATAGGTGATGTTGTCGTCACAAGATGATATGGATAAAAGAAGATCACTTACGGAAAGCTTGTAAGGAAGCTATTTGGCTGAAAGGACTCTTCAGTGAGCTTAGCGAAGACTTACAGATTACTACAGTCTTTTGTGATAGTCATAGTGTTATTTTCCTCACGAAGGATCAGATGTTTCATGAGAAGACAAAGCATTACTTGGACTTGGTTGATGCTAGATGCTGAGATTTGCCTGTGGGACTTTTGTGGAAAAGGTGGAGAATGTTCATTTGATGATTTGTGAAATTCGCGTCAAGGTGGAGACTGTTAGAATTTGGTGACCTGAATTCTGTTTAATCCGTTAATATTTATTAGATATTTTATTATTAATATGTTAATTAACAAATTCTTTATAAATCTGTTAATTAACAGTTTCGTTATTAATTTTTTATTTGACTAAGTATTCTAAGGTCCCTATAAATTGTGTATCTCATAGACAAGTTGAATAAATCAATCAAGAAAGTTATTTGGTTATCTCTTTTTTCTTTTCTCTACCTCCCTTTTCTCTTTACTTTATTATGGTATGAGAGTTGCCGACTTTGTATTCCGCCGTTCATATTGATTTTTCCTCCTCTGCCCGTGGTTTTTTCCCATCAAGGGTTTTCTACATAAATCTGATGTGTTCTCTATTATTCTTGTTGCCGTTTTCCGTATTAATCTCGTAACAAGATCCTCGGGTTGCGGTAGCAACTTCTTCCCCGGGACGAGCATACGCCGTATTGCCTGCGTCCTTTTCAGGACCCAAACTCTCCCAACTCGGGCATAGTCGGGGTCGAGATCCTCGAGCTATGGTAGCAACCTCTTCCCTCGGGATGAGCATACGTTGTATTGTCTATGTCCTTTTTAGGGCTCAAACTCTCCTAACTTGAGCATAGTCATGGTCGGGATCTTAGAACTACAGTAACAATCTCTCGCCCAGGGATGAGCATACGTCGTATCACCTACATCCTTTTTAGGGCTTAAACTCTCCTTACTTGGGTATAGTTGGGTCGAGATTCTTAGGCTGTGGTAGCAACCTCTCCTCTCAAGATGAGCATATGTCATATCGAGCAAAGTTGGGGTCGAGATCCTATTGGTTTCGACTGTGTGGCAGAGTGAGTTATCATTTCTCTGACTGCTCGGATAGTCGAGAGTGGTGAGGTTGACCATTATTGTAACTCAATGTTGACAATCACAAATCAATTTTGTCCCCCTCGACTCAGATAGAGCCTGATCCGAGGTCATGCACTTTCATACATGTGTCCGCAAGACACATCTTGTCTAGAACAAAACAGTAAGCCTACCGCACAACTGCACAAGCGACTCAAAGCTTACACCTAACCTAGTCCTAAGACAAGGAAAATAGTCTAACAAAAGTTCATTTACATTTAGAATACATAGACCACAAAAATGAACATCGAAAAAACAAAAGTTTGCCACGTCTTCATCCGGAGGCGTCGGTGATCTAGGCGAGAGAAATCGGTGGAGGCGGTCGGTAGATGGGAAAGTGGCCCGCTTCAGACAACTATCGTAGGGTGCCGACCATGCCGTGCTTCACCATCTAGAGGAGTCAGGTCCTGACTAAGTTGTAGAACTCCTTTGAAGAGGGAAACTCCTCTTTCTTAGTCACCCAATGAGCCACTTCCCCCTCCTGATTTGCCCGAAGCTCAGTCTACTTACCTTCCAAGAGCTCCCGTCGCGCTCCCAACGCCACCTGCAACTCCGAAATAGAAGAATATAGCATCTCCGCCTTGGCTTGGGCTGCCTACACCTCTAGGTAAAGGAATTCTAGTTCAGCAGATTGAACCAAAAATTGAGCCTAGGCCAATTCCTCCTCCTCCCGAGCCTATCATAGCTTACCTTCTAAAGTGGCCAATGCGGTCTCCGACTCCTCCCTTACTATCTCCAGCTCCTGCAACCATCTCTCGGCCACTTATCGGCGGGACTCTGCCTCCTTCCGAGTCACCCTAGCTCTACCTCCAAAAAATGGAGTTTCTTTTGGTAGGTCTCCTGCTCTTCCCGGGTCGTCTCCAATGTTGCCTTCGATGAGACCACTTCTGGTGTCCCTACTCCATCTTGGCCCTTAGACTCTTGATTTTCCTTTTCTTCTTCTTATCCCCCACCTCCAACACCTTAACCTGAGTTCCCAGAGAATCAATCTCGTTTGACGTTTGCTCAGGGCGTACTTAGTGTCCATGACCGAGACCTTATTGTCATTTATTATCTTCTTTAGGTGACTAATCTCGGTCATACTAGACGAGAGATCCTTTGACAAGGCCTTAAAGAATAAGTCAAGACAATTGCATCTTCAAGTAGACGATGGTGGCTTGACAGACATACAGCCTAGCGGAAAGGCTAACCACATGCTCATTCAACTCACACCAGCCCTGGGAAAGCTCTGGGAAGCAACGGCTGAAAACCATGAGCTTGGACATATGGTCAGCATCGGTTCCCATTAGCCCTTCAAGGAGAACCCCTCATAGGCATGGCTACCGCAACCACCTCTCTGTCCTGCCATCGAGTGGCCACAGGTCCCAACAGGGTCAGCTCTATTCAGAAATCTGAGCTGGGGGGGGGGGGGGGGGGGACAGACTCTTCGTCCCGAGTTTGGGAAGGACCAACCTTGGCCCTCTCATGAGTTATTAGAGGGAGGTGGAGGTGGAGTTCTTGGATCTCAGCTATTGCCTCCCCAACAGGGGGAACTGACGGAGGCTCGGGGCAGACACCTCACCTCTAGCCGAGGGCAAGTCACCTACAGGTCTTCCATCTCAGGGGAGTTGACGGTAGGCAGACAGGTACCGGTAAAGGGCCACTAGGGAGCCCAACCCCCTGGGCGGACGTGGCCTCAGCTTGGGAATAGGCGGGAGGCGATCATTTTCTTTTACAGGAAATCTGAAGGGTGCGGGGTACTTGACTCTTCTGAGTCCACCCCCTCATCGACGGACAAAAGGGGGTACTATGGAAGCGACAAGGACGACCGTAGGGGCCGCCAATGGGGTTGTTGAACCTCGACCGCTTGGGTAAGATCGATAATCTTTGCACCTCTAGCCACTAGCTTAAACTCGGGCATCCGAGTCAATTGGTTCAGGGCGGGCCGCAGCATGGTCTCAGTTGCATGAAATAAAAAAAATACTCAGTCAAACTTCAACATTACCCTAAAAGACCAAGACCTTACCGAAAGAATACTGCAGCGGAGCTAGGGTAGGGATTTGTACAGAATCGGATGCCCGTTTAGAGGGGGGTGAATAGAAGTTGCCCCTCAATTCGCTCGGTTTCTCTTCCTATGATGTTAGTGCGCAAGCGAAATAACAATTAAGCTAAAACTAACAAGAAGAACAAACTGATGTAACGTGGTTTGGAGATGAAGCTTCTACTCCACGGTTGTCCGTAAGGTGGACGATCCTAATTCGTTAGTGGATGATTATCCAGAAAACCTCTGTCTAGCTCACGTAACTCCTTGTGGGTGAAGAAACCTCGCACAAGACCTCTGAGAGCTTAGACGACTAATTGATCTTTAATCAAGTCCAATTTCATCAAGCTTGCTCAAGCAAATCGAGTTCTCTTAAATAGAACTCGTTTGCTGATTCAGTCGTTATCAGTCGACTGGTACCAACACCAATCGACTAACAGTTGTTGAATTTGAACTTTACAGCCTAACGTTTGAATTTAGCAAACACCAGTCACTGCACAGAAAGAGTAGTCGACTGATCTTTTTGTGTTCTTAACCAATCAACTGATCTCATACTAGTCAACTGGTAAAATCCTAAACCTAGGGTTTCAACCATGAGTACATTCACTTAGCACTCGTCCTCGCCCAATCAATCTAGACCTAGCCTTCTGGTCTCCTACATCAGTGTCGCACCCCTCGGATGTCTCTCCATCCTTCACATCTTACCTTCTAGAGCTTCCTTCGGCCTAATCATTATTGACGGGTCCACGGTCCTTCCTGACTCACTTGACTCTTTACTTCGCTTTGGCTCTCATCCCTCAGATGCATACAAGCCCACGGCTCGTCTCCATGTCATCCTTTGCGTATGCCTTTGGCCCTCGTTTCTCGGATGCATACAAGCCGTGGCTTGTTCTCATGTCATCCTTCGCGTATGTCTCGAAGGTGTGCTACTCTTGGCTCATCGTTGCTGCCCTGTCCACGGTCCCTTGGATGCACAATTCTTCACTGGA
Source organism: Boesenbergia rotunda (assembly GCA_024364735.1). Lineage (NCBI taxonomy): Eukaryota > Viridiplantae > Streptophyta > Magnoliopsida > Zingiberales > Zingiberaceae > Boesenbergia > Boesenbergia rotunda. Next base: position 111,421 of record JAGFNQ010001323.1, on the reverse strand, counting down.
TCTGAAGCCATCAAGTTGAGTCTATATGTATCCTGCAGAACCTGCGCACTCAAATACATATATCAAATACAATGATATACCTAACTTAAACTCTTTGCCCAAATATCAAAATACATGGTCCCACGGATCATATATTGGTACAATAGGTTCAAGCCAAAGCGGTACCGCAAGCCCTCCTCAAGTAGAGAATTGCTATCAAATGACAGGTTGGGCAACTGCATCATAGCCCTGCTATATCCTCTTTCCAGATGGACGTCCTTCATGGAAGGTGGGATAGGCAAGCTAGACCACCACTGGAGAGATCCCCACATGACCTGAGGAAGTCGGACGTAAAAGAACTAGGGTTTCCACCACTTTTGGAACGTAGGCAGGGCTTTGATCAAACCTTGGCCTACCCGGGCGGAAAAGAAAAAAACCACCTCCTCCGCCCACTTGGGATAGTAAAAGCAATGGAACATGCGAGGAGATAGGGGAAATGATACAAACTGTTAAATATCGAGTTTTAGGGGGGTTAGATGGAAAAAATCGAAATATAAGGGCTTAGTTGTAATTTTTCAACTTGGAGGGTTTAATTGTAAAAAGCCAAAAAAATTAAGTTATAAACCCTAAACCATTCCTCTTTTCCCCTATTTCTCATTTCTGCCTCGACGCCGCCCGCAACCCGCACGCCTGCGGTTTCTTCCCCGACGCCAAACTCCTCGTATGGACGGTTTCCCATCACGCGAGCAGCCGTGGAAGCCACTGGACTCCTCCTCCTTGCGCAACAACCCTAGGTCGCCGGCCCTCTCCGCCTTGCCGGTCCGGAACCAGCCGCGCCGACCATCATCAAGGTAAGGTTGTGGGTTGATTGGTTGTCTGGTATGCGAGTAGACATGCTTTAGATCAAAGTAAGTGTAAAGATTAATTGTTGTGTAGATCTCTGCTTATCTTGATCGATGTATGGGTTAGAATGGATTTTCGTTGTTACTGTGTGATACATTGATAGATTAGTTGATCAGGAGATTGTTTGGGTTGGATCAGTAATTAAAAGATGTTGATTTGACTTGTTATGAGTCACAATGATATTAAGTTACTCATTACTATGTTGGGAGTTAATCAAAATTGGTTTAATTAAGTTATGATTAATTGAAATGGCTTCGTGGTGGTCAGGTAAACCTTAGAACCTTTAAATTTAACTAATTATTGAATTGATTAGGGTGGATTCTCTAGCTAACCCCAAGTTGATCAAGAATTTAGATTAATTGGAGATAACCATTAATTCAGATTATTTAATGATTTAAGCAATTAGGGATAGATCATGATTGTGTTTAGTAGCTAGTTTTGCTAATTTATTAATTTTGCAAATAGCTAAACTGGTCCTCGATACAGACATTGATCGGTTACGTGTGTTGATCTCGAAGGTTCTTTCGGACACGTTCTACAAATAAAGGCGGGTATTTCTCCTTTGTACTCGAGTAGTTTCGTTTACCTTAAAGCATGGCTATCTTATGTCTAGTAGGTTGCTTGACCTTGTTCTTTATCGTTTGTTATTTTAACATCGCCGTTGATACTTATTCTTCGTTGATCTTCGAGTGTTCCCGATTTGTATCTGTACAATCTCTGTTGGTTTTCTATTCTGTAAAGTACCGCTTGTACGCGAGTACTTAGAAGTCCATTAAACACAGATAGGTTTATTTGGCATTAGAAATATCCTACCTATTAGTGTAGGTGCATAATCGTTGGTTTGCGATTTTGGTTGGTTGTATTGATGCATCGTATACTCGTTGAATTTTATTGCATCGTTGTTTCTCCGGTTGTTCGTGCATTGTATAGCATGCACCATACTTGCACGTTGCATACTAACGACTGTTGGGCTTACATTTAGTTAAGCCGTCGTTAGTCATATTGTTGCTCGATGCACTCAACCACTTGTTGTCGTGGTAGTTGTTAGAGTGCGAGCATTTGTCCTGTTATGCCAAACAGTGACACCTCACCGTTGTTTTAGAGGGATATTAGAGCCGTTGGTGGCTCACCCTCACCGTTGTTTTTCGAGGGATATTGTAGCTGTTGATAGCTCCCCCGATGTACCGTGGGTCTGGAGTATGGACTCCCCAGCATCTTGTTCACTCAACCACACCTTTTGTGGTATTTGTTGTTAGAGTGGTACAGTTGTCACAACCCTACCCACTCAGTCACACAGATGGGATGTGTTGACGGTTTGACTGGCGTCAGGGGTGACACATGTTATTGCATCATATGCATACGTATTTCTTTTATGCATTTGCTTGTGTTTGATGCACTTATATGAGTTATGGTTGTTGCACATGATTGACATGCATGTATATGTTGGATTTATCGTTGTCGCGTTGTTTATACCTGCTTAGTTGATATTTCGTTTTATATCAGTTGTTATTCGGTTTTATGTCTGGTTGTTTTATATATGTTATGCATGTTTAGGAAATTTTATATTCCTTATGGACTGTACCCTGTTAGTTCTCTACTTATTGTACCTTTATTATGCCATGTTTATTGTCTACTCATATACCCGTAGAGTCCACCTGGACTCACCACCCCCGCTTCTCTTTTTCTTTCAGATAGCAGGTAGTTGCGTTTCTTGGAGCCAGGAGAGGATCCAGTTGCTAGTTCCCAGAGAGTTATTTTTTCGTATTTGGTTTAATTGTGTTGTTTCCAGTACTGGGTAAAGTCGTATTTTATTCGTTATTGGATTTTGTAGTTATCAGAGACATTTGAGTTCTCTTTTGGATTGTAGTTTTATTTTATGTTTATGGTGGCTGAGCCATCCATTATCTTTTATTCTAGTATAAACTGCGTGGTTGTGTTTACTTCTATATATATGTGATATTAGCCGCATGTGGCTAAGCTTTTATGGTGAGATATATGTATTATTGCTCCATATTGTCCGCCGTACAGGGGAGATGCTGCCCGATTTTCGAGGAAGCATGTGCCTCTGGGGGCGTGACACAAACGAAATATTATGACCATTCCAGAGAGAATACGAAAGGAGTTCGGACCCAACTACGATAAAGGAATACGGAAGTACCAGAAGATGTCAATGGAAAAGGAGTGAAGAGGAAAACGAAGACTACTGATCAAATGGCTTCGGAAAAAAGTGACACGCCCTGAAGGAGGACGATCCGGATGGTCATTCCCATTTGGCAAGACTAGAATATGATCCCTTAGCACCTGATACGCAAGGTGTAACCGCTCCAAAGAGCATTCGTAAAACTTGACTTCATAGTACGATGCCATGGGAGGGACGACGAGCCGATGACCATCTTCTCAATAAAAGACTAAAGAGTGGATTTATGTAGAGGGAGCAAAAAATACAAGTGGCTTACAATTGGACGAAACAACCGGACGAGAGGAAGACAAGCACAGGATCTAAGGAGGAAGACGAAGACGGTTGAAAAGTGGAAGATCAGATGACGACAGATGAAGATAAAGATGCCTCGTCTTAATTTGATTATATACTCTGACTCAACCCAGTCATGCCGTCCGATCTAGGTCTTTTTCTCTGAGGTAGGTGAACATAGACCGTCTGATCTAATTAAGGACAAGGAACTCTACCAACTCCTAAACCATCATGACGCTTCAGAGTGGCACTTCGCCTGCCTGACAACATGTCATGTCGCTATTAAGGAAAGATAACCTCGGAAGTGATAAAACATATCTTGAGCATAGTAAAAATGGTCGGAAAATCATATCGTTATTAAAACGGGCGTGGGCAACAATTAAAGCACAGATCTGTTACGAATCTCCTATCACCGTCAGGTGCCTGACATGTGGCCTTCCCATGCCAGGCCTCACCACCTCAATCTGAAGTCCAGTCAGTTGAGCTCTTTAAGCCTCTTTTGACTAGATTATAAGGGGGAGACTAGTGATGCTAGGAGGAGAACAAGTGAACCAGGTTGGTAGCCACATCAGCAAGACAAAAGCAATAGAGGCGCCCAATCGGGAAGAGTCGTACCTCATTACCAGGTCGGTCATCACTCAAACCTCCATCCCCGAGTTGAGGCAAACCTCCAATCCCGAGCCCGAGGTCGGGAAGCCCGACTCCTTAGTCGGGATCCCGACTCAGCAAAAAGGACAATGGTCACCAACTACGTGATGAAACGGACGAAAACACGTGACCTCATAACGTCATTCTTTACTCCCTATTTACACGTAATAAAAGAGACTGCGCATAATGGAGATAACGACGTCGAAAAATATGGAGCCACTTAAAGACATGGTTCCTTCCCTAAGTACTAAAAACATGTAACCTCGTCTACAGAAGAGGTTTGTGCGAAAGTATGTGCGAAAGCCTAGTCAATTCCTGATATTCCTCTTATTTTTAGATCTTCTCTAACTTGAACGTCGGAATGGCTGTGTCGGAAATCTTCTGGCCTTCCTCCTAATTCACGTTTCCTTCTTCAGATGTACCCAGGAGGGAAATCTCATCACACACTGCGAACTCGGCCCTCCTCCCCTCTGACGAAGCACCGATGAGCTGGTCTCTGTGGAATTTTAGGCAGCACCTGTAGTTAAATTCATTTTCCAATCTTTTAAATTGAGCACAATATTAGTAACAAAATGTTGGGAATAAAATCTTATGAACAAAATGAACATACCTACTAAAAGTTTTAAGTATGCAAGCACACCAAAAATAGCACAAACACTTGGAGAGCGTGTGCGCTGCTCTTTAAGTTACATACGAAAAATATTCTTAGAGGAGTGAGCATTCTTTTAAACCAAACAACTATTCGAAATCGCATTTTTTTTACCAACAAAAATTATCAAATTTATCATTAAACCTGAACGAATCCAATCAATGCAAAATCATTTAATTCAGTAACCGAATTAATCAATTTTTAAAAATATTAAAACTTTTTAATAAAAACCTGATCGGTTTAATAAAGAAATTTAAAAAGCTTAATATTTTTAAAACTTTTTTATTTAATAAAAAAGTCAGTTTAAATGATTTCCAAAATTTAAAACAGAAATCGGAACAAATTTAACCAAAATAATTGATGGGTTTTTTTCAAATAAAATGGGAAGTTCCAAATAAAACAAACTGAATTTCTGAATTATTAGGATTTTATTGGCTATTTCAGTTTAATCAAAGTTTTGTTCACCCGTCGCCTAGAGTTAAAGCTCATATTGATGGTTCATGATCAAAGAGTACTTCTCTGTTATCTAATTTTACAAGCTTGGTATGGTTGGTTGCAGCTGTTTACTTCTGGAAGAAGCAAAGATGGGCGATCTGTGTAACGAAAACAAATGCTCACTTAGAACCAAAGGGAGTCTTAGGAGTACAAGGATAAGAAAAGTCGTTCAACCCAAAATTAAAAAAAAAAACAAAAAAAGTGTTTTTAACCAATTGCAGCAATCAAATCTATAATATCTATAAAACACAATTTTATATGTAGACATGATATTCACAGGGAACTTAGAATTCCCGCCTAAACTGAATATAAATTTTCTAAATAAAAAATTTATACTTAAAAATATAAATTCAAAAGAAAATATATAATTACAAATCTAAAAAAGAAAATTTCAGATCTTAATCCAAAATTAAAATTTTAGAAAATAATTTATCAAATTCAAAAAAAGATTTGAAATTGTATTTTAAAATTTTCAAAATTAAAATTTTAAATAATTAAGTTATAATGATTACAGTGCATAAAAAAATAATTTTAATTTAATTTTAATGAAATATATGCCTTTAGCTTCTCTTGAGTTGATGTAAGAAAAATGATAGTCACACATCTAAAGTTACCAAGGCGAATTATACACAGAGCAATTATAAAAATAGATAAAGAACGGTAAAGTAACTCATACCTTTCTCAGCTTTTTGGCTAAAATCAAGTGTAGTATCTGTTCTTATCAGTTTAATATCTGATATGTGAGTCATTGGTCTACTTTGATATTAAATTAAGTTTTATATGGGGGATGACCCATCACAGTAGCTTGCTACTAGGGTTTTCATGTGTCGTCTGTGTATTACACTATAGCTCAGGTCTGACACACTTCTATCAAAGTAAAGTAAATTTTAGATCGCATCCATATCCACCACCCTTATAAAACTTATGATCATCATTAATATCTTATATTATAAAAAATAATACTATATCTTATATTGACATGAATCCATGATAAAATAAAATTATTTTTCATTTTAATTTTCATTTAATAATAAAAATTAGCATATATATATTATCACTAAACATGTTATTTGAATTGTATAAGATTCCCGTGTATCGCACGGGTATTATACTAGTTTTATCATTAAAACTGAACAAAGAGAATTAATATAAAATTAGTTAATTCAATCAGTAATCAAATTAATCAATTTTAAAAAATATTAATAATTTTAATAAAAGCTAATAAAGAAATTTAAAAAACTTAATATATATTTTTAATTTTTAAATTTAATAAAAAAAACGATTTAATCAATTTAGCCGTTTCTAAAGATCACAATCAAAATTGAACCAATTTAATCAAAATAATCGATATTTAAAAAAAACTGAACTTTCATATAAATCCAACCAAATTAGTTCAATTCAATTGATTATTTCAGTTTAATCCAAGTTTTATTCACCCTTGCATGGAGTTAAAGTTCATCTCTCATTCCTTTACAACATGCTCCTGCTCCTGTTTTTTTTTTTCAGCTGCAAGGATTGGTGGGGGAATATTATTGTATCATGGAACAAATTTAGTATTTGACGTTAATCTGATTTGACAAAGTGTTTAAATAAAGATTGATCCTGTCGACAAGCATAGAGGATTTTCATTCAGATGACTTGATCAGACAGAGATGACCCAATCAGACGGACGAGTTGCGACGGCGTGTGAGTCGGGGTCGGGATCAAAGGCTAACATGACAGGGTTGAGTCGGAGTCAGATCCAAAATGGGGACACAAGAAGCAGATGATGAAGAGGAACTATTTTAACAACGGAATCCCCGTTTTGAAGCACCCAAGGGGCCTTATATAGGGGAGGAAGAGACCCCCTGTCTTGTCGGGGTCATCTTATCTCATTAAGAATCAATCTTCTGATATGATTTCCTGGCAGCCTTAGTCTCCCCGAGGATCTGATAGGGCCGCCAAAGGGTCTGTCTTATGCACTTGGGGGTATGATTATGGCAGGTATCTTTTCCTCATAATAATAGGATATGGAAGATCTTAAAAGTCGGATCATAATTAAACTATTGAAACAGTGGGGTCACCTTGGCTTATCTTATTAGCCGCGGTGATTATGACTCCATACTGATTGGTCGACCGACCGGGAGTGGTCACTCGGCGAGGCTCGATCACTCGGCTGTCAATCGGCTCTTGGGTGAGCCAGTGGCTTGAGCGGGTTCAGTCATTCCTAGTACCAGCAGGTCAGACCGGCCGGCCGGGTATGTCCGATCGGCTGGTCAGGTATGTCCGACCAGACAGCTGGATACAGATCGTGAGTCATTCAAAGCGGGGGTGAATGATTTTATTTAGCATGGTCATTGGTTCGTCCGGTTGGGAATGCCCGACCAGGATGGTCCGCCCGGAACTCGCCTACACCTTTTCAAATGGGAGGCGTGTTCTCTATATGCCCGACTGAAGCCTCTCGATCGGGTTCAGCCGACCGGACATATCCGACCGGCTATCGCCGACCGAACCAGATCCATGTATCCTCGAGTGCATCCATCAGGCTAGGTGGACCCCTTGTGCGCTCAACCATCTTTGCCCGACCGGAATTCTTATCGGGTCGGCTTAACTCCCGACCGGATCAAAGATGAAAGGTTCATGATATATATTACTTCTTTAAATAAATATTTTTAGTCAGTGAGAGCCGAGAGGACTCTTATTTTTGTTTTAAGTTTATTTATATTACTTTTTTTTTTATGATTTCTGATTGAAGGCTTCTGATATCATCGTCATCATCCTCATTGTTATATCCAGTCATGTTTGTTCAACTATTTTAGATTGACAACTACATATATCTTTTCCTACCACTAGTGCATTCAAATCAATTGCATCGTTTTTATTATAGATTTTCTTTGTCCCCTATCCTCGTAATTATTTTGAGAAAGTCTCTTCACTCTCAGCAGTGAAAGAGTGCTCTCTTGGGAAATTAGATCATGTAAAGATTAGCCAAATGAACATACTAATGACTAAATCAAAAACTTGCTTCCAAAAATTTTAATTCAATTTGACCAGATTTCCCGATGCAAATTGACTTCTGTTATTTGCTTTTTTTCCCCTACTCGCAGTGATCCATTGCTCAAGAAAGAAAAGCTGAAGTGATGCAACTTGGATAGATCAATCTCTCAGTAGTTTGAGATTAAAGAGTACATTCGTGTTATCTAATTTTACAAGTTTGGTATGGTTTGTTGCATCTGTTTACTCCGAGAATAAGCAAAGATGAGCACTGGCAGGTTTTGAGGGATCTCTGCAACAAGTATTTGCGAGTCCACAAGAACAAAGTATGATCACTAGGCGAAATAGTAATTATACTTGCGATGCATTATCTAATTGTACTTGTAGCTCTTGTAACTCAAGTTCAATTAGCTCGTGTTGTTTGGCTCAATTTTATTAATTTAAACGTGTTTAAAATGCATTTATTTTATATATTCCTTTAATTTTATTTATTTGTTAAAAACTTAGATTTTTTTTGGGTAAAATGCTGATCAGTGGCTTGAAATTGCAGTCTTATCACCGCCAGTTTCTGCTGTTGAGATTCAACTGAACTTTGCCCTCAATCTTCAGCATTAAATTCCAAAAGTATTTGGAAGAAATGAGTGATCTGGTTGAATGAAATCTTAGATTCTCTCTTCTGTGTGATGATTAGTCGGTAGTTGACAAGTCTCTCTCAGTAGGAAGCCAAATTGTAAAAAGTTGTTGAATAACTACAAGCATGCATACGCCTCTGCAGCTTATTCCTTCACACAAACGTAGAAAGAAGGTCAGGGCCATACCTCATCTCAGAATTATTGGATTACAAGATTAGATCAATATGTCAAATGATCAAACCATAAATAAATCAAAAAAAGAATAGTCAAGTGATCTAGATCAACTTACCGATTGACAAAGCGCCATCATGAGGACATCACTTCTAAAGATTTGAGTTTCATTTAAGTGAATAAACTATCCACAAAGCAAAACAATGAAATGTAGATCAAGTGGAATATGCTTATGCAATAAGTTAATTGAAGAACATATTAAGTGAATTTTTATAAGGGTGAGTTTACAACAAGAACATCAACTACTTAATCCTTCACATGGCAACTTGACCAACTAAAGTCCAAGCAATTATGTCCTAAGCGAAAGTTATGGAATTTAGCTAACCCACTACTAGGTTAGGTTTATAGTTTCTCACATGTCTAATAGTGGCCAAACCCTAGTGAAGAAGCCAATTAAACCATAAAGTTACAAGATAATAATGGCAAAATTATATATTATTCAAAGCCTTAGCCAGTAGGTAGCATGTCATTTTCTTTGGAATAAAAAACCTTGGCACTTTGTTACTTTGATCTTGTCATCAACCACAATGAACTTGTGAACTAAAGACCAAGGGTTGAGAATTCTTGTTTGATCACTTCCATTCTCCTGAGTCACAAGGGTAGCAGTCCTCTTGAGCAGCATCAGCAATCTGAATTCCCATGTCATAAACTGAGCCGATTGTCCAGTCGGCCGGCAAGACCGCCTTCGGGGTCCAAAGCCACTTGCCATCGTACCCCCCTGTTATAACCATTCTGAAGTACAGTGGTCTAGCAGGCACCGGGCCGATGGAGCTCCAGACCGGACCATAGTCTCGGTCCATGGACTGCCAAATTGGTGAGTCGACCTGATTCGACTCGAAACCAAGTTTAAAAATTAGGCCAAACATTGGGAGCCATGCCAAAATGTGGTGTGGCTCATCAATACCTGAGCTACATCAACTCCTAGTATGTCAGTCTGGCCTCCTTGGTATAGTAACTTGATGGCCAAGTGATTGGATCCTTTCTTGGTTTCTTCTACTCTGATGGAGAGGTTATGCCTACTATACTCACAAGGAATCCTGCTTGCTTAAGAACACATCAAGTCATCACATCATTGAGGAATGTGACAGTGAAAATGATATGGCACATCAAGAATCATAAATAAACTTCTGTTTTGTTTTTCACATTTCTGAGACAATAAATCTAATTGTCAGAAAACTTCTAGTTTTAAGCTTCCGAAAATGACTCACATGTTTCAGTTTTCAGTCATTCAATAGTTTCATATCCTATTCAAACTTCAAAAAGAAACTAAAATAATTCTCATTGTTTGAAACTTTCCTACAATAAACAAACAAGACGGAATTGCTATCATAATAAATATCAGCAGAGCTATGATCTTCAGAAATGGAAGGGATAGTTTAAATATAAGCATCAGAAAACAAAGATTTTTTAAGTATCTGAAAATGACTACAATGTTTCTGTTTTCATTTGTTTTGTAGTTCCTTAATTATTTTCAAATAATTGCCATTGTTTGAATCTTCCCTATAACGAACAAGTCAAGACTGGATTACGACACACAATAAACAATATCAGAAGCATCTTGAAACAAAAACCATTTTCTGTAAGTTATCAGAGCTAAATGATTTTTCTCAGAAAGATTGAAAGAAAATTTTGAACATTTTATCAAAAAACTTCTACTTTTAATCTTCTAAAAATGACTAATATGTTTCTGTTTTCAGTTGTTTTTAGTAATTCATTACCTTACCTTAAAAAAAACAAACACAGAAATCAAAGAATTTTTTTTTTGACGGGATTAAATTTGGTTCCCAATCTTGTTGATGGTTCATACCTCTTGTATTCCACATCCACAATGCTACGTCTCATCAGCTCCCGTGCCTTGCCATTCTTTGCCATGGACATGAAAGCACTCTTGTTGAGCACCAAACCAGTATTGTTGCCCATGTTCAAATCTGTCAAGGTCACCTTCACCCCTGCGCCTCTACAAACCCTTGTGTTCTTGCACCTCACCTGCGTGCATATCTAACCCCCTAAAAACCCAATCACAGAGCCATTAATTCAGAAAGATTAGATCTTTGATCTCGAACCTGGAAACAAGCTCCACAGCCCAAGCCATCTCTGTAAATGGCAGGGTTCCCTGCCGCCACATGCCCCCCAGTGAACTCCAGGGCCATGGAGCCATACCCACACGTCCCTACTGCAATCCATAAGCTCCAAAAGCTTGAAATCAAAACACTAATTAAAGTTACGGCGATTCAAAAGTCAAGTACCTGAGGAGGAGAAATGTGCTGCCTTGGAGTGACGGACGCACCTGTCACAAGCTGAAGCAGAGAAGAAGAGGAGGAAGAAGCAGAGGAGGAAAGAGGAGGCATTTTTGGACGCTTCCATGTGGAACTAAAAAAGCTGCAGGGAGGAAGGGAGACTAAAGAAGCACAAGGTTGGTGCTTCTTGAGAGGATCGAGTGGCTGGCTGCCGGGATGAGTCGAAAGAGTCATAAAAGCTAGTAAATTTGATAATAAATTAATTTAAATGGTCCACTAACGACAATGGTTAAATTAAGGTTGGACCGGCCAGGAGCAATGGTCGGGGGTAGTGTTTTTAAATTTCCGCCCTTGTGGAACGTTTGAATTGGTTATCATATAATTCAAATTTCGATAAAAAATTATATAAAACGTTCTTCTGCCTAATGAATGATTAAGTGTTGATCGGAGAAAATTCTCCAATTCTAAACTGACCTTTGCATGCACTCCTCATTTGATAAATTCTTTACATTTAATCCCTGATAGATTGAGTATAAAAGAGTGAAAATTCAGTATACATTGTAAAGATTTAAGTATAAATTGTTTAAAATTGAGTACTAATTTAAAAAATTTGACTACAAAGTTTCGGTGATCCCATGTGAAAATCTTGATGTGGTGAGTATAAAAGAGTGAAAACTCAGTATATATTATAAAGATTTGAGTATAAATTGTTTGAGATTGAGTACTAATTTAAAAAATTTGAGTATAAATTTCGGTGACCCCTCATGTGAAAATCTTGATGTGGTGGATGCAACCTCACATACTCAAATTTCTAAATTTTATACTCAAATTTTTTTAAATAATACTCAATTTAAACCAATTCATACTTAAATTTTGATAATGTATACTGAAATTTTTACTATATACTGAAACAATGTATACTCAAATTTTTTCAAATAATACTCAAATTTCTTAAATTATTACTAAATCTCAAACAATTTATACTCAAATCTTTACGATTTATACTGAATTTTTACTCTTTTATACTGATAAAAAAAATAACACACAAAACTATTTTGTCAATCCTATCAGGGAGTGCATGCAAAGAAAATTTCTGCAAAGCCAAGTTTGATATTGGGGAGTTTTCTAAAATTTTCCCAATGATTAATTATAATTTTTTTTTATAGATGATCATAAAATTAATTACGCAGGACAACTGAAATTAACGTATATGAACTTTATTATAAAGAATAGTATGTCTAAATTTCGTACATATCGCGTTCTACGTAAACGGATTATTTTTTTTAAATCGGTGATAAGAATATAAAATTAATGGGTCATTTATTATGAGAACTGTTAAATTTATTTTGATGGTAAAAAATTTTCATAGGACGATTTACTCAAAATTAATCGGTATAATTGAATACATGATGTTAATTATATAAAAAAATTAAAAATTATCATTGACCTTTTAATGCAGAGATCGGGTCCACTATTAGTCTGATCTAAATTTTTTCGAATCAGATGGATAATTTGATATTCGAACCAAATGAACAAGAATATAGAAGAGTTATTAACCTTCGTTATCCAACTTTAATACTCGATTAATTAATATATTTACATCTATCAAAGATTTTTTTTCTAAATTTTTTTTTAGGATAGAGTGGAGTATATAGATGTTTTAATATATTTGTAATATTATATATATATATATATATATATATATAATTTTAATTTTAATATGTTTATTTACAGTTGAATACGAAAGAAAAATTTTATTAATATAAAAATATCTAACTTTTTTGTTTGATGGATATAGGTACGTTGATGGAGAATTTTGAAATCGGCTGGACACCCCGACTGAAGGCATGTTGGAGGTGCCCCAAATGTTTTTTCACCGTTGGATTTTTATTTTTTTAATTTTTAAAAATTAATATTTTCTTAAATTATAAATTATAAATATATATAATATATCCGGTAAATATTTAACATTTTTTATATTGAACATTATATAATTCAAAAAAAATTAAATCCTAAAAAATCTTATTAGCTTAAATTTATTATAATCCAACTCTTAAATTCTAAATACATATTACATATAATATACCTCTCGGATTTCAATTTCTCAATTAAGTTATAATATACGAGTTAATTTTTTTTATATTTTATTTTTAAGATTTAGATTTTTTAATTGAATTATAGTGTTCTAAATTAAAAAAATTTAGATGTTTATTAGGCATAATAATATATTTAAGATTTATATAATAAAAAATATTGGTTTCTAAGAAAAAAAATTGAGATGTTTGGATCACTTGGATTTGATTAATCACTATGTAAAAAAAAAATTGACGAATGCACCTCCAATCCATTTGGAGGCGTTTTGAGTCCGGGCACGAATGGGATTCAAGTCTACAGCGTATTAAAATTACGAGCATGGATATCCGGCTAAGTACAAAGTCGAGACCATATAAAATCCGATCTGATCAACACGTTGCCCACTCTAATTTGATCATGAGTTGATGTCCGGTGGAAAACTTCCGTGGGACCGGACTGATCATCCCAGATTTTCTCTATAATTTGATCATGAGCTACGATACATTAAATGAAAATACTCAATAAAACGCTAGTGAATGACGTGACACTTTATATGCACACGTCCGATTATTGTTCGGACATCATCGACGGTCTCCGACCGCCGTCCCGAATCAAACTATAGCATGAGGGGCACGGTAAATCCATCGAGGATCGCTGCATGCAAAATATCATATTATTCACTGAGTTTTTTTTTGAGATTTTTCATTGAGTATATCATTTTTCATTTATCATATTAACGTATTTGTAGAAATTTTTCTTTCAAATGGGGCGCGAATCCTAGGACGCTGGGCTTCTAGACCGCGCATTACCAACGCTTCTCGATTTATCCTGGCGGCCGATGAAAAATTTTCGTGATACCAGACTAATCGTCCGAGATTAGAAAACTCTCGTTAATCATTTAATTTGATCATATTAGCGAGCCGAATTGGGCCGAACCGGAACCCTGCTACTTCGTGATTGACACGAACCCGCCGACCCGTTAAGTTGTTCGTAGGGCGCGGACGAGCGCAAAGCGGCTTCTATTACTTTCCAGAGTCGCCGGTGGCCTTGTGAGACCGCAAGAGGCCGAAGGAAGAAGCAAGGAATCCGGTAAAGGGAGGCGTAGTCGATCCAAATATTCTCTGCAACATTTCGAGAAGAACGGAGGGAGGGGGCGTCATCGATCCGTTTGCTTGCAGATTTCGAGATAGGGTTCGATCTGATCGCCCCTTTTCTGCTCTGGATTTTTTTCCCTATCTAGATATGGATATTTCTCCCTGTTTTTTTTAAAAAGAATTTTCCCCTCTAGAGTCTGGTATGAAAAACAATTCCGAAAACTCGGAGCCTATTGATTATTTTTACAGGTTCCTCTAAGAAAATTCGAACTGTTGAGACCGAGTTCTAGTTTAGATTTCAGAATGCACGTCTTTCTGTTTGTGTTGTTTATCTAAACAGTATTTAATCTAATAGCCACCCGTTTGCATTTTAGGACAATGTTGTCATGGCAATGATAATAAGTTTCAGTTGCAGCTTTTTGGCCGGCTTGTTGAGGATACGTTCTGATGGTTGTTGTTTGGGGTTAGCAGATGTTTGTTTAGATGAGATTTATACATGCAATGGAGCTCTCTTTCTTTTTCTCTATTAGCATATAAATGAATTCCTACGTGAAGAGTGCATAACCATGTGGATAAATCACGTCAATTTTGAATCCATTCTATTGGGAGGTGTTGGGAAGAAATTGGAATGTAATTGATTGCTGCAGAAGAAAGAGGTTCTCTATTGATCCAAATGCGAGACTCATGCTATGGGGTCGGGATAGAAGAAGAGAGAAAAAATTTGAAGATTTCACATAGGCTGCGTTTGGTAGGGTGTAATCCACCCTATAATGTAATCAAGATTACATTACAAGTTGGATTCTTTTGTTTGGAATAACTTTAAAATTGTAATGTAATGTAATCTCGATTACAAAAGAGGTTGATGATTTGTAATTTGGATTACAAAACAAAACCTCTGTAATTTGGATTACATTACAGCTTGTAAAGTCGTCGGCCGGGCGGCGACGGTCGTTGGTCGCCGGCGGTTCGCCGGTAGCCGGCCGCCGGTCGGCGACGGTCGCCGGCCGCCGGTCGGCGACGGTCGCCGGCCGGTCGATGGTCACCGGCCGGCCGGCGGCGGTCGTCAGTCGTCAATCTTGATTACATTACAGGATGGATTACCCCTCACCAAACAAAGGAATTCAACTTGTAATGGTTATCAAAGATTACATACAACTCATTACCAAACATAACAATGTAGTCAAGATTACATTACATTACATTACAAACTTGATTACATCACAGACCCGATTACATTACCCCCTACCAAACGTAGCCATAGTGTTTTATGTTTTTTTGTCTTTTTATTGAAACATCTATCCGATTTATTTCTTAACTTTTGCTTGATAAATATTTAAAAATTTATTTTTCCATGAATCGTGACAATTGGAAGCATTGACAATTTGGAGCATTCCTCATTTCAATCGCCAGTTTCAGAACAAAAAGTCTTCTTTGCTATTTAATCATATGTTTATACAAATGAAATTTTGGTTTCACAAAATTTGGAAATGCAAAAGTTAAATGAGTTTTGGTAAGTTGGAATTGCGTTGGAGCATTTTATAAGCAAGATTTCCTTTTGGATTTGATACCCTGCAAAGAAATATGAAGAATTTTTAACTAATGCAAATACTTCCACTAGTTTTTTGATGCGAATGATATTCTTGTTTGAAGCCATTATTAAATTTTCTTGTTTAAGATTGCAGTATCAGTCTGATAAAAAGTCATTAATGAACTTGAGTCAGCATTTCACTTTAATTTATTTTGCACTCCATTACATGAACATGCATTAAAATTTTATGTCAGTGTTCATGAGACATTCCTATCTGCACAGTTTATACCATGGTTTTCCCCCTGTTTTACTGGTGATGAATTTTATACATTATCACTTTTAACAGGATGGCTAATGATCAAAGCAATTGTTCAGCTTCAAGAACCTGTGAATCTTCAGACTCAACTATACAGATTAATGTCAAATCACTGGATTCTCAGATTTATACATTCTGTTTAAACAAAGATGTAAGACTACTCTAAGTGTTCAAGTAATTTCTTGTGAGAGAGCCTAGTCTTGTGTTGTGTTTCTTGAGGTGCAAATATAATTTTTCTTTATATTTGTCGGTCAACTTGGTTTTCTTATTACAAAATCTTTTATGAGTTATGTTTTTTTTCTCTGTCTATGTTGTATGGAGGTGGTAGCCTGGTAGGTATTAGGCAACTTGTAGTAGGCTACTCTAATTTCGAAGTGGAAATCTCGATCTCATGTTTTTTTTTAATGTTTTTCCCTTGATTATATATGTTTTCATGTTAATTTAGATTTCCTCATGTGAATCTGATTCACTGTAGAGTAATTGGTAGTTTGGAATACATCCCTTTTCCTAGTACTGCAATAACATTGTCACATTATAGGACAAAAATGCGTCAAAAATAGAACCATTGTTATTTTTTGGTCAAATATTCTTCAAAGCATAGGTGGGTTGATTTGCAATGTGCTTTATACGTTCTCATTGACTATTAAGAAAAGGGTTATTTGTGCATTTCAAATATCTTTATTCTTATATTCCTGATCTTTCTACTTTGATGGACCAAGCATATTAAATAATTACACTAATTTAGCTTTCTTTTTCCTTGAATTCTTCTAGGCACCAATTCCTTCGCTGAAGGCAATGGTAGCAAATGCTTCAGGTATTCCAGTGGAGCAGCAACGGTTGATATTTAGGGGAAAAGTCTTAAAGGATGATCAACTTCTTTCTGATTATCGTATCCTTTATTTGTTTTTCCAATTTGGGTTTGCTTTGTTAGCTATAACTTTCACATAATTAAATCTCACGGAGAGTGTTTTTCGTTTTAGTTCAGTTATAAATCAGGACGACAACAAGGTTATGATACTGATTTATTGGCGTTTTGGATTCATCCTGGTTGTTATAAACCTATCTGTCCAATTAAAATTCCATATCATGGTAAATTATTGTTTACTGTCCCTGTGCACTTTGATTCATCTTCTGTACTTATAAATCTATATTAAATGGGTGAAATTGAAATTTAATTTTCCCTTCATCTGTAGGTAATCTTGCATAGTAGGGATCAATAGAGCAAATATGATCATTATGAGTCCCAATGTGAAGTAACTTACATTTCTAGAGCAAAGATTTTTATCTAAACAGAATCTTGTGCAATCTTGATATGATATTTAAAAGCTACCTTTATTTCTATCTGATGGGTTATATTTGTATGATGAACATTGTATTAAATGTTTGGTCAAACAGAAGTCCAAGTATTTTTCTCTTCTTTAGCTATATGAATCATGGACACTGAACTGTATATGGTTATCATCCTCTTGTTATCTATGCTCATTTTACAATAGTGTCTTTTTTAGTGGTTCGCAATTTAAGCTTTTTTTCTTGAAGCTGCCAGGTGCAACTACATGTTAACAGGTTTTATGGCTTATCTGCAGATGTAGGAAGAGTAAGAAACACTCTGGTTCTCGATTTAAAATATCAAGAATATAGTTGAAATAGATACATGTTTATTGTCTTCCTAATAGAATAATTATATCTATATATAGAAAAGGATATGACATAATATCTAATGGATTAATATTCCATGTGAGATTAAACCTCAAACTCTAACATCCAAAGTTAATTATTAAGTCTAAGTTATACGATCTGTTATGTACATGTCATAGAACACAGAGTCAAACTGCTGTGACATGAAATTTTTATGTGACCATATAAAGTTACACAAATGCAATATTAAAAAAATGATATATTTGTAAACTAATCTGAAAATGTTCAGTCTCATAATCAATGTCTTTAATATTAATAACTTTGTCTATAAAATATAATATAGTATCAATTTTGCTGTAATTACAATTAGTTATAAGATACTAGAAATTTAAATTTATATAAAGGTTCTGATAGTTATCTTTATCTAACTTAGAGGTCTCTCTCTCTCTCTCTCTCTCTCTCTCTCTTCCCTTGCTATGGAAAATGAAGGTGGATGGAGGAAACACCAAGGCAACTGACTATAAAATACATGCATGTAGAAGAGTATCCAAAAGATAGAGAAGGATAACAAGATATATAATATGTTAATATAAGAACTGCCTTTTGTCCCTCTGCCTAGAGGTTAAGGTTATAATGAAGAGGATGTTTATAAACAAGCTTGATATTCAACTTGTTTGGTATTTAAAAAAAAATAAACCAACAAACATGCAACTAGTGAGATAGGCTCATTAGTTTCATGAACAAATTGTGAACAATTCATGAATGAACTTATTTATTAGTGGATTTTATTTTTATATTTATGTAAAAATACAATGCATATCTTAATTTTTTTATTTATTCAAAATGAGAATTTGGTCATTGTTTTAACTTAATTTTAAGTACAATAGTCTCTTTAGTTGAGCTCGATAAGAAGCTCGAAGTTTGCTCGAAGTTGATAGAAAGTTCAATAAACAAACTTGAACAAGCTAGGATGAACAAGCTTGAACATAGTCAAAACCCTGCTTGCCTCAACTAGATAAAGTTGTTTCACCTTGAAGGTGCCTGGGTAGTGGTGCTAAGCATTGAGTGCCTGCTAAAAACAATGGATTTACGATATTTGCTTACAAAGGCCTTGCAAAGTTGTACCTTCACAATTATATAGATCTGGAAGATGGGCATACGCTACATTTGGTTGCTAGACCAGATGAGGCTCAAACTCAATCTGGGACCGTTTCTGGAGATCATTCTCACAGTGGCAACCAAGGTTCATATATATATTATTTCTTCCTATTGTAATTTTTAGATACTCTTTGCTTTAGTCAATTGCTAAGCCTTTATTATCAATTTGTTGATGCCTTATTTAAGAATGGATTTGAAGTAATGTTTTCTTGTTGGCACTTAATATGTATAAATTCCAACTATAACTGTTCCTTCTTGATTATGATTTTTCATTAATTCTCTTATTTGCAACTTTAAAATTCTGTAGCATGATGGTAAAGTTACCATTCTCGAAAAAGGCATTCCCCATGTAGCTTTTGCTTGAATAACTTTTACTTGTAACAACTGACTACTATGATCTTGTGTTTATTTTTCATTGTTTACTCACTTATTTTGGCGCAAAGTTAACTTTTCAAAAAATGGATAAATATTTAGACTAGATTAATTCATCTGATTATAATTGAGCTTTAGAATTTTGTGAATATTAATTTTGGTCTAAAGGAATTTTGCTTGATCAAAGTTTTCATCGGTAGGGGAAGCGAAGGCTCTAAAAGGAGGTGCTGTATTTTACATGAAAAACAAGAGAAGAAAAAAAAATTATGAATGGATCAACAAGTTCTGAAGCTATCAAGAGATTTTTATAATTAGTAGAGTAAAAACAATAAAGTGGAGGGTAAATGGTAGAGGGAGTCCAAAGAAACATAATTTATTTAATAAAAAATAATTTAATTGATTTGGATATTTATAGTAATCAGGTGCCAGTTGCCATTCTTAAGCATACATATTAATTTGACATAAATTTTGTTAATTTCTACAAATTTGCCACTTTGGGCAAATTAACTGCATTTAGTACGAATGACAAATGTAATATTAAAGCTGTGGTTCAAATATGCACTGCATCACTCCATAATAGTCAGGTGGTACATGAATCACCTAATTCTGGTAGTTTCGCACCTAGCTTGTAGTAGCAATACAACTTGCATATTCCATGACTGGGTTGTATGAGGTAGTATATGTCAAATACATAGTATAAGTTAATGGCCCTTGACTCCAACATTAAAAAACAGTTATTTTAGTTGTCTGTTTATTTCACTGAGTTGGGGTGTTCATATGGGAAGTTAATGGGTTGGCAAACATCATAAGTTGTCTGAATATTGTTGCAATTTTTGGGGTAAACAATATATGAAACCATGATAGTATGATAGTCCAGTGTTATAGTCTTTTTTGGAGTAAATTATATAGGGATAGCCATTTTTTCGGGAGTTAAAACTTGGCAGTATGGTTGATTGAATGATCAAAAGACAAATATAGGTTGGTCCAATCAAACTGGTGTCCACATGTATTACCTGACAATATGAGTTGCACCGTTGCAATTTAGTTTTGTGCTGGGAGCCAAACTTTTATAGAAACCAATGCTCAAAATCTTATGTCTTTGGACATTTCCATACCATTGTAAGTCATAACTTGATATATCTTATTTTATCTAATGAGAATACACCTAATTGCAGTTGGGTGTCGCATTTAATTTTACCTTTTTCACTAACTTCACACAGTTGTTTTAGTTCTGTCACCTCTGATGCAAATTCTTCCAGTTAGTCATCCTGTATTTAGTGTGTTTTTAGTTAGCCAACGAGTTTACAATTTGTATTCTATACATATTATTTTCTCTGTTCCAAACATTTGCACACCTTTCTATTATTATTCTTTCATTGACTGCAAATAAATGGAATCTTCCATGCATTTATCTTCCAGTTCTTGCACTTTTATCTATATATCATTTCAGTTAATCATTTGTAGATTTTTCTTTTTTAAAGAAGTCATCAAAGAAAGATATGTCTTTGTATGCTGCACGCGCGCGCACACACACACACATGATTACACAATTCCATTATCAATGTAGCTGTATGTAGTAATAATTCTCATTTTTTTCTAGGGACTGATGCCTCCACCAATGCACCTTCCAATAGGATTGGACAAGTTTCACATAGTGTTGTTCTTGGAACTGTTAATATTTCTGATCAAAGAGAAGTGATGGGCTTGGTACCTGATATTGGTCGGGTAGTTTCCTTATCTTAGAAGTTGTGTGTTCACCTCATTTAAAGTTAAGAATATGGTTCCTTTGTTCTGAGTCTTTTGTGTTTTTTCCTGCAATATGTTTTATCCTTTTTGAAGGTTGTTGGGGCAGTTCTGCAATCTTTAGGGGCTGGGATTTTGTCACCTGCTGGATCTAACAACATCCCATCTGTTGCAATAGTGAGTCTTTTCTTTATTTGTTTCTTATTTTGATCACATGAAGGGACTAATGCTAGTGTTCTTTATTGACAGAATCAGGCAGCTCCTAACAATGGCACAGGACAGTCACAAGATGCTACTGGCAGAGCTCAACAAGTCACTCAAACACAGACACCTGTTACGCTGATCAATCAACCGCCCTTTCAGGTGCAACTTGCTCCTCCAACAGTTCTACAACCAAATATGGTAGAAATTTCTTTCCGTTTAATATTTTTTTGATTTAGTTATCTTAGAATTTCTTATTGGCCCATTTTTTGTGCTTTAGGTCATTCCTGATTCACTGAGGACGCTTTCAGATTACATCAACCGCATGGAGCTAATACTACAAAACAGTGGTTATTTTTTTTCCCTTCAATTTTTTTTCCCAAACTTTGGAAACTCTTTATCTGCAAACAATCTTGAAATGTTCTCCATTATATAATATTTGAAGGTTCTCAATCATCTGGACTGACCAATACACAGAATATTCTAAGGTCAGATAACACATCCTTGAATTGGAATAGAATGCCAACTCCTGACGTGTTGGGTTCAGTAATTGACCAAGCAAGAGTACTACTTAGTGGAAATACGGCAACTGCTCTTTCTGTATGTTCTTAGTTCTACTTTTAGAATATTTCAGTATAGTGTTTTGTAGTATTGTTTTAAAATTTTGTTTCTGCAGCATCAAGAATATGAGTTGTTCAATAATAAGTCAACTGAATGGGAAAAGACTCATTAACTGTCGGCCTTCTGTTTTATTGAGACCTAATTCTCCAATGAAATGGAAAATTTTAAGATTTATAAATTTTGAACAACTTGTTTAATTTTAACAGTATGA
Organism: Boesenbergia rotunda; assembly: GCA_024364735.1. Lineage (NCBI taxonomy): Eukaryota > Viridiplantae > Streptophyta > Magnoliopsida > Zingiberales > Zingiberaceae > Boesenbergia > Boesenbergia rotunda. The sequence continues at coordinate 89,252 of JAGFNQ010001323.1, read as the reverse complement.
TGCTGACGAGAATATAAGAGATATTTATCAGAATGTTCTGTACTGTATTTCTTTCACATTATAATGTCATAGTATCATACCAATTTGTCATTTGTGCTGTAGCGTTTGGCCGAGCGCTTGAGAGGGGAAATTACTTCTGATCCATTGGTTCGAAGTCAGATACAGACTGAAGCCATGCATATGGGTTTAGTCATGCAGCATTTAGGTGCAATGCTTTTGGAGCTTGGTCGTACAACTATGATGCTGCGGATGGGAACTCCTGTATGCTAGTTGTGTGTTTTTTTTTACATTTAAAAAATATAACCAGTATTTAGTAGTGTTATAATCTTACATTTAATGCAGGATGGTTCTTTTGTGAACTCTGGCCCGGCTGTTTATATATCTTCCACTGGGCCAAATCCGATAATGGTTCGGGTGACTGACATTTTTTTTTATTGTAGTTGAATTGTTCATTTGATGTGAGCAAACTTCTTGTATTTTATTGCAGCCTTCTCCTCAATTGAACTCTGTTTTCACCGGTTCTTTACCTTTGGTTAGCGGACCTAATATATTAAATGCTGGGGACATATTAAGAAATGTCAATGTACATGTACTCTCGGGTAAGATATTTTTAATTTCACTCACCTTTTGATTTATGCTAAATTTCTAACGGATCAGGGACTTCATCGGCACCTGGTATATCATCTTCTGGTGCAAGGGAAAATTCAAGGGATCTTAATCATAGTGGACAGCAAAACTTGGGACAAGCAAGTCAAACTGGTCATGCTTCAGGACCTGTAGGGAATGCTGCTCCAGTGCGAGGAATGGCTGCTAGAACAGCTGTTGCAGCTATTCCAGCGCGTTCTTCCGAAGGAAATGCTGGTCATGTATTTAGTGTTGCTTTTCCTGTACATGCAGGGTCTCAGACGTCGAATGCCACACCTGCTTCATCTCAACATTCTCGCCCTTCTATGGTTAGTGGATCACAACCTACTACACCAGTCACTGTTCCATTTCTTTCTTCAGGATCTGGTAGTGTCTCTCGAGCAGTGGCACAAGAAAATACACACACGGATCATGCATCTGCTAGTACTGCACAAAATCAAACCAGTGGATGCCCCCCTACCCAAAGCATATCAAACACAGTCAGTCAGCAGGTAGTTACTGAAGGTAAGCCTACAAGTAATCTTGTTTCTCTTATGCTCATTGTGTCTATGCTTGTCAACATATCAACTTACTTGCTGGTTCTTTTCTATCTTGGTATTCTAGGTTCTTCGTCAATGAATACTTGTGAGCATGTTATGAGTGATTGTCCTGATAATAACCCTGATTCTGCAAACAAGAATATTGAGACGCTTGTTCCTGACATTTCCACAGATGATGGAAAGCAGGTATGGTCTAAGGTATCTTCTATTAGATAGCAAGCCTCATGGAGGTCTGATATTATTGGATTTGCAACTTTACGGGATTGATTTCCTTCTACTATGGAATTTGGACCATCATCTTCAGTATTGCTTTGTAGAAACTTTTGGTTACTGATGGGATGCGAGGACCTACAACCTCGAAACCTGTCGATACTGGTTTGACTACGATGGAAAAGCCCCCAGAGAACAAGATGGAGGCCACTGCAGAAAGTAGCAAGTCTGCTGCTGTAACTGACAGGACTACTCCCTTGGGGCTTGGATTGGGTGGTCTGCAACCCAAGGTGATAAAAAACTCCGTTACAATTGTACCAGAGTTTACAACTTTCTGTAGATCTTATGACGCATTTTTTTCGGTCTTTTTTTCCGTCTGATATGTATTGATTATGATTTGTGTTATTACTTGACATCTTGTTTAGAAGCGGAGCAAGGTAGCAAAGCCTGTAGTTAAGGATGGAAAAACCCACGATTCATCATCGGCCAATCAAAATTCAGAATCTATTTCTAGGGGCCAACAGTTGCTGAGATCAATTGTTTCCCAGGGCTCTGATGGTAACACTATGAATAGTTGTTCTGATCCATTTCCTTCCACTCTTAATCAGCGATTGGGTAGCATGCCTTTTGGTGGGCAAGGTTCAAGTGAACAAATTGATGTTAGCGACATGATGAACCAGGTCCTTCGTGGCCCTTCATTTAATAATATTTTGACGAATTTGGCTGAGGAGACTGGATTAGGTTCTCCTGCTGCTTTGAGAAACATGATGGAGCAATGCACTCAGAGTCCAGCAATGATAAATACTCTCAATAATATGGCGCAACAAATAGAAGACCAAGATCTTGGAAGCATGTTGATGGGATCTGGGGGAAGTCAAGGTGGTATTGATTTTTCTAGCATGATACGACAAATGATGCCTGTGGTATCACAAATTATTGGCAGGGTTCCATCCACTCCCCATCAGTTAGTGTACCTGAATCTGAACCTCAGTCTCAAAGTAATAGTATGATTAGACAAAACAAGATGCAAGAGAGTAAATTTCAGGTGCATGCTTGTTTTGTTAGATTTCCTAATTGAATCATGTAATCATTTTTACATTTTTATAGTTTCATCTTCTTCATCATGGTTTTTTATTCCACTCAATTCAACTTGCTTCTCACTTCCTGTGTCTTTTATATATTTGGCTGACTCAGTATTCTCAGATTGATCTTCATGAAGCACAACAAAGGATTGAACAGAATGATTCCCCTGGAAGTATTTTCCGTGCCATGGTGGAAAGTGCAGGCAGTCTTAATGGTGAAAATAATTATGAAGGCCTTCAAGAACTTGGAGATGATGTGGAGCTCAGTATTGTATGTAACCTGTTTTCATCAATTTCTATTCTTATTCTTATTACACTAAGTCTGTGCAGTCTTTAATTAATGGATCGCTTGTTTCATTGTTGGCTGTTATATTTTATATAACAAACGTAGTTAACATTGATCTATTGATTAAATTTGAGTTTAATTGGCCGAGTCACCCTAGATGTGTCATCTTCATTCAATGCTAAAGACAAATTTAAGCAAGAAGACTGACTACACATCAGCAGTGCTGTAACAAAGAAACACTCACAAAATACTTTTTTTCTAGCCTTTTACTTTTGGTTATGTAACAAAGAAACACTCTTATTGACCATATTTACTGATGTTTTATAGTCCTGCAATTATATTTTCTGCACGTTAATAAATTTTTTTGGCAGGAATATGCAGAGATATTGCGTCGTCATATACAGCAGAGGCTCGATAAAGAATCCAAATCGAAAGAGAAGCTCTAATCTGTGTTTATCACCGTTAAATGTTTTCTTCTCTCTCTTTGAATCAATACAAGGCGGCACAACAGTTACTGCAGTATGGGTGATATTGGCTGTTATTTGCTACCTTTTTACCGTAATATGTGTTAAGACCAACAAGTTGTATGATTACGAGGTCCTATATTAGATGCTATTGCAATTTTGTAGCTGTATATCATGGAATTTGTTGAACAGGTTTCAGATGTCTATCTGTTACTAAAATTGAACAAGTGCTTAGTATCGTGCTATTCCTTGTATGAGGTTGTCATTGCTAGCATATCTTGTCTTATTGTGAGCGTTGCACAACTTGCTTCTTGGCTTGCTCAATTGTTAACATCTCTTGGAGAGTTGCAATTTCTTGACAATTGATTGGTGCATCAAACTTTGTTTTTATCTGAAATATGGAGATTGTACTTGAACAAAATTTTAGACTTTTTTTTTTTTGTAGAACTTTAATCTGAAAGCTTGATTTCAGTAAAAAAATTGTAATTTTGAATTCATTCAAAATATACTGAAAAGAATACTAGCAATAAATTATTCGATTTGAAAACATGCAAAATTACTTCATAATTATATTCAGTATGTATGGACTAATATACTTATTCATATTATCTACAATGACCACTACATATTTATAAAATGACGATACTAAATATGCAAAAATTGAAAAATAGAATAAAAATTAATTCTAAAAATGGAAAAAATGTAGATATGTCAGAACCTCCGAAGCAATTAAGGAAGCAGCTACACGGGAGGGGAACGAGGAGGGCGGAGGGCGGCCCGGCAGAGGGGGCATTCCCGGTGCCTCGCCAGCCACCTGTCGACGCACTCGCGGTGGAAGACGTGTAGGCACTCTGGAAGAACCCTCGCCGCCTGCCCCTCCTCCATCTCCTCCAGGCACACCGCGCAGTCCTGCCCCCCATCCACCACCGCTCCTCCTCCGTCGCCTGATATCATGTCCAGCTCCGCAGTCGACAGCCCGGCCGCCGCCTTGCGCTCCGACGCCACCAGACTGGCAGGCACCGCGAACCACAACTTGTACGCGAACAACATCGCGATCCCAAAGCTGACGGCGAAGACCGTCCCGATCGCCAAGCACACCGCCCACATCGATCGACCGAAATGGAGATCGATGTCAAGAATCTTTCTCGAGTCGTTTGATCTTTATAGGCTGTCATCGGACGGTTAGGATTGACGGATGGATGGATGGATGGCTGGAAATTCTCCATCCAGCTGACACGTCTCGTCTTGGGAACTATAGGAAAAAAGTATGGCCCGCGTCGCGTCATCAATTTCCTACGAATGACTTTTATTATCGTCCGATCCGTAAACCTCAAATCGAGACCGTCGATGAGAGTTCTACCCAAATTATTGATCAACGGCCGAGCTTTTGATAAGATCGAAGCGGACGACCGTAAAAGGATTTCCATAGAAAAGACTGCGGAGGAGCCTCCAGCGTCGGCTGTCCATGCGAAATTGGCGCGCGCGATCCGGATGGGCGGCCACGTGGGACTCGTCGAGTGGAAGTGAGGCTTATCGATAACGTGGAAGATAGGGATTGGTTAATAACGGCAACCAGGTCACGTTTTCGTCATCCAGCGTTTGCGTGCTGAATGCTCAGAATGAGTAGATGACACGCGTCACATTTGGTGCGGAGGGAAGAAAGTGTACGATGACGTGATTCATGACGTCGGATTACATTCGATTGCCACCAGTGTATGTTTAATAGAATAGAGGAAGAAGCAGAGTGCCATGGAGGAGGATCGGATTAAGCAGAAGGCTACAACCATGGCCGATGTGCTTCTCCTCGTCCTCCTATCCTTATTGTGTTGCGGCTTGCAGCGAGCAGCGGCGCAGGTGCCGATCCCGCCCCGAATCGATGGCTTCGTCTACGGAGCTGATCCTCCCATTTGGGGCAAATCCGTGGTGGTGGAGGCCTTCTTCGACCCTTTGTGCCCTGACAGCAGAGACTCATGGCCGCCTCTCAAGAAGGCGCTGCGCCACTACTCCCATAGCCTCTCACTCGTCGTCCACCCTTTTGCTCTCCCGTAAGTTAGCGGATTCAAACTTGGTCTTCTTCTAGCATCATCGATCCTGAAACCCTCGTCTTTGCTTCTTCATGTCAGATTGGTAATTTGCTTGATTTTTTTTATTGGAAATTTATGCAAAGTGGTGGCAGATTTCACCTTTTGGAACGCCTTTTCATCTTTTCTCACCCAATTGATTGCTCTTTTGAATGAATAAATCTGCTGAAACAAAACAACTCATATCTGGACAAACGGTTTGCTTTCTTCATTTGCAACTTGTGCAGTGGATTTGTCTTGCGATAGTGATTCTATCAGAGAAGAATAGTATTCTGGTCCTTTCACATGGACCATACTAAAGCAACATTTACGACTTCTTTAGGAGTCAAGCAAAATGGAAAATGTAAAGCCAAAGATTATGCACTTGCTAGACGTTAAAAGAGTAACAACAACTATGTTAATTAAAGGGCGTAGCTTGATATGTTTAGTAAGATAAGCAACAACAACAACAAAAAAAATTGCCGATAATTCTTGTGTTGTTGTTGTCATTGCAGTTACCACAGCAATGCTTTTATTGCTAGCCGTGCACTTCACATTGCCAATAGGCTCAACCCATCCTCAACTTACCCATTGTTGGAGCTTTTCTTCAAGTTTCAGGTGGTCTTTTTTACTGCGTACAATTTCTTTTCTTTTAAAAAAACCTTTTTTCTCACCTACAAATACAAGCATCTAAACATTGCTTCACCCTCTCTCAGACTCAGTTGGTGCATGTGCTTTTTCTACTGTTCTAATGGAATTCCTGTGCTAATTTGAACTGTACCAAAACAGGAGAAATACTACAACCGACCAACTTATTACCTAACAAGAGCTTCTATAGTCGATGACATCTCAAGCCTGGCCACTAAGGTTGTCGGCAAGAATTCGTTATCATCATTTCTATCTGGTTTCAATGCTACAGAAACTGACTCTGCAACAAGGATTTCCTTTAAGGTCACTATAAACATTCAAGGTTGTTTCTTCATATTATTAATACTTTTTTTCTCTGATGCTGATTGTTCAACCACTGCAGTATGGTTGTTCAAGGGCAGTGACAGGCACACCTTTTTTCTTTGTAAATGGGATTCCCCTGGCTGTGTCCGGCCCAGTGCCTGATTACAAGGCATGGAGGAATATTATTGATCCACTTGTAGCAAAGCAAAGTTGATAGGTGTTAAGTGAAGTTTTCTGAGTGCCAATAAGAGCTGGTGTCCAAGAAATATACCAATTTGATGTATGGCTATTTGATTGTTATGTACAAAGAACTGCAATGAAATGAAGAAAATCATTCCATTCCATTCTTATCTTGTTCTTTAAATCAGAAAAGTATAACCTTTTTGGTGTGATGAAATGTATGGTTGTTCCACCCAAAAAGCAGTTGGAATCGAATCTCCTTTAAAAAGAAAGGTCCTGGAAGTGTTGTTTTAGATAAGGGGAAAAAAGGAATTCAACAAAAAGCTCGAATTGACATTTCCATAGCATATTTTAAAGATATCATTTTCAATCAAACTTCTTCCTGATCGTTAAACCAAACTAGCCATTAATTCCCTTGTTAGTACCTCACAAGTTTACTGCAAAAGCAATGATCAATTAACAAAATGATCGCGTAAAAAGAATGCTTTTGTTAGGGAAAAGAAATCCAGAGCAGACGAGCAAAAATATAAGATATTAAGCTGCGAAAATCTTGTTAAAATACCCGGAGCTTTGCAGTCGCCCCCGTGAATTTCATCATATAAACCACTGTGATTTTGCAAAAGGAGATGAGAAATCTAGGCACGTTCCATTTGTGTCTAGTTCTTCATACGATATAGATAGATCCTGAGTTATCAGTTTGCGATATTCCATGAGCCGGTGAAAACATTGAGGGGTGTTTGGTATATGAGAATCAGAATATGGATATGATATCCTTGATTTTATAACCCAGCCCACACTAAATTATCACTAAATTCATAAACTCCTCAATCAAAACTCATTATCATTCTCATTGCCGAATGTATACCAAGCACCCCTGATTCTCTATCAAGCCGGCTCAAGGGATGGGCCCTATGCCTACTGCCCCTATTATAGTGGAGTCAACAAAATATTTCGAATATATATATAAAGAGAGAGAGATATTATTATTTTAAAAATATATGAGTTTGGATAATAAATATTTAAAATTATGGTTAAAATAAATTTTTGTCTAAGATTTATTTTCATTATTTTAATTTTTTACTAATCAAATTAAATTTAACAAATAATTTTTAATTTTTTAGATTTGAATATTTTTTATAGATTAAAGTCAAATTTAGTTATTTTTAATTTTTTACTAGTCAAGATTAGATTTTGATAATTTAAATTATTCACTGTTAAAGTTAGATTTGGATAACAATTTATTTTTATTTTTAATTAAAATTTGATACCGAATTTTTATTTCTTTATTAATAAAAATTTAATCCACTAACAAAAATTAAGTTTGGTTAATAAATTAGTTATATTTATTAGTAATTGATATTTTTTATATAAAAATATATTTGAAAATCAAAAAACATATTTAATATTATCCATTATTATTTCTCTCTAAATTTTATTTTTTTTCTAATTTTTTCTCATTCATTCTCATTTTTATACCGCTATCATTTCTCCCTAAGTTATTTTGCGCACTCCCTAAGTTAAGTTATTTTGGCATCCCTAAGTTATTTTGCGCACTCTCTTTTTCTTTTTTATAATTCGTTGTCGATTTTTATCAACTAAATTTTTTGATTAAATAAATTTGATTGGTAATTTATCAAAGTTAAAATTGATAAACAAGTCAGCTTGGTGTATGAAGGGACTATTATAGCAGTGATTATACTTTGGATAAGTTAAATTAGATGAGTTTTATGATCATTCATATTTGTTAATGTTTAATGTTCTTTTTATCATAATATATTTAAAGTTCTAACTTAAATAAATTTGTCAAACATCAAAAGGGGAAGATTATTGGTACAATTATGCCCCAAACATTATTTACTTTTGATGTTTGGTTAAATGAGTTTAAGTTAGGCAATGTTGGTGATCTAACATGAAACTTGAGTTTAAGTTCAGGTATGAAGAATTAGTAGAAGAAGACTTAGCATGACAAGGCGAGCGAATCACCTCAAGACAAGTGCAAGGATATGGAGTCGAGGGCTCGGAAGCATCCTAAGGGCGCGAGACGGATGGAAAGTGTTTGAAAGCTTGTGTCTACGCAAAGGAAAAGTGGAACCTGAGATTTATCATGTATCAGTCAACTGATGATAGATCAGTCGACTGATATGGTGGGTTGAGTTGATTGATAGTGGAATCAATCGATTGCTTCAATGAACAGAAAGATCAGTCGACTGGGTCAGGTCCCAATCGACTGATAAGTGACCGTTGAAGGCTGACGGCAGAAACAGACGCTTTATACAGTAGTCGTTGAAGCTCATCAGTCGACTGATGATACCGCCAATCGATTGACGTCGAGGGTTATACAAAAGCAGATTTTAGAACTTGAAGAGACACAACTTGATTCTCTCGATTCTCTTGCTTGTTCTGAGATCTCAAAGTTACATACTCTCAATCTCTTCTCCAAAATCATTCTAATATTGTAAGAGAAAGAGATCATCTTGTAAGGGTTTCTCCACCTTCAAGCTTGATTTGAAAAGGAGAAAAGCATAGTGGAGCTTGGTTGTGTGGGTGTGGATCCTTGGATTAGTCACCTCAAGGAAGTGGAGACCAAGTAAATCAAGGGAGTTAGCATTGCCTTCATTGTTTTTCTTTTTGTCTATCTTTTCTTATGCTTTGGCTAACGTTTTATAGACAAAATTGAACAGAAGCTATTCATCCTCCCCCTTTAGCTAGACGCAAAGGTCCTAACATATACTTGCTACTCGAACTTGTTACTTTAGATCATAGAATAATAGTTTTTTCATTGCATCGAAAATTTCTTTCATCAAAATTAAAATTGATGGATTAAAATAATTATTAAAATATATATTAATAATATTATAATAATTTATTATCCATTGTCAAATTAATTAGTATTTAATATTTTATTGAATTAAAAATATTCATTAGCACGATGGATTTATTACATGACTAATGGGATCATGATAGCCCGGAGGCGAAGGAAGAGTCTAAGTTGTCGGTCGCCAATAACTCTGCCTTACAATGATGTCTTCATGGAGCAAATCATTATACAATTGGAAAACACATTAACTCGACCGACCTCTCATATTTAAGCTTGGCCCTTTAAATCTTAAAATTCTTGATTCATCCCTATCCGTTAGATAAATATATTATTTTTTAATAAATTATGTTTAAAATTTAATATAAAAGAAATTTTATTTTTTTAATTTTAGATAAAGTTATTACCATCAAACTTAGTTTGTCACTATTTTCAATTGAGAAAATAATCTTTTGTAATGTATAAATTATCCTTTTAAATTTTATTAATAAAATTAAATGTCTCTAATAATTTTTTATATAAACAATTATTTTTAAAAAAATACTATTTATTTTTTAAAATAAATATTCGGATCTTAAATTTTGTTTTCGCGAGCCTAAAAATTTGATTGAGAAGGACTCTCTCACAAGAATAGCACGGAGGCGAAGAATGCGATAGCAAAAGAAAAAAAAAATTGATTAATGAGATTTTTTTAATCTCAAGTGATCGGTCCGATCTCATGAAAATTTTTCATCGATCGTCAGGATAAATCGAAAATCGCTCGTAGTGAGCGGTCTAAAAATCCAACGTTTTAGGGTTCACGTCTCATTTAGAGGAAAAATTCTTACAAATATATCATAATTGAGGATCAAATCACGGATGTCTACTACTGCACCATAGCTCCGAAGACGAAAGCAAAAGAAGATGAAGAAGCTGGAGAGATCCACACGCAACAGGGAGGCAGAGAGCCAGAGAATCTGGATTCGAAGCCCAGATGATGGAATCGACTCTATCGTTGAGTCTGCTCCACAGTCATTATGAGCCGCAGGAACCGCAGAGGTCGCCATTCGATCCAGTCGAGAAAGAGGTAGGAAAAAAAATACACAGTCTCGATAATTGGCCCGACGTCTAGGTAATTGGTCAATGGGCCGGGCCTTTGTATTGGGCCGTATTTACAGATCATCATAGACTATGCTTTTGTCACCTTCATGTTCAATTTTTACCATCCAATTGATCCGGGATGTAATCTGATCTATCCCATGAAAGATTCCTATCAGTCCTAAGTGTAAATCATGAACGGGCTATAGTAAATCATCGGCAACTGACTCTCATGTCTTCGTCATCCTTATAAGACCGTCGAACATTGAATCAATATTTCAAAGATAAACTCATGAGCTTTTTATATCCATGGATACTTTGACCCACGACCACCGAACTTAAGTTCGCCCAAATTCAATTTTTCTATTAAATTCAATATTAATTTTTGCTATTAAATCCAACATCAATATATGTCTCAATAGAAAATCAAACTGCGACACACATTTTATCTCTATTACCTCTATTACGTCGTAATAACTGCGCCGTGCCCGCGGGGCATCTACCAATTGTCTCGTTCGTAAGAATGTTCACATTCTCTTACTGAAAATAAAAGTAGTTGGATTTTGAAAAGTCAAAACCTTATAAATTATAGACAACCATCTTCGATACTTATACGCGTTTTATATCTGACAAGTTTTAAAGATGGAAACCAATGCGTGGACTCATGTATATTCTTAGATAAATGATTACAATGTTTTGTACGATTCTGATTGAGGTGGAATGTCCCTGTGGGATGAGGTTAATTTGTGGATGTTATCATTTTAAAATTTAAAATTTGAGATTCAAAATCTGATGAAATCTGCTCTTTTCAAACACTAATAATAATATTCGAATTAGTAATCTTCATGATTTATCTCTTATATATTGATTTGGGATGGATTGACGACGATGCTAAAGATGAGTCAATCGTCTTTTACCCCTTAATTGAGATAGACTGCTAAATATTCGAACTACTCATTTTTGATGATTACAAAATATTTTTTTTTTCATTCGTATGGTAGAGAAGATAATTTATTTTTTGTTTATAAATTATACAAGGTAAATTAGTTGAATGGGTGAGTTTGTTTTTGTTGTGAGTTTCAAGAAATGAAAATGATATGTTTAGTGAAAAATTTTAAGGAAAAGCTCAGTTAATGATGTGATACTTTGCATGTAACGATCCCCGACAGATTTATCGTGCCCCCCAGGATATAATTTGATTCGGGGTGACGGCCGGAGGCCGCCGATAATATCCGAGTGATAATCGGACGTGTATATATAAAGTATCATGTCATTCACTGAATGTTTCATTGAATTTTTTCACTGAATGTATCATAATTTTTCAAGAAAATATGAACCTTAACGTACTTTGCCTAGAAAATATATATTTATATATATATAAATATTTTCTCACCTATTTTATAAGGATTCATCTTACTATTAGTGTAAGTTTGATTATAATATATAAATTTAAAAAATCGAAAAAATATAAAAATTATTTAGGATCTTCGCAACCTAAAAGTATAAGTTTGAGCACTTAATTTTTTTTTTCAATTTGAAAATTTTCATGTACTTAATAATATAATCTAACTGTTATACTCTAAAAATAAAATTTTATTAGCATAATAAAAAACTTTTAAAAATTAGTAAAAAAATAACCAACAAGTATTGCCCGCGTTGGGCACCCAGGATAAATTTTGTCATCCTGGGCACCCAATACTTGAGCGACTAACATGGGCGACGCTCATGGTGATTTAATAAGATTCTTTGTTTAGGATTTAAAAAATGTGTTATAGTATTAATAAAAGAAATCAAACCGAAAAGATTATAGGTGTTCATGGGATGGGACGTGCAGGTAAAATATATATATATATATATATATATATATATATATATATATATATATATATATATATATATATATATATATATATATTACGGACCAATTTCATCCGAAATTGTGTGGACTGTCATCGTGGCATCCGCATCATATTTTTTTTTTTAAAACCCATTCTTCCCTTCGAACCTATTCCTCCCATTCTTCCCTTCGAAGCCAAGGTCTCGCTGCCCCTCCCTCTCTGTTCGCTCACCGCCCCTCGCCGCCCCTCCCTCTCTGCGAATCCCTCTCACCGCGCCTCGTCGAAAGCTCTCGCCCTCTGTCCCTCTTCGCACTGAACCTCCTCAACTGCCGCGGTCGCGCCCCCTTCGCCACCTTCGCCTGCTTCCGCCCGGGTCGCAACTGCCGCGTCCCCTTCGCCACCTTCCTGGAGCACGCCCGCCTGATGCCCTTCTTCGACTTTATTGCAGCTTGGGAAATCCAAGTGGAATGGAAATGCTGGTGTAGTTATTAGAGCAGAAATCCCACTAAGCTCTGTCAGCAGGTCTTCCTTCTCCGTCCAGTTAAACAGCGGAATGGAATTCTGATATCTCTTCAGATGAATTGTACAGCGATTATGTACATAAAGCCACTGTCAAACATGCAGTTGGAAGATATTCTCTTCCAGTGCACAGAAGAATCCATGTGCGCGACCTCCTGCAGGCTCATCTCAATTCCTACGCCCTCGTCGTCTCCACCGAGATCATCACGGCCAATTACTACGCCGGCAACGAACAGTGGATGTTGCTCCCCAACTGCCTCTTCTGAATGGGCGCCGCCGCGCTACTGCTATCCAACTGCCGGAGGGATCGCAGCCGCGCCAAGTACCGGCTGCTCTCCACGCAAGCGGTCCGCAGGTTGCAGTGGGACGTCGCGGCAAGGGAAGGAGGATCGGTGCGAAGAGGGACAGAGGGCGAGAGCTTTCGACGAGGCGCGGCGAGAGGGAGGGGCGGCGAGGGCAGTGAGCGAACAGAGAGGGAGGGGCGGCGAGACCTTGGCTTCGAAGGGAAGAATGGGAGGAATAGGTTTCGAAGGGAAGAATGAGTTTAAAAAAAAAATGACGCGGATGCCACGATGGTAGTCCACACAAATCCGGATGAAATTGGTATATATATATATATATATATATATATATATATATATATATATATATATATATATATATATATTATATATATATATTATATATATATATATATATATATATATGCTCCTGACTCCTCCTGCGTGACTATGCTTGATTTTCATTGTAGTAAATTTTTTTAAAAAAAATAATCTACTATAGTAGTTATGACCGTTAAATCTATATTGTAATATTTATGAAGTCATAACTAGTATGACACAGTTATAATTTATTCATGTTATAACAATTATGATTATATAGCAACTATAATATTTGGTCTGTATTATAATGATAATAATTTTATAACAATTACAACGTAGTCGTGATTTTATTCAATTTTATTGTAACATTTATAATTTTATAATTGCTATAACATTAAATTTATAGTGTAACAGTTAAAACTATAGATGCTACACCATGATTATTATTAGATTATTTGTTTAAGTTATATTCTAATAGGTATATGTACGTAGTTATTACAATGTTAAATCTAAATTGTAATAATTACATATCCGTAAATCATATAACATGATCATGATTTTTTCAATTCCGGTACATACATTATAATAATTACAGAATTATAACTGATACATGATACAAGTATACAACATGATTATATTATAACATTTTAACGTCCACGGTAACAAAGTAAGTAAGTAAATAAATAATCTGTGAAAATCACATATAATCGTACGTCTGTGGGAATCAAGGAAAATATCAGCCCAGACGTGACGATTATATATATAAAAGTTTTTTTTAATGGTTTTTCGTCTGAATGAAAAAAGGAAGGTAAAATTAAGAATTGATAATTATGGCGTTAGTCTGAAAACATTAGGTAAAGTAAAGGAAGAGAGAGCAGTGGAAAGACAAAGAGGGTCACCAACAACGAGGACGGACCACGGCGTGAGGAGGGAGCGGCGGATCCTCTCTCTCTCTCTCTCTCTCTCTCTCTCTCTCTCTCTACCTCTTCCTCTTCTCATCGATGACCGTTCCTCCTTCCATGGCCGCCGCCGCCACGGATTCGTCGCCCTCCTCGCCTTCCCCGAAGACAGACCGGGCCGCCCGCCAACCCTGGTCCCACGTCGTCCGAGGAGAACCCGACGGATCCTCCTCCCCGCCCTCGATCTCGTCGTCGGATCCTTCCGATCGCAAGCCTTCGGCTCCCGATGGTGTCGCGCAGGAAGCCGCCGCTGCACGCGGGAAGAAGCCCGCCTGGAAGCGCCCTTCGCCCAATGGCTCGATCGAGACGAGCCCGGCCGTGATGGGCGGCTCCGCCTCCTGGCCTGCTCTCTCTGAGTCCGCCAAGCCCGCAGCCAAGTCGCAGCCCTCGGCTTCAGATGGAGCGTCGCTCTCTGCATCACCGGTGAGGGTTTCCTGATTAAGAAAAAAAACTGATCTAAATCTGCGTTTATCTGTTGTGTTAGATTAATGCCTTTATTGGATTTCGTGCTTAGGGGCCTGCAACTTCGAGTTCTTTGCCGAAGCAGAATGTGATTCCGCATGGCGCTCCAAATCATCTGGCTCCTGAACACCAGAAGTCGATCAAACGTGGTGGTAATATTAGCAATGGCGCGTCTCCTGCCAGTGTGGCGGCGGCGCCCTCACCCCCACCTACTTTGGCAATTATGCCCCTGGCAAACATGGACGAGCAGGCTCCTCGAGAAGTCTCGTCTCAAGAGCATTCTACCAAGAACACTACCAACTATAACCATGATTCCAGGGGAGGCGGGTCGGGATCACAGGCTCATGATGGTGGCGGTGACAATTGGAGGAGCTATGGTGGCAACAGGAGGTGGAACAATGGTGGTGGTTCTGGATCTTACCATAGCAACTATGGTAACCGCCGTGATCAGGATCGTGGTAGCTATGATGGATATCGGAGGAATGCTTTTGGAAGGGACTTTCAGATCCAGCACCGAGGTGCCCGATCCTATTTTAGGCCTCCACCGCCGCCAATGCCACCTCCATTCCCTGGACATATTCCACAGGTTCGGCCTTTTGGGAATCCCATTGTCTTCTCTGGTAAGTTGTATGGTCTTGTGAATGGATGATCTGTAGTTTCATTATCTGATGATGGAATTATCTTTGCTCACGAGGATTCTCTTAACCTGCTTTCAGATATGCAATCTCCTTTCGTTTATTTACCTAGCCAACCACCTCCTGGGCCTCCCTTTGTTCATCATCAGGGAATGCCACATGCTATGTATTTCCCAGCTATAGATGTGCAGCGTGCTACTTTACTCAAGCAGATAGATTTCTATTTCAGGTGAATGAATGAATTGTTATGCAAACATTTGTTCTAAATGATTATCATATTTTGTTTATCTTTTTCCCACTTTCCCAGCGATGAGAATCTGTGTAGAGATGTTTATTTAAGGCAGAACATGGATGAGCAGGGATGGGTTCCGGTATCCTTGGTTGCGGGGTTCAATAGAGTAAGTTGGTTTTATCATAGCTTCTAATTGACACATGAAGAATGTCTGAAGAATTCCCTTTTTCTCTTCTCTTTTTGGTGTTATTCCAGAAAATATATTTTACAATAAGAGATGTTCTTATTTTCCATCTAAACCTATAATGTTATAATTGAAATTTCTCTGATCTATCTTTACAATAGTGCATCAAAATTTTAGTGGATGACTGTGATAATAGTATTTCGACTACTTTGTTATAACATTGGCTTTTTAATCAGTCATTTTAGTCTCTGGTCTGGATAATATCAGTCCCTCAACACATATTGGTATATTTTTTGGATGTCATATCGAAGTTACTGAAAATTTTGTTGCATCAAGAAAAAAAAAATAGCCAGCCAAGCAATAATGTGTATCCAACAAACAGAGATAGCTAACATTATAAACATGAATTATAGTTAAACATAGCACATGAAACAGAATGAACTATGGGAAGAGTTTATTTTATCATTTATATATAATCTGTATCATCTGTGGAACTGCAATTTCTTTGATCACTACTAACAACTAAGGCATTTGCAATAGCTTTTGTGACTTTGATGCCATGGTATATTACCACACTATCGCACTAATATAAAAGGAAAATGATATGCTTAGTGAAAAATTTCAAGGAAAAGCTCAGTGAATGACGTGGTACTTTGCATGCAGCGATCCCCGACGGGTTCACCGTGCCCCCAGGGTATAGTTTGATTTGGGGTGACGGCCTCCGGCCGCTGATGATGTCTTAGCGATAATCGGACGTGTGCATGCAAAGTGTCACGTCATTCACTGAGCGTTTCATTGAGTTTTTTCACTGAGTGTATCAGAGCTCAATATGAAATTCGTATCTTAACTTTTATCTTCTTGGAATAGGACATTACCCAGACTAGATGACAATACTTATTTTGTGGAATTGAATTGTCTAACCTGAGCATATTTTGAATGCAAAGGGCTCATGATCATTGTCACTTCCTCTTGTCAATCACTTTTTGGGCTCTGTGATTTCATCCCCCTTCCAGTTTGATCCTCCAACACCATGTAGAATATGGGATAAAATGTCTTATCAATTGACACAAGTCAAATTGAAAAGGATGTGGATTGAGTTGCAATAGTCAGCTGAAGATGCTGACAGTGTATGCAAAGTTCTGTACTTCTGTTTTTTTTCCAATTCTCATTGGTGGACTATCATGTAGTACGGCATCGATTTTGATAATCTTGGCCTATATCTGTATAGTATTGAATTTCAACTGCAAATATTTCAAGCTGTATAAAGCTGTTTGTTTTCTAGTTCTTTTGGCCAGATTATGATTATTTATCAACAGAATTTGATCCTTGTTATAATCGGCTGACGATGACTATCACTCTTGCAAACTATGTTGCCAATTTGTGAATGTCCATCTTGAAGAACAAGTAGTTGTTTTAATCCCAACTATATGGGATAGGATTGAATTTCCACCTTCAGAATGCTTCAAAGGTGATTTGATGACTTATTATTTATGTTTTCATCGGATTGACAGAGGATATTCTTTTTAAAGGTGATGGGGTAGAGGGAGTTCAATTAAATTTATTTGATAAAATTAGAAGACATTTGAATGACTTTGGACCTTGATGTTTTGGAATTATAAGTAATACAAATTTATATAGAGCCCATTGTTGGAATATGCCTTTTAACTGACCTCAGCTACTTGGGATGCTCAACTTCTCAATGTTATTGTATTAAATTCTGATAAAGTTGCTGTGTTATTTATATTTGTAATTATGTTTAGAGAAAGTATCTTTTTTGCTTAGTTGCTTACAACTCACAACTGGAGAGGCATTTTACAATACATAAATGTTGCTATTGATGCTTCATATATACTCGATCTTGTTCATGACAATATCTTCTAATTATTGCATTGGTTGTTTCAATGGCGGTTCAATCTTTGTGATCTAGTTGGCCATGTTGCTCATGATTAGGACAGTTTTGATGGGTCACACTTCACAGTGGAGTCGATCCCTCATGGTTTATATATATATATATATATATATATATATATATATATATATATGTTATTGATTAATTGTTTCTTATCTTTCTTATTTAATTATTGAAGTATTAATTTTCAATTTGGAAAAATATTTTATATTTACAGGTCAGACAAATCACGAACAACACAGACTTCATATTAGACACACTCCCGCTGTCCACTGAAGTCGAAGTGCAGGTACATTTTAGATCTTTTCCCCAACCATTTGTAATGATTAATTTGAACAGTAAACTAACTCAAAGTTTCTTAGCTTCATAGTTGAATTTACCATAGTAAACCCATGAACATACACCAACTTGTTTTTATGCTGTAGTAGTCCTCTGTTCGTTATTTTTGCCAATGCTTATCACAGGGCGATAAAATTAGGAAGCGTAAAGGCTGGATGAGTTATCTTCTCCGACCAAGTTCCAGTCAGGCTGCTAACGCTTCTGGTCAGTCTCCAGTGACATTGAAACCTGATAATCTGGCTGCACAGTTGCAAGCTGTTGATCTGGAGGCGTCGGTTTCTGAGCAAAGCAGGAGAAGGATTCTCAGTCGATCGGCATCTGGCAACGTGAATAATCAGCTTCATGCTGATGCCGCCGCCGATTGTAATGGTGACAGTATCAGACAAATGGATCAAGAGTGACTTGTTTTAGAGTTCTTCACAGAGGGTGAATGGAGAATGAGATCATTACTGGCAATCTATGGGAGGTTGCATTTTGCTATTGCCATGCCAGAATCTTGAAGTACCATCTTTTAGGTTGCAGACTGAAGAGGGGGGAAAACAAAATGAAAAAAAAATTTGAAAAATCAAAAGAACAAGAAAAGAAACGGAAAGGAGAAAAAAAAGGGGAAAGATAGAAGCAACAACTGTGTTTATTTGTGGATTTCCGGTCTGTTTATTTCTGCATACTGTTTCTTTAGAGCGTCTTAACTGTTCTCATTTTTGCGTTATGAGGATGGAATTTGTCTCGCCTTAAATTTGTCAAGTGAATTGTTTCCTTTATTCGTTTTTTTTACCGGTGTTTTATGAATAAGAGACAAAATTTCACTTCATTTTCTTGGCCTGAAGATTGTTGTCCCTGATGCACCGAAGGTGCAGATATGTTTGATTCACAGTCTTTCAGTAGCCCGTAGTGATTTCTTGATTCGGGGCGACAGAGTGAACTAATAGTCTATAATTTAAGACTGAGGATGAACTACGGCAATATCTATCAACCAAATGGAAGTTTATTTTAGCTCTGAATATTTTTATTCTTATTGTCAGTATGTTTTATTATTTTTTAAGTCTAGGATTTAGGAGCATTTTTATCTTTCAGGGAGCATTTTTATCTTTCACAGGATTAGGTTTGGAGTCTATGTAAGAGTTTTGTTTAATATGTGAAACAGTTTGGATTTAATTTTATTTTAGATGATCGTCTCCTTTTTGGATCGAGATTTTTTTTTATTTCTTAGTATTTTTTTTTTGAATAAATAGATTATAGAAATATTAATTTTGATATGTATGTGTGAATGAACGAAATTGATAGCATCGGCTGCGTTCTTTCTGCTTGGGGTGGGATTTTAACAAAGTTATTCTATTTTTTAAATGAAAAATATGATGGACATGCGGAACATTTTTATGAAGGTTTCATTATGCATATTAATTCAATGATTTTACATATGTTTTCTTATTGATAAATGTATTTTATTAATGAAAAGAAAAATCTGATAATGTGCCCAAATGGCACGGAGACCTACTGTCGGAGTTATGATACAACGGAGTGAAAGAGTGATTAGTTATCTCCCAAGTATTTGTAATTTGATGTCTAATTATGACGAATTTTATAAGAATTTTTTTTTAAATGGGATATGTAATCATAGAATATTGGATTTCTGGATCGTCCACTAAGAGCGTTTTTCGATTTATCCTAGTAATCGATGAAAAATTTTGATGGGGCCGAGTCGATCGTCCCAGATTCGACAATACCTAACTAGATTAATTATTATTATTATTTTCAAATGGCATGCAGACACTTCTGTGAAAGATTAATTTAAAATTATAATCATAAATTTTTAAACACAAATTTTTTATAAAATTGAAAGTATATGAAATATATCAAAAGTTAAAATAAGTAATGGATTTGTTATGAACTTAAAGCCTGTAGCAGAAAAGATCGTTATCTATCACTTAACCAAGCATTTTCCGTTCGAGCCTAGCTCCCCGATTGATGAATCGTTAAGGAGATGTCACCGGGGCATGGTGCAGCGGTAGAGTGATTAGTCTCTATTTCAGGTATTCGTAGTTCGATCTCCAACTACGACATATTTACAGGAATTTTTCCTCCAAATGGAGCGCGAACTCTGGGACGCTGGGCTTCTAGACCGCCCACTGCGATCGTTTCCCGATTTACCCTGGCGGCCGGTGGGAAACTTCCGTGTGGCCAGGCCGGTGGCCCGAGGTTGGTTGAAAAAACCTCGTTAATCATCCGATTGATAAATCGTTAAGGAGATGTCAATCAATTCAGTAATCAATTGGCGCCTCAAACTTTAACCTCATTCCTCAATCAATTGAGAAAAATCTTCTCAATTTTCATGCCTCAATCAATTGAGGAGGCTCTCCTCAATCGATTGAGGAGGTATTCCTTTGGCCTCAATACATTTTTGAATTGATTCGAGATGTAGCGTTGCGGTCTCCGATAGGATTTCAACATTGCTTGGTTCAGTTTTCCCCCAGGTTATAATATAAGTTTGGGACATGCGATAGGAGGCCATCGGTGGTGGACGATCGATCTACAGTCGTGTTGTGATCGGTTGGGCTAAGGAGGACAGGCGCGCATCGTGTATAGTAACGATGAGAATCGATTAGCATCTCCTAATCGATTTACCAATCGATTGAAATGTAAATGCGCACAAGAACACGATGTAAAACCCATAACATATCTTTTCTTATATATAGATAAATATATAAATTTTATGTTACGAATCTTATCGTCTACAGACCAAGTATATATATATTTCAATTTGTTCATAGAAACTTCTCTCAAATTAAGAGGGTGTTTGGTTTAAATTGTTAATCAGAATGATAATGAGATTCATTGAGGGGTCAATGGGAATGAGAATCATGATTCCATTGGTAGTGTTTGGTTCAAATCCTGGAATGAAAATTATTGTCATTGATGATGTTTGGTTCAGTTTAACTTTAGTAATGGAAATCCATAAAAAATTCAAAGTTACCTAAAATAATAGAATTATTACAAAATAGAGAAAGTAAAATAAAATGAGTTGAGAGATAAGTTAGAAAAATATAGAGAGAAATTATGAGAAGTAAGGTAAAAAAAGAAATTAGAAGAAAAAATAGGAAAAAATACAATAATAGAGAAAATAAAGATAAAAAGTAGAGAGAAAAAATAAGATAAAATAGATGTGATAAAAAAAGAGAGAGAAATCATTAAAAAAAATAGAGAGAAAAAATGATATAGAAAATGTAGAGAGAGAGAGTGATAGAAGATATAGAGAAAAGTAAAAAATAAATATAGATAAATTATGATAAGAGAGGTAGAGAGAGAAAGTAATATTAAATATATAAAGAGAGAAAATGAGATGAGAGATGTAGAGAGAGTGATATATAAAATGTAGAGAGAGAAAGTAATATAGAAAATATAGAGAAAAAGTAAAAAATAAAGATAGATAAATTATAATAGGAGGGTAGAGAGAGAAAGTGATATTGAAAATATATAGAGAGAGAAAGTGAGATGAGAGAGTAGAGAGAGAAAGTGATATAGAAAATGTAGAGAGAGAAAGTGATATATGAAATATATATAAAAAATGAAAAATAATGATAAATAAATTATGATAAGAGAGGTAGAGAGAGAAAGTGATTAATAAAATATACAGAGAGAGAATGAGATGAGAAAGGTAGAGAGAGAAAGTGATATAGAAAATATAGAGAGAGAAAGTGATATAGAAAATATAGAGAAAAAGTGATATAGAAAATATAAAAAAATGAAAAATTAAGATGGATAAAGTATAATAAGAGAGGTAGAGAGAGAAAGTAATATTGAAAATATATAAAAAGAAAATGAGATCAGAAAGGTAGAGAGAGAAAATAATAGAAAATAAAGAGAGAGAAAAGAATAAATATGTACAGAGAAATTTTAAAATGTAGAGAGAGAAAGTAAAATGATATAATATAAAAAGAAATAGTAAAATAGAAAATATAAAATAAAAAAATGAGTGTTTTGGATATATGAAAAGAATGAATGATTGAGGAATTTAATTGATGAGGGGGAGTAGGGAATGAAAATGAGGGAATGATTCACTTATTTTCATTCCAATTGACACTTACCAAATGGGAATGATTACCATCCATTCTCATTCCTTAGTCCTTATTATCCTAAACTAAACGCCCCCTGAGTGTTTACAACTTTCCAACATATGGATTTTTAAGTGAAGAATTGATTTGAACATAATAGACATTTTTCACTTAATGTTTAAGTTTCCGAAATATTTAAATCATGAACTTAAAATTTAAAATTATCACATCACATCGATTTTATCACTTTACCGTCACTAATAGATGAATAAGTTTATAAATCGATTGTTATGTATTAATCGATTGACAGATTTATCAATCGATTATCAATCATTTATAACTTTAAACTTAAATATTAAAATATAACTTATATGTAAAAAATTATTATTTTTAATATAATACATCAAATTAATATTTTAAAGAATAAATATAATTTTAAAAAATTAGACAAATATATATGACCTGTGTTATTTTGAGTTCTCTAATTCCATTAGCAAATTTCAATCAATATTGATTATGGATCTAGAGAGTTTAGAATAATATAGAACCAGTTCTATATATTTCTCTAGTTCTTTTGATTATATTCATATATTTAAATATTAATTTGACATAATATATTTTTAAAGGAATATATTTTTAAACACGATAAGAAATTTGATTCATGTTAAAAAAATCAATATTCTTAATATAATAGGTTAAATTGATATTTTAGAACATAAATATAATCATGAGAACTAGATAAATACATTGAATATAGTTCAATGTCATTGCGAGCTTTTTATGTCCAATAGCCAATTTTGACCGATTTGGATTTAGAGAGCTTAAAGTGACATGGAATTAGATTTTATGTGTTCGTTTAATTCTACTGATTATATTATGCTCTCAAATATCAATTTGACCGATTATACTGAGGGCGGTTATTTTTTGAACATGAATTAAAATTTTTGAATATGTATTTAAAAATTATTGTTCTCAATATAGTATGTCAAATTAATATTTGAGGGCATGGATATAATCTAGTGAACTAGATGAATACATAAAACTTGGTTTCATATCATTCCGAACTCTTTAAGTCCATTAGTCGATTTTAACTGAAACTAGATAAATCGATTGATAGATCTAGAAAATTTGGAATGATATGAAATCGGGTCTGTACGTTCAACTAATTTTCTTGATTAAATCCACATCCTCAAAAGTCATTTTCATATGTTATATTGAGAGCAATAATTTTTTTAATAAAATCTGATTTGTATTAAAAAAACATCGCTCTCAATATAATAAATTAATTTATGTTTATGGACGAGGATATAATTAGGTAAATTAGACGAATACATAAGATCTTATTTCATAGATCTAGAGAGTTCGGAATATAAAAAGTTACCACGTAGAGAGCTCAATATGATATAAAATCGAATTTTATATATTTATCTAGTTCTCCTAATTATATTACATGTTTTTAAATATCAATTTTACATATTATATTGAAGATAATAATTTTTTAAATACAAATTAATTTTTTTTACAGTGCTACAATAAATTGGAGATAAAATGGATTCGCAATCATCAATTAAGGCAAATACACGGATAAAATGGTTATAGAACAAGTAATTTTAAAATTTAATTACGTGATTTAAATATTTCAAAACTTTTACATGATTCGATAATTTATAAATTTTTTTTGAAAAAAGAATTTATCATAAATATATTCCCAAATAATGAAAGATAATCAGGGAGAGTACCCAACTTTTAATCAAACATAAATATTATTTATTGTGTGAAATTCAGAAGAAAAACCATTAATTAAAACTAAAGCGTGAAATATTCTCTCTTTCTTTTTTATTGTAGTAGAAACGTAAAAGACTCATTAAGTTTAGGAATTCTTATAGCAGCAGACTCATTATAGGAGTATAAACAAGAATAAACTTCAATCATGATGCAGATTGTAAAACAACTACACCTTTTAAGAATGATGAAGGTAAAAGTTGACCATCATTACACTTCACGTCTCATTTGCCACATTCACGCCCCTTGGATCTAAAATGGGACTGCGTATGGTAGCAGATGTAACAAGCTCAAGCTCGAGGTTGCACTGAAGGAACCTCATGATTCACAAATAGGTACTGTCGTGTTGCCACTTTCTTACCCCTTGGATCTCAAATGGTACTACGTAGGGTAGAAGATGCATGTTAAACTCAGACACATAAGAAGTTCTAAGGTTGCACTGAAGGAACCTCATGATTTGCACAAATAGATCCTGTTGTGTTGCCACTTTGGTGCCACATGAATCTAAAATGGGACTGTGTATGGTAGCAGATACAAGTTCAACTCAGGCATGCACCAAGCTCGAGGATGCACCAAAGGAACCTCATGATTTTCACAAATAAGTCCTGTTGAGTTGGTAGTGGTGCTGTCTTTCTTCAGAGGATTCAAATGTTGCTTCGGAGCCACATTTAACCAATCATCATCCTCACTGCCCACCACTGATGGGTGGAATTGCATTGGGTGTGGTGGATTCCAGTTTACTACCAAAGTTTTGTACTGTTCTTTTTGCCATGTTCTGCCGCCAACCTTATTCGCCCGAGAAGTTTTAGTTGTAGCTGCTGCTGCTCCAGAGAGAGCTGCTTCTGGAGGCCTGCTAGAGGAACATGGCTGTTCAGCAACTGCAGTAGGCATCTGATCAAGTTTCAGCTTTGCTGTGTGCACATTTTTTGGCTGTGGGCATATCTGAGTTGACAACAATGGCAACGGTAGCTGCTCCTGCAGCTCTGTATGCTTAGTCAAAGGCAATGACGGCTCAACCTGCCCCGATGGTGGCAATGATAGTTGCAGCTTAGTTTGCTTCGAGGAAGGGACTGCTCGCTTCAATCTCCCCAACGGTGGCAATGGTGGCAGTTCCCTTGTTTGGCTTGACGATGGCACTGCTGGCTGTACTTGATCTGATGATGGCAACGGTGTTTGCAGATTAATTTGCTTTTGCAATGACACTTTTAGCTCCTCAAGTTGAGGCTGTGGCAAAGATGGTGGCGGCAGTACCCTTGTTTGCCTCGATGATGGTACTGCTGGCTGTGCTTGATCCGATGATGGCACTAGCGTTTCCAGATTAATTTGCTTTTGTGATGGCACTGTTAGCCCCCCAAGCCGTGACTGTGGCAAAGATGGTTGTGGCTTAATTTGCCTTGACGAAGCCAATGGCAATCTTACTTTCCCTGATGACGACGACGATGAAAGTGGCTGAGGCTTTATTTGCCTTGTTGACGGAAAGGCTAGTTTTACTTGCCCAGCCAGGGGCAATGGTGGCTGCAGCTCTGTTTGCCTTAAGATAGGTGATTTGATGCAAAGAGTAGTACCTTCATGATATTAATGGGCAATGTTCAGAACCAAATCAAGATCAATAAAGTTCAGCTTAAAGAAATAAATCAGAAGTTGTCTTTACCTTGAGGATCATGGCTAGAAGAAGAGGGCACCAGTTTCCTTCTCTTACTGCTGTCCTGAGAACTCTCAGGAGAATCAAGCTTATGCTGGATAGAACATGAAGGCTCAAGTTCTTCTGTGAGGCCACTTTTCTCCAGATGCTCAATTGCTTCACTCGTCTTCTGGCTGCAAAGGTTACGAACCAATGGGAGTTGCTCATTTTCAGACTTCTTCTTTTTGTGGCTTCTTTTATCATCTTCTGATTTATCCTTATGCTTTCTCTTTTTATGCTGCTTTTCTTCATGATTTGAGTTCACAGCCTTGTCTTTCTCATGACTTTCCTTCTTTGCCTTTTCTTTATGTTTCTTTGCCCTTTCTTCCTTTAGAAGCTACATTGCACAGGAATTGTCAATCCCAGCACAGAGGATGGACATTCACATACAAACAAGGAGAAATGGCCAAAGATGCTCAGTTTTTACAAGTTATTCAACGATGTCCATTCCCAAACCAGATTTTTTCTTCCAACAATTTTAGGACTAACAACTGCCGTCTTCTTAGCTATCCATTATAGAATTCATCAATGCGAACCACAATAACCATAGGATGCCACAAGGGGGAAGAAAGGTTATACTTTTTTTTTTTAACTTCGCAATGAAACCAATTAACTAATCACACAACCTTTGATGTCTACAACACTTAAACAAAAGATCCTCATATGCTTTATGAATTTCTAAAGTCACATGTACAAAATCATGATAGGCATGTTCCAAGTAAACTTCTAAGGGCCTCCACTGTATTATGTGATACAATTTTCTTCTTCCTGCATGATGATACCATATCTCAATAAATCATTGTGACTTCTAATTCCCCTAATAATTTTAAAAATTCACCGGCACAAACCCTCTATTATGTGATATAATTCTCTTCCTCCTCCATGATGTTATCACATCTCCGGTAGAACTTTTTGACTTCTCATTCCCGTTATAATTTCTTGACCCACCTACATGTCTAGGCATCAAATTTACACTCTAATTCACAAACACAATACTCGACTAAAACAACTGCCGCCTTCTTCAATCAATGAATGAGTAACCGGCCAATTATAAACGATCTTATTTTTAGGCATATCGATACAAAAAAGCATCGATAGAACCTATAATCTTCGCCCGTATCTCAAGAAAGGCCAAAAGACAATCCGAACAACCAACCCATCCCCTATAAAGGAAGCCGAGCAAGAATGCAAGAAATCAACCACAGCAAGCATCGATGCTCAACAAACCTTAATGGCTTGGTTCTCCGCCTGTCCAAAGTAAGGAAGTGGATACGGGAAGCAACGCGACATGATGCTTACAGAGGTCTCTTCCTCCTCCCTTTTCCTTTCCCCGTCGATCGAGAGATCGACAAATCGAACAGACGTCGGCGACGGAATCCAACTACGATTTGGAAACCTAGGGTTAGGGCTACGCCGGCGAGAGAAAAATAGGAAATTAATCTCGCGACAAAGCGGCCAGATGGGTGGTATTTATAGAACCGAGGGAGAGGCTCTGCCAGTCTGTTAAGGCGGCGCGTTAGTCCGCGGAAGGATCTGTTGCGGTCCGTTTCAATCAGCTAATTTATCGTGTCCCACGCGATTGCCATTGGGCCGGACGTACAAAGGCCGTCGTCAATCCGGTATCCTCTATTGTCTGTATATGTTAAAAATTTACAATACTAATTTAATTACGCATTAACAGGGTATTAATTATTTAAAAAAGATCCACGTGAAATAATAAAATTAAATAAATACCATGTTTGATCATAAAATCGTCTTAATATTAGTTATATCGAACTCGAGTAATAATTTTAATTTAATTTAGACACTGATGCAGTTTGTTGGTCAATTGGGCCAAATCAGGCGTGTAGCTGGACTGGGCCCGGCTCCCCATCCACCCAACGTGATGCTTACTGTTCATATGCATCATAAAATTAAAAAACACATCAGTGACGATAATAAATTGCAATTTTGTTGCCTTGTGTCGGTGATTTACTGAGATGGCTAAACTGGAACATTCGATTAAAAGCATGACTGTCTTTCCATGATACATTAAGTGGAGCAGTGAATAGGAACAAAGGGATGTGAAAGTGCCCCCGGGTCACTACTCCCTCATTGTTGTGCAAGCACATAGTTAAGCTAACAGACAAAGATCTAGGACCAATTGGTCAGTGAGCAACAGCTGAGAGCTGGCAATTATGGATCCGACCTGCTCATTTGGCCCTCTCTCGGATCACATCAAATCCCATCTCTGCAGGGTCGGTCGCTTGCACCTCATAGTGGATCCCTTCCAGTAGCCTCCTCAGCCCTTGCTTTGAGGTGGCATACAAGATCTTCGATCTGATCCTCGATGCTGTAGGTGACCTGCAAAAGTAACATAATGCCACGCCCTAAAATCCAAGATCCCAACACAAATAACAGTCGGTCGGGTGGAAAACTGATAATGAATCAAGTCAGCGAATTCCATGTATCATGTGCAGTCGGCCAAGTAAAAGAAGGTTTAGTGTCAACGAAATCTAGTCAAGAATTGGTGAAGAGCAACTCTAGTCATATCCAGGGGATACAAAACCAATTTATTGATATATGAACTGAACGAACTGATTGATACGTAAAACTGATACGTATGCAGTTCAGACTTCAACATTTTGATAGGAAAGGCACAAAAATGCATGATTGTGTTGGTACACGTCAAGATCAAGGTTAGATGGCGGGGTAAGAAGAGACATCTTCTTTAGGAAAAAGAATAGGTGCAAAGTCTAATCTCCACGTATGAGTGGTTTAGCTTATTAAGATAAGGATGGATGCTTCCAGGAAATCAACAAAAGGTGGATGCTCTGAGACTTTTTTATTGTCCTGCACTGTCAAGTTTCATTCAAAGAATTCTAAGCAACATGAAAGGTTCCTTGGGGTCTTTCTTCACAATTCATATCACCTCTAAAATCCCCAATATAAAAGTTAAGAATATGCCTGTAACATTTTAGAGAATTTCAAGATAGTGAAAGAACAATTATATAAAACCCATACTTATAATTAAACTAAGGAATTAAAGTTCATGCTAGTGGAATGGTCTCCCTCTACCATATTGAAGCTTGAGAAAGTGGACCTAAAGGGAGCATCTTTTTTCCACCATGAAGTTGAGCACTTAACTTTACTGATTTGTGCTGAAGTTTACAGATTTAGAGCACAGATGCAGGGTGATTTCAAGAATATAAAGATAAACTTGTGATGAAAGATCGATAAACTTCTGTTGTGAATTATTTTAGGTTATAAATTGAATAGGCATATTTAGCAAAGTGAAATTAAGATCAGATCAAGTGATGCATTGTTTATTTAGTCATAAAAATGTCCTCCTTACGCAATTTGTAGGGTTTGAGAACTGCATCAGTCTAGAAAATCGATGATTTGTAGATCAAATCCAGATGATGTAGGATTTCATCTGAAACAATTGCATAGTAAAAGAAATACCAGGTGATGAAGAAGATCAAAGTTATGAATGTTTATTTTGGGTGGGTCACAAAGATGCCATTTTCCGATTCGTCTAGGGTTTTCATCAACTTCCATTGATCTTAACGATCGATGATTCCTAGATCAAATCAAGATCAAGAAAAAGCAAAGTCATCTTAACGAACGAGATAATAAAGTACCAGGTGATAAAGAAGATCTTGCTTCTCTGACAGTTGTCACAGGATACGAAGTCGAAGTCGAAGACGGCGTAGCGGCAGTCGTCTGCAGGGAGGGCGGCGGCGAGGCCGTCGTAGCCCTCGCCGGCGGCGCCGACTTTGTCGACCATCACCTCACGGGCCTGCTCGTCGATCTTGTACACCACGTACCGGCTCACCTTCTTCCACTTCATCTCCATAAATGAACTCAAACACTCCTGCTTCACCCGCATCCCCTCCGTCGCCTACCATTATTTTTCCAATAAAAGAAAAAATCAAAAACAAAAAACACCAGTCCGAGCCAAAATCGAAACTTTATATGATTGAAGTAAGGGAGGAGCAGCGGATCAATCACCCACCATCTTGAAGGCCATCGCCATGACCGCAGCTTGGAATGCGGCGACTGGTGACCTCTGCTTTTGCCTTTGGAGTTGCAGAGGTTCTTAAAGACGGATTCATTTATAGGCTGAGGAGTTAAAAAAAATTAAATGAAATTGCATTTTTTTCCTTTTGAGAAAAATGGGGAAAAAATCAATATTTAATATTGGTTTTTATTTTTTATTTTTATTTTTATTTAAAATAAAAAATTTGTTTTCCCTTGCTCTCCTCTTTTCATTGGATGCTTTTGCTTTGAAGCAAAGAATGAAGAGGCCCCTATGCGATATGGCTGTTGGATACAAGGTCATGGCATCGCTATCATTCACTTTTTCTTTATTCACCTTTAGTGGAATGATAATATTTCTTCCATGGGAGTTATAAGATGACTACTTGTTCACATCAGGTGAAGTTGAATGCTTGATTACTGATTAATTAATCAGAGTCATCAAAAAAAGGTTTACAATTAAAGAAGAAACAGAGCCAGAAAAAGACAGAAAGTAATAGAAACTGAAGAATTGGAGAGGAAGAAGATTTAATTCGAGAAAATGGGAAAAGATTACAGAAGAAGAAAAATATAGTTTAGTTCAACAACTACAAATCACTTAAGGAAAGTCATAAATGTTCATAAATGAAGAAGACTATCTATCATTTTCATTACTAACAAGTCTAAAAACTCATTGATGGAATAGAAGAATCATGAATCAATACATCTTAAAAAGAATTCAGTAAAAAAGTTAATCTTAACCACTTACCTTGCAAAGAAAATCATTATACAATTACACACCAAATTTGTAATGTAGAATCAGTGGTACAACAACGTTATAGTAGAGTTGATTTCCAAACTCAAAATACATGTGTTTTTACATACAGACATGATAATGGCACTGCAACTTTTGTTGCTTCAATGAACTCCCACAAGTTTGTGGTTCTAGCCATGTTAAAAGTCAATCAGCACCCTCTTCCATCAGAACACTAAGGATTAGTTTCCAGTAGAAAAATAGCAGCTTCTGTTATTGTTGCAGCACATCCATACTTAAAAGTACTGTATTTCCTATGTACTCCAGTGAGTTTTCCAGTTGCAGCCTTGAGGTGGAAATCCACCATCAACATAGAGCATTCACTGTCATGAAGAATAGACATACATTTTAGGAGGACAACAAGAGATTCAAAAGCGATAAATGGTGTTTGCAGAGTAGAACTCACAGTAGCTGGCTCTTTGAATAAGCAGTGTGCAATTCGCAAGATTGTGCCCATTCCTTCCGCCCTTTGAGGGCGCATTGTGCGGTATATATTGCTGCAGCAGCCAGTAACGAAGGGCAGAATTTGAGCATCTTGTACTCAACCAAAGAGAGCTCTATGAGGAAATAAGAAAGAAGCTCCAACTGCTCGATATTGCAAACAAAATATAAGTTTTCGGTCAGAGTAGAACTTGATAAATATGAAATAAAATTCGATCAATTGAAATCAAGTACTTGTACCTTTCGGTCAGATTGTGCTGCCTTGAGAAACCTTTTCATGAAGACGTAAGGAGTTGGAATGGACATATTGAAGTGCAATGTCCCTACAATCAACTTTTCCTGCAAAAAACAAGCTACAATTACGTCACCGGTCGCAAAGGATCATGGTAGAACAAACTATGGGCTATGCTTGATTTTTGAAACATTAGTTCAGATTCCAATAAAAATGAAGCATCTTTTCTGTAAAAAAATTTATTGATGAAAATTGAAAACAGGAAAATATGTCATAGACCAAATAGAACCCATAGAGATGAGAAAAACACGGATTAACTTGCAATTCCTAACAGTTGTCATAAACCCAAGTAAACCTCGTGTTTTTTTAGTTCTACTATGTTTCAAGCTCCAAGTTCTGTAGGCTATGGTTTGAAATTACGGGTAAAACTCTTAGAATACAAATAATCTTATGGCTTCTAAATCAAGCTATCGCTTAATTTGACATATGCATGTGTGCTAACTATAAACTCTTGGCAGCTCTAAAATTTGAATCAAAGGTAAAAACTCAAAAAGTATAATAACTACTGCCTCTTCTAAGGGAGAAAATTACCATTTCAAGAACTTCGGTCCTAGTGTAAACTTTGTCAGAAATTAAGATCAAGTCCTCAACAACTGGAACGGAGACTTCCTCGTACTTGCAAGCAAGAAACAATGCTGTAATTCCAACCAGCTGAAGTTTTTTCCTTACTACCGTCTGACTTTCTAAGAATCTATCGATAATATTTACAGTCAGAAAAAGTGTCTCCTCCATCAATTCGAATTTATAATGCACCTGTATGGAAAAATTTAGAAAAAAATAGGTACATGGTTAGGGGAGTACAGATCCAGAAAAGGTTTGAAGATGTCATCTACCTCTATCAACCAGTCAATGAGAATAGCCCGCATTTTTTCATTAATATCAAACTGCTTGGACATGTAGTCAGGGTCCACACAACTTTCACCCTGCAATTATAGATTTGGTTGTATTATCAATAAAGAAATGTATTGAACATCAGTTAATCCTTGCTAGGGGAAAAAAAATAGATCAGAGTTCAAATCAAGATAAA
>JAGFNQ010001323.1:0-50840 GCA_024364735.1 Boesenbergia rotunda | reverse complement strand
TTGATTTTGAGTTTGTTCAGTTGATGTTCTGGTATTAATTAATTGCTCCTTAAGGTCTTGATTTTCCTTAAGGAGCTGGTTCATTTCTAGATTCAGATGCAAGCAATTTTTTATTTTAAAGCAGAGATAATCTTAAAAAATTTTGATTAACTGAATCTAAATATACCTTAGTCGAGTCGTCCGAAAAGAGTCCGATCTCTTGACTCGACTCGTATTCGGAATCTTCGTCGTGCTCTGAGTCTGACCCGGGTCCGGTTGCCATTAGTGCGAGATAGTTTGAGTTCCTTGGTGGTTCATCGTCGGAGTTGTCTGTGCTGTCGTCCCAAGTGGCTTGAAGAGCCTTCTTCTTCTTATTCTTCTTGGGTTGATTCTCCTTTTTGTAGGGGCATTCGTGTTTGAAGTATCCTTTTCTGTTGCAGCCGAAGTAGGTTATTTTACTTTTGTCTTCACTGCTGGTGGGCTTCATTATCCTCTGGAGGTCCTTTCTTGAGAACTGGTTTTTCTTTTTGGCGAAGACCTTTCTTACTAGGTTGAACATTTGTTCCTCATCATCTGAGTCTGAGTCTGACTCTTCTTCTGATTCTTGAATTTTCTTCTTTGACTTGCCTTCTTTTGAGGAACCTGCAAATAAGGCAAACCCTTTCTCGGCCTTGGCGTTAGTCTGTTCGTGCAATTCTAATTCACAAAACAATTCATCTAAATTAATTTTAGAAAGGTTCCTAGAAATTTTATAAGCATCTATAATAGACGCCCATAATGAATTTCTAGGGAACGCATTTAAAGCATACCTTATGATGTCTCTGTTTTCTTGTTTGTACCCGATTAGGTGGAGTCCATTTAGTATGTCCTTGATCCGGGCGTGAAGTTGGCTTGCAGATTCTCCTTCCTGCATTTTTATGTTAAATAACTTATTTAAAAGTAAATCCCTTTTTGTTACCTTTGCATCAGAGGTGCCTTTATGTAGTTCAATCAGTTTGTCCCATAGCTCTTTGGCAGATTCAGTTGGGCCGATACGGTTCAATTCCTCTTTTGTTAGTCCGCACTGGAGGGTGTTCTGCGCCTTGTACTCAGTCTGGGCCTTTCTCTTCATATCAAGGTTCCATCTGTCAGGCTTCAGTGGTGCATTGTTTCCCTCGTCCATTGGTGGTTCGTAGCCAGATTGCACCGCGAACCATTGATCCATGTCTGTCTTTAGGTACACCTCCATTCTTCGTTTCCAGTAAGGGAAGTCTTCCCTATTGAAGAGTGGAGGACGGGCAGTGCTAAACCCTTCACCTTGAGCCATCTGAAATAGACCACACAAAAACTTGTCCCAAGACTAGGTCTTGGATTAGTAGTGTGGTAGGAAAAGGAGAAGAAAGAGAAAGAGCGACTCGAAATGGTGTTGCACCAAATTCGAGTAAAATCAAACGAACGAAAAAAAATAATCCAAATCTAGGCAACAATACCTAATTTAGATCATGTGTAGCGAAAAACCAAAAATCGAAAAAAGAACTGGATTTCCCCCGGCTCTTATGGTGGTTGCACCGATACAGAGCGTACCAGGCTCTGATACCACTTGTAGGATCGATGCACGTGAGAGGGGGGGGTGAATCACGTGACTTTTTAAAAAAAATCAGAGCGCTTTAAAAAGCGTGCACAGCGGAAAAGATAAAACACGAACGAAAAACCAATACAAACGACACAGGTAGTTTTACTTCGTTCGGAGCCTTCGGCGACTCCTACTCGAAGGCCCAGGTCCCTCGGACCTTTCCGTTGGGCAATCCACTAAAACTCTCTACCGGTAAACCCCGATAGAGTAGGCGAGTACAAAAGAATTGAAAGTGTGACAACTCCACACTTTTAAGTAATTAAATGCAATAAAGTATTAAAAAAATACGCTCTTCTTTTTACCGACGTCCGGAGTAGGTCGACTCTTTCGGGGCAGCAGGACGTCGTCGTCTCGAGGTGAAGCGTTTCCGGAGCAAGGCGCGAGCGTAGAAGAACTTTGAGGCGTTGGAAGAATTGTTGTCGGAAGCATGGGGTCGAGGGCCCTTTATATAGGGCTTGGGGGCGCCCGGGACGTTGGGGGCGCCCCCACGTGGCCTCTGATCCGCAGAGCTCTCGGTCGCGTCTGATCCTCTGGATCCGCTTTGACCGGGGCGCCCGGAGCGCTCGGGGCGCCCGGATTGACCGGGTCAAAGTCCTATCTCCTTGGCTTCGAGGGGTTCGGTTTGAGGTATGCGCATGGGGGCGCCCGCAGAGCAGGGGGCGCCCGGGAGCAGCGGGGGCGCCCGGAAG
Source organism: Boesenbergia rotunda (assembly GCA_024364735.1). Taxonomy (NCBI): domain Eukaryota; kingdom Viridiplantae; phylum Streptophyta; class Magnoliopsida; order Zingiberales; family Zingiberaceae; genus Boesenbergia; species Boesenbergia rotunda. Next base: position 48,560 of record JAGFNQ010001323.1, on the reverse strand, counting down.
CACCGGGGCGCCCGGCCCAGCATGTATTCGAACCCTCTTTTGCTTTACCTGTTTTGTATGGCCCTTGGGGGCGCCCGGGACACTCCGGGCGCCCTACTCAGCTACTACCTCACTCCTTTGAGGCTATCTGAGCTGCAGACACTCCTTCCTTTGGTCCTGCATCCAGGGTTAGTCCAAAACACAATAAAACACAGTGTTAGATTATACAACCTTAGCTGTCTTGGTTCTGACTTTGGTCTCCGAAATGGAGCCCTAGGTCGAACCGACGCCTACTGATCCCTCGACGGGGAACGCGTCCTCTCCTACTCCTCCAGTGACTTACCTCACTTACCCTTTGTGCAGCTTTACTTGACTTCTTGACCCACCAGGACTTCCTGCCAAGGCTCAACCACCCTGGTCTTCCTGCCAAGTCTCAACCAACTTGGTCTTCAGCCAGTTGTCAGGTCCCGTGGACCCAACTGGACTTCCCGCCAGGACTCAACCATCCTGGACTTCAGCCTGGTGTCTGGTCCTAAGTCTTTCAACCGTGCACACTTAGTAAGGAGGTTAAAAACCAACAACCCTAACTTTAACCACTTTGTCATACATCAAAACCCGAGTTTGACCGTTAGTGCAAACTGCACCAATAGTTAAATCTATATTGTAATATTTATGAAATCGTAACGACATAGTTATAATTTATTTAATCATGTTATAACAGTTATGATTCCATAGCTACTATATTATTAGGTCTATATTGTTGGTGCAGTCTGACCCTGATTGTTGTTTTGGTGTTGACATCGATTTTAGTTTAGGTTAATGATTATGATTATGATTGGGTTTAAGTCCTGGTCGTGGACTAGGCATACCTAGTGGGACTAGGTTTGATAAAATCCTAGCTTGGAGGGCTAGGTGTGGAGAAATCCTAACCTTGAGGGTTAGGTGTGAAAAATCTTAGCTTGGAGGGCTAGGTGTGGAAAAGTCCTAACTCGGAATGTTGGGTGAAAAGTCCTAGCTTGGAGGGCTAGGTGAAGAGTCCTAACTTGCAGGGTTAGGTGAAAAGTCCCAACTTGGAGGGTTAGGTGAAAAATCCTAACATGGAGGGTTAGGTGTGGAAAAGTCCTAACTCGGAAGGTTGGGTGAAAAGTCCTAGTTTGGAGGGCTAGGTGAAAAGTCCTAACTTGGAGGGTTAGGTGAAAAATCCTGGCTTGGAGGGTCAGGTCCTAGCTTGGAGAGCTAGGTTGGATGAAACCCTAGCTTGGAGGGCTAGGTTGGAGCCCCTGGATCGGTCTGGTGACCGATCAGGGAGATTGGCACGGTGCTCCTTCGTGGATCGATCTGGTGACCGATCCAGCGATGACTGATCGGTCTGGTGACCGATCAGGGAGTAGGTGTTTCACTCACTGCACAACTCCTGATCGGTCTGGTGACCGATTAGGGAGCCCACAGTGAGTTGAGTTCCCCTGCTGATCTGCTCCTGATCGGTCTGGTGACCGATCTGAAACACTGTTCAGACCGTTCCAAAGAACGATCAGGTGTCGCGAGTTCCTCACTATGACCGATCAGGACGGAGCCTGATCGGTCTGAGCATGACCTGATCGGTCTGGTGACCGAAGAGGAGGATCTCTGATCGGTCCGGTGACCGAACAGGAGGGTTGGACTGCGAAGCTCAGAAATCGCCCGACAAAGGGGTGGATCGGTCTGGTGATCGATCCACAACCTAGGATCGGCCTGGTGATCGGTCTAGGAGAGTCCCAGAGAAATCGCGATTTCTAATTGAGCGTTGGGGACCGATCAGGATGGAGCCTGATCGGTCTGAACCCAGCCTGATCGGTCTGACCGATCAGGAGGCTGTCTGATCAGTCCGGTGACCGATCTCTGATCGCATCTGAACGTATCTGATTCACTGCGCTTGATCTCTGATACTTGATCTTCTGCTTGATATGCTGTGCTAATGGTCTGATTAAGCTGCAGGTGACAGGGATGGATTCAAACACTCAAGGAGAGTCAAAGGAGGTATTTCCTTGGAGCAGGTTTGTCCATTTGCCATCTCTGGTTGCAACGGCTGGAGCTGCTGACTGGAGCTGCTGACTGTTGCTTGGCTGAGGGAAGCTCAGGGAGTCCAGAGAGAGCTCAGTGGTAGCTAGCGTTGGCAGGTGAGCAGGTGGAGGCTGCAGTGAGATGGTGTCACCTGACGTTCAGTGGAGAAACAAAAGGAGCGTAGCGGAGAAGAGCAGGGAAGAGTTCTGGGAAGTGACTTCTGGTTTGAGTTCTTACTGCGCGATCGTTTTCTCCACACTTTGCTTGTGCGATCTACTGTTCCTTCATCTTGTGCAAGCAACTGTAATATTTGAAGCAACCCTCTGTTACTTGAGCACTTGGGAGAAGAGAAACAAGAAGCTTGAGTCCATCAGCGAGAAGGCACGAAGAGGAGAGTCTTGCGTGAGATCTGCGCTGGGTGGAGCTCAGAGAAGTTTGCTTGTGTTCTTGTGGTTCTAAGTGCTAAGTATGATCCTTCTTGTGTTTCCTGTATTTTATACTTCATCATCTTGAAACGCTGTGGAGAGGTTACTCCATCGAGAAGGAGGTTGCTGATTATCCAGATTTACCGGGGCTTGATCTGTCGACGATCAAGGGATCGCTCACCTTAAGAGCACGCCGAGGAGTAGGGGCAAGTTATCCCCGAAACTTGTAAATCCTCTTGTTAGCGTTCTTGTGTCTGTTCATAGTTTAGGGTTTAGTTTTTTGCAAATACTCTATTTTATTGTGCTTCCACTGTGCTACTAACGATTGAAGTGCAGAAAATTGATAAGTGTTAAAGTTCAAGTGTTTGGTTATATTCACCCTCCTCTCTAGCTATCCGAGTTCCAACATATATTATAATGATTATAAATTTATAATTGCTACAACGTAGTCGTGATTTTATTCAATCATATAATAGCATTTATAATTTTATAATTGCTATAACATTAAATTTATAGTGTCACAGTTCAAACTATAGATGCTACACCATGATTATTATCACATTATTAGATTATTTGTTTAAGTCATATTCTAGTAGATATTCTAGTAGGTATAAGTATGCAGTTATTATAATGTTAAATTTATATTGTAATTGTTACGGATCTGTAATGATATAATATGATCATGCATGATTTTATTCAATTCCGATACATACATTGTAATAATTACAGAATTATAACTGATACACGATACATGTATACGACTTGATTATATTATACATCTTAACGTCCACGGTTACAGTAAGTAAATAAATAATCTGTGAAAATCACATATAATCGTACGACTGTGGGAATCAAGGAAAATATCAGCCCAGACGTGACGATTATATATATAAAAGTTTTTTTTAATGGTTTTTCGTCTGAATGAAAAAAGGAAGGTAAAATTAAGAATTGATAATTATGGTGTTAGTCTGAAAACATTAGGTAAAGAAAAGGAAGAGAGACCAGTGGAAGACAAAGAGGGTCACCAACAAGAAGGACGGACCACGGCGTGAGGAGGGAGCGGCGGATCCTCTCTCTCTTCTCTCTCTCTCTCTCTCCTCTCTCTCTCTACCTTTTCCTCCCTCAACTCACTCACTCTCCTCATCGATGACCGTTCCTCCTTCCATGGCCGCCGCCGCCACGGATTCGTCGCCCTCCTCACCTTCCCCGCAGACGGACCGGGCCGCCCGCCAACCCTGGTCCCACGTCGTCCGAGGCGAACCCGACGGATCCTCCTCCTCCCCGCCCTCGATCTCGTCGCCGGATCCTTCCGATCGCAAGCCTTCGGCTCCCGATGGTGTCGCGCAGGAAGCCGCCGCTGCACGCGGGAAGAAGCCCGCCTGGAAGCGCCCTTCGCCCAATGGCTCGATCGAGACGAGCCCGGCCGTGATGGGCGAATCCGCCTCCTGGCCTGCTCTCTCTGAGTCCGCCAAGCCCGCAGCCAAGTCGCAGCCCTCGGCTTCAGATGGAGCGTCGCTCTCTGCATCACCGGTGAGGGTTTCCTGATTAAGAAAAAAAAACTGATCTAAATCTGCGTTTATCTGTTCTGTTAGATTAATGCCTTTATTGGATTTCGTGCTTAGGGGCCTGCAACTTCGAGTTCTTTGCCGAAGCAGAATGTGATTCCGCATGGCGCTCCAAATCATCTGGCTCCTGAACACCAGAAATCGATCAAACGTGGTGGTAGTATTAGCAATGGCGCGTCTCCTGCCAGTGTGGCGGCGGCGCCCTCACCCCCACCGACTTATGCAATTATGCCCCTGGCAAACATGGACGAGCAGGCTCCTCGAGAACTCTCGTCTCAAGAGCATTCTACCAAGAACACTACCAACTATAACCATGAGTCCAGGGGAGGCGGGTCGGGATCACAGGCTCATGATGGTGGCGGTGACAATTGGAGGAGCTATGGTGGCAACAGGAGGTGGAACAATGGTGGTGGTTCTGGATCTTACCATAGCAACTATGGTAACCGCCGTGATCAGGATCGTGGTAGCTATGATGGATATCGGAGGAATGCTTTTGGAAGGGACTTTCAGATCCAGCACCGAGGTGCCCGATCCTATTTTAGGCCTCCACCGCCACCAATGCCACCTCCATTCCCTGGACATATTCCACAGGTTCGGCCTTTTGGGAATCCCATTGTCTTCTCTGGTAAGTTGTATGGTCTTGTGAATGGATGATCTGTAGTTTCATTATCTGATGATGGAATTATCTTTGCTCACGAGGATTCTCTTAACCTGCTTTCAGATATGCAATCTCCTTTCGTTTATTTACCTAGCCAACCACCTCCTGGGCCTCCCTTTGTTCATCATCAGGGAATGCCACATGCTATGTATTTCCCAGCTATAGATGTGCAGCGTGCTACTTTACTCAAGCAGATAGATTTCTATTTCAGGTGAATGAATGAATTGTTATGCAAACATTTGTTCTAAATGATTATCATATTTTTTTTATCTTTTTCCCACTTTCCCAGCGATGAGAATCTGTGTAGAGATGTTTATTTAAGGCAGAACATGGATGAGCAGGGATGGGTTCCGGTATCCTTGGTTGCGGGGTTCAATAGAGTAAGTTGGTTTTATCATAGCTTATAATTGACACATGAAGAATGTCTGAAGAATTCCCTTTTTCTCTTCTCTTTTTGGTGTTATTCCAGAAAATATATTTTACAATAAGAGATGTTCTTATTTTCCATCTAAACCTATAATGTAATAATTGAAATTTCTCTTATCTATCTTTACAATAGTGCATCAAAATTTTAGTGGATGACTGTGATAATAGTATTTCGACGACTTTGTTATAACATTGGCTTTTTAATCAGTCATTTTAGTCTCTGGTCTGGATAATATCAGTCCCTCAACTCATATTGGTATATTTTTTGGATGTCATATCGAAGTTACTGAAAATTTTGTTGCATCAAGAAAAAAAAATAGCCAGCCAAGCAATAATGTGTATCCAACAAACAGAGATAGCTAACATTATAAACATGAATTAAGTTCAATATAGAACATGAAACAGAATGAAAGTATGGGAAGAGTTTATTTTATCATTTATATATAATCTGTATCATCTGTGAAACTGCAATTTCTTTGATCACTACTAACAACTAAGACATTTGCAATAGCTTTTGTGACTTTGATGCCATGGTATATTACCACACTATCGCACTAATATAAAAGGAAAATGATATGCTTAGTGAAAAATCTCAAGGAAAAGCTCAGTGAATGATGTGACACTTTGCATGCAGCGATCCCCGACGGGTTCACTGTGCCCCCTAGGGTATAGTTTGATTCAAGGCGGTGGCCTCCGGCCGTTGATGGTGTCCGAGCGATAATCGGACGTGTGCATGCAAAGTGTCACGTCATTCACTGAGCGTTTCATTGAGTTTTTTCACTGAGTGTATCATAGCTCAATATAAAATTGGTATCTTAACTTTTATCTTCTTGGAATAGGACATTACCCAGACTAGATGACAATACTTATTTTGTGGAATTGAATTGTCTAAGCTGAGCATATTTTGAATGCAAAGGGCTCATGATCATTGTCACTTCCTCTTGTCAATCACTTTTTGGGCTCTGTGATTTCATCCCCCTTCCAGTTTGATCCTCCAACACCATGTAGCTTATGGGATAAAATGTCTTATCAATTGACACAAGTCAAATTGAAAAGGATGTGGATTGAGTTGCAATAGTCAGCTGAAGATGCTGACAGTGTATGCAAAGTTTTGTACTTCTGTTTTTTTCCCATTCTCATTGGTGGACTATCATGTAGTATGGCATTGATTTTGATAATCTTGGCCTATATCTGTATAGTATTGAATTTCAACTGCAAATATTTCAAGCTGTATAAAGCTGTTTGTTTTCTAGTTCTTTTGGCCAGATTATGATTATTTATCAACAGAATTTGATCCTTGTTATAATCGGCTGACGATGACTATCACTCTTGCAAACTATGTTGCCAATTTGTGAATGTTCATCTTGAAGAACAAGTAGTTGTTTTAATCCCAACTATATGGGATAGGATTGAATTTCCACCTTCAGAATGCTTCAAAGGTGAATTGATGACTTATTATTTATGTTTTCATCGGATTGACAGAGGATATTCTTTTTAAAGGTGATGGGGTAGAGGGAGTTCAATTAAATTTATTTGATAAAATTAGAAGACATTTGAATGACTTTGGACCTTGATGTTTTGGAATTATAAGTAAGACAAATTTATATAGAGCCCATTGTTGGAATATGCCTTTTAACTGACCTCAGCTACTTGGGATGCTCAACTTCTCAATGTTATTGTATTAAATTCTGATAAAGTTGCTGTGTTATTTATATTTGTAATTATGTTTAGAGAAAGTATCTTTTTTGCTTAGTTGCTTACAACTCACAACTGGAGAGGCATTTTGCAATACATAAATGTTGCTATTGATGCTTCATATATACTCGATCTTGTTCATGACAATATTTTCTAATTAGTGCATTGGTTGTTTCAATGGCGGTTCAATCTTTGTGATCTAGTTGGCCATGTTGCTCATGATTAGGACAGTTTTGATGGGTCACACTTCACAGTGGAGTCGATCCATATATATATATATATATATATATATATATATATTATATATATATATATATATACGGATTTGCTATCTTGCGGACTGCGCCCTGCGGACCGCGTGCGCGACAACGGCTGCCTGATCGGTCGCCGTGACCGATCGGCAGTTGCCTGATCGGTCACCGTGACCGATCGGCAGTTGCTTGATCGGTCACGTACGTCGATGGGTTCACCGGTACGCCGACGGGTTCACCGGTACGCCGACGGGTTCACCGCTACCCCTACGGTTCACCGCACCCCCTAGGGTTATAGTTTTGTTCGGGGGTGGCAGCCGAAGGCCGCCGATGGACCCGGAGCGCAGCGCTGTGTGTGACCGATCAGGGAAGCCCCTGATCGGTCACGCGCCCCCGTCGCGCACGGGGTCCGCATCGCGCAGTCCGTAGGAGAGCAGAACTATATATATATATATATATATATTGATTAATTGTTTCTTATCTTTCTTATTTAATTATTGAAGTATTAATTTTCAATTTGGAAAAATATCTTAATATTTACAGGTCAGACAAATAACGAACAACACAGACTTCATATTAGACACACTCCCGCTGTCCACTGAAGTCGAAGTGCAGGTACATTTTAGATCTTTTCCCCAACCATTTGTACTGATTAATTTGAACAGTAAGCTAACTCAAAGTTTCTTAGCTTCATAGTTGAATTTACCATAGTAAACCCATGAACATACACCAACTTGTTTTTATGCTGTAGTAGTCTTCTGTTCGTTATTTTTGCCAATCTTATCACAGGGCGATAAAATTAGGAAGCGTAAAGGCTGGATGAGTTATCTTCTCCGACCAAGTTCCAGTCAGGCTGCTAACGCTTCTGGTCAGTCTCCAGTGACATTGAAACCTGATAATCTGGCTGCACAGTTGCAAGCTGTTGATCTGGAGGCGTCGGTTTCTGAGCAAAGCAGGAGAAGGATTCTCAGTCGATCGGCATCTGGCAACGTGAATAATCAGCTACATGCTGATGCCGCCGCCGATTGTAATGGTGACAGTATCAGACAAATGCATCAAGAGTGACTTGTTTTAGAGTTCTTCACAGAGGGTGAATGGAGAATGAGAACATAACTGGCAATCTATGGGAGGTCGCATTTTGCTATTGCCATGCCAGAATCTTGAAGTACCATCTTTTAGGTTGCAGACTGAAGAGGGGGGAAAACAAAATGAAAAAAAAAATTGAAAAATCAAAAGAACAAGAAAAGAAACGGAAAGGAGAAAAAAAAGGGGAAAGATAGAAACAACAACTGTGTTTATTTGTGGATTTCCGGTCTGTTTATTTCTGCATACTGTTTCTTTAGAGCGTCTTAACTGTTCTCATTTTTGCGTTATGAGGATGGAATTTGTCTCACCTTAAACTTGTCAAGTGAATTTTTTCCTTTATTCGTTTTTTTTACCGGTGTTTTATGAATAAGAGACAAAATTTCACTTCATTTTCTTGGCCTGAAGATTGTTGTCCCTGATGCACTGAAGGTGCAGATATGTTTGATTCAGTCTTTCAGTAGCCCGTAGTGATTTCTTGATTCGGGGTGACTGAGTGAACTAATAGAGTCTATAATTTAAGACTGAGGATGAACTACGGCAATATCTATCAACCAAATGGAAGTTTATTTTAGCTCTGAATATTTTTATTCTTATTGTTAGTATGTTTTATTATTTTTTAAGTCTAGGATTTAGGAGCATTTTTATCTTTTACAGGATTAGGTTTGGAGTCTATGTAAGAGTTTTGTTTAATATTTTGAGACAGTTTTGATTTAATTTTATTTTAGATGGTCGTCTCGTTTTTGGATCGAGATTTTTTTTTATTTCTTAGTATTTTTTTTGAATAAAAAGATTATAGAAATATTAATTTTGATATTTATGTGAATGAATGAAATTGATAGCATCGGCTGCGTTCTTTCTACTTGGAGAGAAGATGCACTGAAGGATGGAGGGCCGGGGGGAAAAGTGCTAAAGATTGAATTTGTTATGAAGTTTTTGGGATTTTAACAAAGTTATTCTATTTTTTAAATGAAAAATATGATGGACCTGCGGAACATTTAATGAAGGTTTCATTATGCATATTAATTCAATGATTTTACATATGTTTTCTTATTGATAAACGTATTTTATTAATGTAAAGAAAAATCTGATAATGTGCCCAAATGGCATGGAGACTTACTGTCGGAGCTATGATACAACGGAGCGAAAGAGTGATTAGTTATTTCTCAAGTATTTATAATTTGATGTCTAATTATGACGAATTTTATAAGAATCTTTTTTTAAATGGGGTATGTAATCATAGAATGTTGGGTTTCTAGATCGTCCGTCGAGAGCGCTTTTCGATTTACTCTAGTAACGGGTGAAAATTTTTTATAGGGCCGAGTCGATCATCCCAGATTCGATGATACCTAACTTTGATTTTATTATTATTATTATTATTATTATTTTTTTCAAATGGCATGCAGACACTTTTGTGAAAGATTAATTTAAAATTATAATCATAAATTTTTAAACACAAATTTGTTATAAAATTGAAAGTATATGAAATATATCAAAAGTTAAAATAAGTAATCGATTTGTTATGAACTTAAAAGCCTGTAGCAGAAAAGATCGTTATCTATCACTTAACCAAGCATTTTCCGTTCTATTGTGTTAGGATTGATTTATAAAAACGTTATATATATATATATATATATATATATATATATATATATATATATATATATATATATATACAGAAGTGATCCGCTGCGGATCACTTCTGCGGACCGGCTGCGGACGACGCTGCGTGGCATCACGCGTAGCGCATCGCGTCTTCGTGGCCGGAAGCCAGCGTGGCGTCGCGACGTCTTCGTGGAGGAAGCCGCGGGATTTCATTTTCGCACAAAAGCTCCTCGCGCCCGCCCGAACTTGCGAACCCTAAGCTCTCTCGCGAACCTCGCTCAACTCCCTCTCTCGCGCCTGCCCCTGCCCCTCTCTCGGCGATCCCCCACCGCGTCGCCTCCCTCTCTCTCGCGCCTGCCCCTCGCGCCCGCAGCTCTCTTTCTCGCAGCTCTCTTTCCCTCTTTCCCGCAGCGAACCCTCGCCCTCGGTCTCGCCCTTGCCCTCGCGTCCCGCAGCGTGCCACTGAGCCCATGCCGACGCCTTCCCATCCCTCGGCACTGCGCTAGGATCCTGCAGGTCAAATCACTCGTTAGGTTTTCGAGGTGCTGAGCCGCGGGAGGGATTCTGCAGGTCAAAATCGTCGGTCATCTCTTGCCGGCGTCCCTTTCGCCTCCTCCGCTCTCACTCTCTCTCTCTCGTCCCTCTATCGTCTACATCTCCGCCGGTTCTCGTCATGTTGGGGGAGGAGGAAGAGAACGCTGCTGAATTAAAGATCGGGGATGGTGAGTAATTTTCGTTCTTTGGGAATCACGATCAGGTTGGTATTATTCTGGGCAGAACATTGCTTGTATTATTCTGCAGAACATTGCTTGTATTATTTTGGGCAGAAATCTACTATCAGGTTGGTATTCACAATATGATCCGTGAGTGTTTAAGGAATGCAAATTGAGCTGCGTGCTTATTTCTTTTTTTGGTGTTATTTTCAGGCACGTTCAGTGTCTACTGATGTGCTAAGGCCTACGTTATGTGCAATTAACGTAGTTGCAGTGTCTACTGATGTGCTAAGGCCTACGTTATGTGCAATTAACGTAGTTGTGTATGTTACACAGGTATTTTTTTCTTTGTAACATTAACATGGTGCTTATTTCTGTGGTTGAAAAAAACTTCTAGTGTTTTTGCAGTTTGATTGGTTAATAATTTATATCCTAGTATATTCATGGTTCATATGCCTTTTAAAGTATTTTATCTCGCTCATAGTTTGAATCCTTGCAAAATGAGTGATCTTGACTCTATCCATTGGATTTTGTTATTTCTCCATGGTTGTATGGGGTCACAGATAATCATACTATTAGTATGTGATTTCCATGGAAAAGTTTGCTACAAGTTCCAAATGGATTATGATTTTCGATTCATGTTCATTGATGACTTCAGTTATCCCTTCTGGTTCAATCCTCTTCTTTTGTTGCTTAGATATATCAGAGTACTAGTTAAAGTGAACTAATAAGCATAATGACTATTGTATTTCATCTTTGCTATTACATCTAAGTTGTCACTCAAATGAAATTTAGGTTTGATTTGGTATAGTGAGCGTAAGGTTTGGACTGTGAATGGGTGATGATGAGGTAGAAGAGAGTCATCTTTTGGAAGAAAAAAGAGAGGGAACTAGATTAATATTTCATCATTTGCTGTGAATTATATCTGAAGTAATTATCTTCTGGACCTTATTGGATGGTTTGGTCAATTATGAACTTGGACTCTCAAAACTAGACGAATGAGGAACCAAAAGAAAGACACGTCAAAACTCTTTTCTATACTATCCTAGCATTGTTATGAAAACTGGCATTGTACTACCTTGCCTGTGTCTTCAAGTATGCTTATGACACTTGTAGTTTTCACTATTGGCCTTTCTCTGGTATCTATCCTTGAACTCATTTATGCATTTGAGATGGTCAATAGACTTGCGTCTTCCTTGACAGTTTTGTTTACTTGAAAATTGAAATACTAGATCAGATGGCTCTAGTAAGATTTTGTTTTTGTGATGAAAGTTTAGGCAAGGGAATGGGGAAAAAAGATTCACTCTAGTTCATATATGTTACTCTGTTGATGCCAAACAACATTCCTCATTTGTGCTAACTATTTTGGCTCTGAATAAATGGTAATTACTATTCCTCTATGTATGTTTGTGTCTAGTAGAGAATCTTTTTTACACTTGTCTCGACTATTTTAGAGAGTGACATTTTATTTTTCAATTGTTTGTAGATCTCACTTTGGCTGGTCCGGTGGTGGAAGCCAATCCAAGCCATGATTATTGTCTTGCAAATGTTATTTGCAAGTTTGGTTCTTGTTACTGTGTTGCTTAATAACCCAATATACATGAATGAAATATAATATGGGAAATATTTTATGCTTCTAACAGGCGTCTCATTGTTTGCTGCCTTTGGTTTCCTTTTGTACGGTGGGAGGTATGTCAAATCTGCTAATGAACACATTTTCATCTCAGATTCACTTCAAATTCTTATGTTTGTTTCATTCTTTTATGATATTATGTTTTTAGTTTTAAGTTCACCGACGTCCTATTTCCTAGCAGGTCTCTGTTATGGTTTATTTGTTGCATAGTAACGGCAAGATTATGGGCAAGCCTGACATTCATCACAATATTGGTTTTGGCCTGCATCCAACTCCATCACAATATTGGTTTATTGGCCTTCTCTTTTGATGTTATTGTTCTATTTGTTTGTAGTTTTCTGGGTAGACTATGAACCAAGCGTGATATCGAATTCATTCAATAAAAGATCATAAATGACAAAAGAAATAGAAAGGTTTGTTTGGCATACCTTGTGCTGCGGTTGTAAGTAAGAATTCGAGTTGAATTAACAATTTTTTCTAAGTCAAATTCAAATATATAATATTTTATTTAATTATTCAACTTAATTCAAATCGAATTATGTTGAAATTTGAATAATTAAAATCACACTTGAATTTAAATCATTTTGAATTATAATTCAATTCTATTGAAATCAAATTCAACCATTCAAACCGAACACGAATTTTATATCAAGATTCAAACCATTCAAATCGAAATCCAATTTTATTTCAAAGCAAACTAAACCAAAATTTTATGTATTTTCGAACTTCAAACCACATTCAAATATCCCATACTTTTGTCAAACTGAAGTATTAATATTTTTATCAACATTTTACGGAGGTGATACAATGGTCACTTGGTCTGTAAATTGATGTTTTGATTCCAACCATCATTCCTTCCAAATCTAACCGTCTTCTCTAGGCATTTCTTTTAAAATTAGTTTGCAACAGAAGACATATTAGCATCCTAAATCTTTCATAATAATAAAAAGGGTAAGAATATGTTTTTACTCCTAAAATTATAATAATTATAATTTTATAAAGTGTAAGCTGATCTTAAAATGAAAGTGCAACACAACCAATGGGCCATTCCTACTACTACAATACTTCCTCAAGCCATTATTATCCAAAGCATTGGTTTCCAGCGATAGAATTACACAAGTTGCACAACATATCGATTCTAAGAGAAATGCCTCAACTATTCGTGTTGGTTCCAGCATTTACTCCATCCATCGTGTTAGCCCGCTACTCAAATTTCTTGATCAGTGAGAGATCGTGTAGCATTTTCTCAATCGCATCGTCTTCCAGCTTCCGACCTTTGCTCTGTGAATCATTAGCATTTCCAATGTGCAATCTATTAGTTGTGAAATAAAATCAACTTTGAAATGCAAAAACAAAGCGTGAAGTGGATCGGGTTTTTATTTGGAGAAAGCACGGACGATAATGCACTAATGGGAAGTAAGATGGCTATCGTTAACACAAATAGACTAGAACTGTTTAGGATTCAGATGGTATTTGTTCAGGATTCAGATGTATGAATACCATCCATATCGAAAGATCATCCCCCTAAATGAATGTGCGATCTTATTTCATTTGTTACACAAAAAGCAACTACATTAGTGAATAAAATATTTAGGACATCCACCAAATTGTTTTCCTTTTTTTCCTTCTATGGACTAGGCAGGCTCAGCAGAGAGCTACATCGAGCTTGACTATATTCAACCTTGTTCATTTATTTGTTCGAGCGTATTTAGTAAAAATCTTATCAAATTCAAGCCAAGCACCCAAATAAAATGTCAAAAAATCTCCCTTAATGAGATAGTTCTAAAGAAATATACCTTGATAGATGGGACAAGTGCAATAGCTTCTTCAACAATATCAGGACAGAGATTTCCCAGTACACAAAGCTGCAACTGAACATTAATATCGTTAAATGTTACGAGATGCCTATGGGAATTCAAGCAAAAAAATTCGCCATACCTCAAACTCAGCTAATTTGTATCTGCTTAGAACTCTATGAAACCAATTAAGATTGAAAGTTTCCAAACTTGCAGGAAGAAAATTAGAAATGGACACATGAAAATAAGCTACAGATCCAGATGCCCATACTGAATATTATATCACCAATTGTGCTTCACCAATTCTTTCATGCATAATTACAAAATTAAGGATACTCTCGTGCTTGCCTCTCTGCATCTGTGTTCTTGTAGTTACTAAAGTGTTTGACATATTGCTTTGATTTCTCAAACACCCTGAATCATAACAAGAATGTGAGATAAGAAAGTGAATGCGAAAGTGTTGTCAAAAGGCAAAAGAGACAACAACAAAATGATGAAAGTACTCACTGGGAGATCAATAAGTAGAAACCAAGCAAAGTTAACTAGGTTGAGTTTGCTTTTTCGGGTTCAACTAAACAATACACACCTTAACAAGGAGAATGAGAAAGGACAGGAAAAAAGCAATTCAAAACCTAAGCAGTACTTGCTCCGTTTAGCCGAAGCCATCTATCCATGAAAGAAGAAATCAAATGAGCATCTTCACAAGAAAACATTGCTACGAAGATTAAATTACAGCCGGAACAGAGACTTTGTATATACAAAAAAAGGCCAAACAATTATAAAACAAAAGAGGAAAGGTAAGACATCAATCGTGATTCCCAAAGAACGAAAATTACTCACCATCCCCGATCTTTAATTCAGCAGCGTTCTCTTCCTCCTCCCCCAACATGACGAGAACCGGCGGAGACGTAGACGATAGAGGGACGAGAGAGAGAGAGTGAGAGCGGAGGAGGCGAAAGGGACGCCGGCAAGAGATGACCGACGATTTTGACCTGCAGAATCCCTCCCGCGGCTCAGCACCTCGAAAACCTAACGAGTGATTTTGACCTGCAGGATCCTAGCGCAGTGCCGAGGGATGGGAAGGCGTCGGCATGGGCTCAGTGGAACGCTGCGGGACGCAAGGGCAAGGGCGAGGCCGAGGGCGAGGGTTCGCTGCGGGAAAGAGGGAAAGAGAGCTGCGAGAAAGAGAGCTGCGGGCGCGAGGGGCAGGCGCGAGAGAGAGGGAGGCGACGCGGTGGGGGATCGCCGAGAGAGGGGCAGGGGCAGGCGCGAGAGAGGGAGTTGAGCGAGGTTCGCGAGAGAGCTTAGGGTTCGCAAGTTCGGGCGGGCGCGAGGAGCTTTTGTGCGAAAATGAAATCCCGCGGCTTCCTCCACGAAGACGTCGCGACGCCACGCTGGCTTCCGGCCACGAAGACGCGATGCGCTACGCGTGTTGCCACGCAGCGTCGTCCGCAGCCGGTCCGCAGAAGTGATCCGCAGCGGATCACTTCTGTATATATATATATATATATATATATATATATATATATATATATATATATATATATATATATATATATATATATATATATATATATATATATATATATATATATCCTGTCACGAAGCGAGATGGACTCCCAAAAGTACGCGGTCTCCCGAAGTTCACGAGCTGCAGAGGCTGCCTCCGATCTGCAAGAAAAGGACCGTTAGTGAACCCGTCGGAAAAAGTCCCCGGCAAGGCACTCCGACTGTCAAGTCAGTCCCCGATGGTGGAAGAGCGAAAGCAATGGAACAGTAGCAAAAACACTATTGCGCGTACTTGGGGGACGAAGAGCAAAGAGGCTAATATAGCAGGGGGAGCTGACAGCTTCTGCCCGGTCTGCCACCTTTTGTCGTATGCGGGGACAAGGTAAGACATACCCAACGGTGGCAGGGTAGTGTGTCGCATATTGGAATAAGGAAAGGGGCGCTGTTAGCTTAGGGGCGAGCGCCGTCAGGTGCCGCTCGGCCTGACACAGGCATAGGTGGCCGTGGTACGGGGTGTCAGGGTATAGCAGGAGGATCATGGCGTCAGCGGGATACTCGCGATTCGGACCTGAATAGTATCAGGTATGCGCCGATCCCGTACTTCTTCTGCTAGTCTTGTGTCAGGGAGTAGGTGTTCCGAGGATAGCTATGTTTTCCAAGCCAGGGTACGCCCGAGCTGGAATACCCTGACTGAGTCCGAAGTGAGTCAGCTGAAGGCTCGGTACCCTTGTAGTTCGGGACTTTGCCAACTTGGGTCCTCGCCACGGGGGAGCTCTAGGGCTCCAGTCGAGGCTCCTCTGAGTTGGGCCTTCACCTTCGCAGAACCCTGGGGCTCTGGCGTCCATTGGCTCAGCGACCATTCCCCAGTCAGGGCCGGGCTGAACTGTCCGCTTGAGCCCTCTATTCGACGGGCCTCCGAGGATCCTTGATCCGGACCCCCTCTAACCGGGCGTCCGACTGACCGGCCCCCTTCTGGGCTGGGCCCATAAGCATGGGTTAGGATCACACACACACACACACACACACACGTGCGAACTTTAATATGCTACACCTTACACCACGCGTATGTGCGAGCCTAGGTCCGATTGGTGAATCGATTAGGAGATGTTAATCAATTCAATAATCAATTGGCGCCTCAAACTTCACCCTCATTCCTCAATCAATTGAGAAAAATCTTCTCAATCTTCAATTGATTGAGGAAAGCTTCAATCAATTAAAGAGGCTCTCCTCAATCGATTGAGGAGATCGATTGAGGAGGTTTTCCTTTGGCCTCGATCGATTCTTGAATTGATTATATCGCTTGGTTCAGTTTTCCCCAGTTATAATATAAGTTTGGGACATGCGATCGGAGGTCGTCGGCGGTGGACGATCGATCTATACTCATGCTGCGATCGGTTGGGCGAAGGAGGGTAGGCGCGCATCGCATATAGTAACGATGAGAATCGATTAACGTCTCCTAATCGATTTACCAATCGATTGAGATGTAAATGCGCACAAGTACGCGACATAAAATCCATAGCATATATTTTCTTATATATAGATAAATATATAAATTTTATGTTACTAATCTTATCGCCTACAGACCAAGTATATATACATTTCAATTTGTTCATAGAAAGTTCTCTCAAATTAAGTGTTTACAACTTTCCAACATATAGATTTTTAAGTGAAGAATTGATTTGAACATAATAGACATTTTTTCACTTAATCTTTAAGTTTCCGAATTATTTAAATCATGAACTTAAAATTTAAAATTATTACATTACATCCATTTTATCTCTTTACCGTCCCTAATAGATGAATAAATTTATAAATCGATTGTTATGTATTAATCGATTGACAGATTTATCAATCGATTATCAATTATTTGTAACTTTAAACTTAAATATTAAAATATAACTTATATGTAAAAAATTATTATTTTCAATATAATACATCAAATTAATATTTGAAAGAATAAATATAATTAAAAAAATTAGTCAAATATATATAACCTGATTCTGTGTTATTCTGAGTTCTCTAATTCCATTAGTAAGTTTCGATCAATATCGATTATGGATCTAGAGAGTTTAGAATAATATAGAACCAGTTCTATGTATTTCTCTAGTTCTTTTGATTATATTCATATATTTAATATAAATTTGACATAATATATTTTTAGAGGAATGCATTTTTAAACACGATAAGAAATTTGATTCATGTTTAAAAAATCAATATTTTTAATATAGTAGGTCAAATTGATATTTTAGAATATAAATATAATCATGAGAACTAGATACATATATTGAATATAGTTCCATGTCATTCCAAGCTTTTTATGTCCAACAGCCAATTTTGGCCGATTTTAATTTAGAGAGCTTAGAGTGACATGGAATTAGATCTTATGTGTTCGTCTAATTCTACTGATTATATGATACTCTTAAATATCAATTTGACCGACTATATTGAGGGCGGTTATTTTTTGAACATAAATTAAAATTTCTGAATATGTGTTCAAAAATCACTGTTCTCAATATAGTCTGTCAAATTAATATTTGAGGGCATGGATATAATCCAGAGAACTAGATGAACACATAAAACTTGATTCCATATCATTCCGAACTCTTTAAGTCCATTAGTCGATTTTAACCGAAACTAGACAAACTGATTGATAGATCTAGAAAATTTAGAATGATATGAAATCGAGTTTGTATGTTCAACTAATTTTCCTGATTAAATCCACATCCTCAAAAGTCATTTTCATATGTTATATTGAGAGCAATAATTTTTTTAATAAAATCTGATTTGTATTAAAAAAAATATTGCTCTCAATATAATACATTAAATTGATGTTTATGGGCGAGGATATAATTAGATGAACTAGACAAATACATACGATCTTATTTCATAGATCTAGAGAGCTCGGAATATAAAAAGTTGCCACCTAGAGAGCTCAGAATGATATGAAACTAAATTTTATATATTTATCTAGTTTTCCTGATTATATTACATATACTCAAATATCAATTTTACATATTATATTGAAGATAATAATTTTTTAAATACAAATTAATTTTTTTAATTAATTACTATAATATAACAATCAGTTCAGGAACTTACTGTGTTAATGAACAACATCTGGAATCAATTGTTACAGCGCAACAATAAATTAGAGAGAAAATGGATTAGCAATGATCAATTAAGGCAAATACACGGATAAAATGGTTATAGAACAAGTAATTTGATAATTTTAAAATTTAAATACGTAATTTAAATATTTCAAAACTTTTACGTGATTCGATAATTTATAATTTTTTTTAAAAAAGAATTTAACATAAATATATTCCCAAATAATGAAAGATAATCAGGGAGAGTACCCAACTTTTAATCAAACATAAATATTATTTATTGTGTGAAATTCAGAAGAAAATCCATTAATTAAAACTAAAGCGTGAAAATATCATCGCTGTGGACCTAATAATGCAACTTCACATCCATAAAGGCATGCCTGTCTCTGGTGCATCTATCAGAACATACATGTCACAGACTAGAAATACTCTCTTTTTTTTTTTATTGTAGTAGAAACGTAAAAGACTCGTTAAGTTTAGGAATTCTTATAGCAGCAGATTCATTATAGGAGTATAAACAAGAATAAACTTCAATCATGACGCAGAATGTAAAACAACTACACCTTTTAAGAATGATGCAGGTAAAAGTTGACCATCATTACACTTCACGTCTCATTTGCCACTTTCACGCCCCTTGGATCTAAAATGGGACTGCGTATGGTAGCAGATGTAACAAGCTCGAGGTTGCACTGAAGGAACCTCATGATTCACAAATAGGTACTGTCGTGTTGCCACTTTCTTACCCCTTGGATCTCAAATGGTACTACGTAGGGTATAAGATGCATGTTAAACTCGGGCACATAAGAAGTTCTAAGGTTACACTGAAGGAACCTCATGATTTGCACAAATAGATCCTGTTGTGGCCACTTTGGTGTCCCATGAATCTAAAATGGGACTGTGTATGGTAGCAGATACAAGTTCAACTCAGGCATGCACCGAGCTCGAGGATGCACCAAAGGAACCTCATGATTTTCACAAATAAGTCCTGTTGAGTTGGTAGTGGTGCTGTCTTTCTTCAGAGGATTCAAATGTTGCTTCGGAGCCACATTTAACCAATCATCATCCTCACTGACCACCACTGATGGGTGGAATTGGATTGGGTGTGGTGGATTCCAGTTTACTACCAAAGTTTTGTATTGTTCTTTTTGCCATGTTCTGCCGCCAACCCTATTCGCCCGAGAAGTTTTAGTTGTAGCTGCTGCTGCTCCAGAGAGAGCTGCTTCTGGAGGCCTGCTAGAGGAACATGGCTGTTCAGCAACTGCAGTAGGCATCTGATCAAGTTTCTGCTTTGCTGTGTGTACATTTTTTGGCTGTGGGCATATCTGAGTTGACAACAATGGCAACGGTAGCTGCTCCTGCAGCTCTGTATGCTTAGTCAAAGGCAATGACGGCTCAACCTGCTCCGATGGTGGCAATGATAGTTGCAGCTTAGTTTGCTTCGAGGAAGGGACTGCTCGCTTCAATCTCCCCAACGGTGGCAATGGCGGCAGTTCCCTTGTTTGGCTTGACGATGGTGCTGCTGGCTGTACTTGATCTGATGATGGCAACGGTGTTTGCAGATTAATTTGCTTTTGCAATGACACTTTTAGCTGCTCAAGTTGAGGCTGTGGCAAAGATGGTGGCGGCAGTACCCTTGTTTGCCTCGATGATGGTACTGCTGGCTGTGCTTGATCCGATGATGGCACTAGCGTTTCCAGATTAATTTGCTTTTGTAATGGCACTGTTAGCCCCCCAAGCCGTGACTGTGGCAAAGATGGTTGTGGCTTAATTTGCCTTGACGAAGCCAATGGCAATCTTACTTTCCCTGATGACGACGACAATGAAAGTGGCTGAGGCTTTATTTGCCTTGTTGACGGCAAGGCTAGTTTTACTTGCCCAGCCAGGGGCAATGGTGGCTGCAGCTCTGTTTGCCTTAAGATAGGCGATTTGATGCAAAGAGTAGTACCTTCATGATATTAATGGGCAATGTTCAGAACCAAATCAAGATCAATAAAGTTCAGCTTAAAGAAATAAATCAGAAGTTGTCTTACCTTGAGGATCATGGCTAGAAGAAGAGGGCACCAGTTTCCTTCTCTTACTGCTGTCCTGAGAACTCTCAGGAGAATCAAGCTTATGCTGGATAGAACATGAAGGCTCAAGTTCTTCTGTGAGGCCACTTCTCTCCAGATGCTCAATTGCTTCACTCGTCTTCTGGCTGCAAAGGTCACGAACCAATGGGAGTTGCTCATTTTCAGACTTCTTCTTTTTGTGGCTTCTTTTATCATCTTCTGATTTATCCTTATGCTTTCTCTTTTTATGCTGCTTTTCTTCATGATTTGAGTTCACAGCCTTGTCTTTCTCATGCCTTTCCTTCTTTGCCTTTTCTTTATGTTTCTTTGCCCTTTCTTCCTTTAGAAGCTACATTGCACAAGAATTGTCAATCCCAGCACAGAGGATGGACATTCACATACAAACAAGGAGAAATGGCCAAAGATGCTCAGTTTTTACAAGTTATTCAACGATGTCCATTCCCAAACCAGCTTTTTTCTTCCAACAATTTTAGGACTAACAACTGCCGTCTTCTTAGCTATCCATTATAGAATTCACCAATGCGAACCACAATAACCATAGGATGCCACAAGGGGGAAGAAAGGTGATACATTTTTTTAACTTCGCAATGAAACCAATTAACTAATCACACAACCTTTGATGTCTACAACACTTAAACAAAAGAACCTCATATGCTTTATGAAATTCTAAAGTCACATGTACAAAATCATGATAGGCATGTTCCAAGTAAACTACTAAGGACCTCCCCTGTATTATGTGATACAATTTTCTTCATCCTGCATGATGATACCATATCTCAATAAATCATTGTGACTTCTAATTCCCCTAATAATTTTAAAAATTCACGGGCACAAACACTCTATTTTGTGATATAATTCTCTTCCTCCTCCATGATGATATCATATCTCCGGTAGATCTTTTTGACTTCTCATTCCCGTTATAATTTCTTGACTCACCTACATGTCTAGGCATCAAACTTACACTCTAATTCACAAACACAATACTCGACTAAAACAACTGCCGTCTTCTTCAATCAATGAATGAGTAACCGGCCAATTATAACGATCTTATTTTTGGGCATATCGATACAAAAAAGCATCGATAGAACCTCTAATCTTCGCCCGTGTCTCAAGAAAGGCCAAAAGACAATCCGAACAACCAACCCATCCCCTATAAAGGAAGCCGAGCAAGAATGCAAGAAATCAACCACAGCAAGCATCGATGCTCAACAAACCTTAATGGCTTGGTTCTCTGCCTGTCCAAAGTAAGGAAGTGGATACGGGAAGCAACGCGACATGACGCTTACAAAGGTCTCTTCCTCCTCTTCCTACCTTTTCCTTTCCCCGTCGATCGAGAGATCGACAAATCGAACAGACGTCGGCGACGGAAACCAACGACGATTTGGCAAATTAGGGTTAGGGCTACGCCGGCAAGAGAAAAATAGGAATTAATCTCGCGACAAAGAGGCCAGATGGGTGGTATTTATCGACTCGAGGGAGAGGCTCTGCCAGTCTGTTAAAGCGGCGCGTTAGTCCGCGGAAGGATCTGCTGCGGTCCGTTTCAATCAGCTAATTTATCGGGTACCACACGATTTCCATTGGGCCGGACGTACAAAGGCCGTCGACGATCGGCGCGGATCATCTGGTCCGCGGATTCCTGGTCCCCTCCTGGACCACATCGTGCCTATAAAAACCCCAATCGCGTGCGCAGCACGTGCGATCAGCGAAGCCAAACACGCAGCGCCCTCTCTCACGCGCACCTCTCTCGCGCGATTTTTCCCCCAAGCCCTAACCCTGTCGTCGTTTTCTCCCTTAATCGCTCTCGTCTATTTCTCCACCTCCGATGGAAATAGAAGGCAGGAGCGACCTCTGCTACGCGAGACGATGGGAAAGCCGCTGGAGCACCTCTTCGTAGATTGATTTCGGGTCTCCTTTCAGATTTCATGCATCGTGGTGATTATTGTGGACTGACTTAGTTTTCCTGCCTCGATCTCTGCATCAGTTGTGTCTCTGTTACTAAAGCTACAAAATTGGTGAGTTTTGGTTGAGTTTCATGCAAGTGTAGAGCAATGTAGTGTCAAAGTTTAGGTTTTTTTTATTAGGGTTCCCTAAAATAAAGCATATGTGTTGCAGATTTTGGTTTGAGTTCGGAAGTCCTATTGGATGTTGTTTAAAATTGGTAGCTTTGATTTTCCAATTGTCTAGTTGTTTTCTCAGTTGAGATTTAGAGCTGATCTGTTCTACTTAACATTTCAATTCGTTGGGGTTGACTTCTGGATCGGGCAACTTTGTATGAGCACTGGGCACGGAAGTTTTTCTAGGAATCACGTGACCTGTGAAGGATTATGGCATCGGGCACGGAAGTCTCTCCTCCATTGACGATGTTGGATAGAAATCTCAGAAGCAAAGACAATGGATTTTCGCTAGGCGGTGACAACGGAGAGTCATCAGAGATCTCCAATGGTGCAAAAGTTCGAAAGCCCCCTAGACACCTTTCGGTAAGAATCTGCACATATAATTGATATGCTGGTGCTCCAATTTCCTTTGCAGGTCACTGCTAATCGCTAACGCAGGTGATTGTCGGGCTGTCTTAGGGAAGCGTGGTCGAGCTATTGAGCTTTCGAGAGACCATAAACCCAACTGCAAGACCGAACAACTTAGAATTGAAAAGCTAGGAGGCAGTGTTTTCGACGGCTATCTCAATGGCCAACTATCTGTAGCAAGGGCTCTTGGTGACTGGCACATGAAGGGCCCTAAAGGTTCTTCCAATCCGCTCATAGCCGAACCAGAGTTGCAGGAGACGATCTTAACGAATGAAGACGAATTTTTGATAATGGGTTGCGATGGCCTTTGGGATGTTATGAGCAGCCAATGCGCGGTGACCATAACCCGGAAGGAACTTATGGAACACAATGATCCAGAGAAATGTTCTCGAGAGCTAGTGCGAGAAGCATTGAAGCGCAACACCTGCGACAACTTGACTGTTGTGGTTATTTGCTTTTCTTCAGATCCTCCCCCTAGCATCGAGATCCCAAGGACCCGAGTTCGTAGGAGTATTTCTTTAGAAGGGCTACATGTCCTGAAGGGAGCTCTGGACACTAACATTTGATGTTGATCTTCTAGTGTGGTAGAGTTCTATAGAGTGGAGGCTCTCAACGATTTTGGCCTCAATGAATTAAATTATGTTGGCTTTTGTATGATTTAAACATTCGTTGAATCTATAATTTTTCTACAATTTTTTTCTGCGATTACTCTACTAGATCATGTGCCACTTATTACACAATACAAGCTGGAGACCACTTGACCGTCGCAATTCTTTTGCTCTATAGTTGACTCCTCTCCACTTAAAATCAATAATCGTTTAAGACAAGACACCTTTGCCTCCAAACTACAAACGATGACACAGTCATCCTAATGTGTTCAATCATCAACATCTTTCACTACTACTGCATATCAACTTAAAATTTAATCACAATATTCATTATACATAATTAAATTTTGTTTACATCAATCAAATTTATAGTTCCACTTTGTATATGAGGGTTATATCAATAAAAGAAACAAAATTGTTCTGACAAGCTGCCGCGACCGACGGAAATACACATATGCCGCGACGGAATCCCCTAACCTGCTCGCGACGGCAACGCCGAACTCAAACCAAAATCTGCAACACATATGCTTCATTTTAGGGAAACCTAATAAAAAAACCTGAACTTTGACACTACATTGCTCTACACTTGCATGAAACTCAACCAAAACTCACCAATTTTGTAGCTTTAGTAACAGAGACACAACTGATGCAGAGATCGAGGCAGGAAAATCAAGTCAGTCCACAATAATCACCACGATGCATGAAATCTGAAAGGAGATCCGAAATCAATCTACGAAGAGGTGCTCCAGCGGCTTTCCCATCGTCTCGCGTAGCAGAGGTCGCTCCTGCCTTCTATTTCCATCGGAGGTGGAGAAATAGACGAGAGCGATTAAGGGAGAAAACGACGACAGGGTTAGGGCTTGGGGGAAAAATCGCGAGAGAGAGGTGCGCGTGAGAGAGAGCGCTGCGTGTTTGGCTTCGCTGATCGCACGTGCTGCGCACGCGATTGGGGTTTTTATAGGCACGATGTGGTCCAGGAGGGGACCAGGAGTCCGCGGACCAGAGGATCCGCGCCGGTCGACGATCCGGTATATGTCTCCACATTACGCATTAACAGGGTATTAATTACGCATTAACAGGGTATTAATTATTAAAAAAAGCTCCACATTAAATACAACCAATAAAAACAACTAAGTCTTATCTCATTAAATGAGTCGATCGTACATCATTAGACTTTGTCCTCTATTATATTATCATCTATATTTAAATAAAATTTCTTATTTTATTATTGCTAATCAAGTTTTTTTGTATCTTCCTCTCTCTCGTTTAATGTGTGTATTTATCATAGTTTCATATCGCCTAACAGAGACATTTATTGGTCGTCTAAATATATGTTCGTACCATCTCAAATGCATCTTTCGAAATTTTTCTCAATAAATACAACTCTGACTCTCTCTCTCTCTAATGCTCTTGATCCTGTCGAAGAGCGAGATGAATTCCCAACTTGATGATGAGGACAACTTTTCGATGTAGAAGAATGGTGGTACCACACAGTGATGCTGAGAACTATTCCGGTTGAGGAGCACCTGTCCTGCAAAAAAGACGACCGTCAGTAACCCACTGGAAGAGTTGCCCAGCAAGGCCTTCCGACGATCAAGTTAGAATCCGGTGGAGAAGATGGAGCCAATGAAGAAACTACTATAGCTAAAATAATACGCATACCTGTATGCGAAGGAAGGAATGCCGTATATAGCCAGGGGAGGTGACAACTTCTATCCTCTTTTTGTCCCATACGGGGACAGAATCAGGGATCACAGTAAGCTTGTCGACCAGCGCCGCATGATCCGACATATGCTGTGGGCGCCGTGGTACGGGTTGTCAGAGCTTGTCAGGTACGTACTATGTCTGCGAGATCTCCGCGATTCGGACACGAGTGGTGTCAGGGCTAAGACGGCGTGTGTCGACTCTGTTAGTACCTTTATTTGCGTGGTGTCAAAGGGTAGGTATGACTACTGACAATGACCACTTCTAAGCCGTAGCACCCGTAAGGAGTACGCCGATCAGCTATCTCAAGGTACATCAAGCTGTGAGGCAGACGACACGCCGATCATCACATATGCAACATGCTGAGTCGTGGTGTACTCAGAAATATGTCGATCGGCCGGTCCCT
Source organism: Boesenbergia rotunda (assembly GCA_024364735.1). Classification (NCBI taxonomy): domain Eukaryota; kingdom Viridiplantae; phylum Streptophyta; class Magnoliopsida; order Zingiberales; family Zingiberaceae; genus Boesenbergia; species Boesenbergia rotunda. The sequence continues at coordinate 22,766 of JAGFNQ010001323.1, read as the reverse complement.
GGGAAGACAAAACTATAAGATAAGGAGTATGTCGATCGGCTGATGTTAGGTTTCACACTCAGTGCCCCTGATGAGGCTAGTTCAAGACTCTAACCGGTCAGCTATCCGATCGGGACATCCGATCCGGGTGGCACTCGGGCTAGTGACAATCTACCCCGTCTCATGCCCAACCACGTCGGGCTATCCGACCTCCTTTTAGAAGTGACCCATCTTTATGAAGCGCCATGCTAGCCGACCGGATTACACATGAGCTAAGGCGGGATCAACTCTTATTCCTTATTCTGCCCATTCTCGTATGTCCATACATCCACTTTAACATCTTCATCTTCACAATTTTCATCTTTTACTCATGTGCCTTAGTGATAGTTCAATATTTAACACTATATTATATTATAGGTGTAATTGTTATTTTGTAAAATTTCTCGATCAATCCACGTGAAATAATAAAATTAAATAAATACCATGTTTGATCATAAAATCGTCTTAATATTAGTTATGTCGAACTCGAGTAACACTTTTAATTTAATGTACACGCTGATGCAGTTTGTTAGTCAATTGGGCCAAATCAACCATGTAGCTGGACTGGGCCCGGCTCCCCATCAACCCAACGTGATGCATATAGTTCATATGCATCATAAAATTAAAAAACACATGTTTCAGTGACGATAATAAATTGCAATTTTGTTGCCTTGTGTCGGTGATTTACTGAGATGGCTAAACTGGAACATTCGATTAAAAGCATGACTGTCTTTCCATGATACATTAAGGGTCACTACTCCCTCATTGTTGTGCAAGCACATAGTTAAGCTAACAGACAAGATCTAGGACCAATTGGTCAGTGAGCAACAGCAATTATGGATCCGACCTGCTCATTTGGCCCTCTCTCGGATCACATCAAATCCCATCTCTGCAGGGTCGGTCGCTTGCACCTCATAGTGGATCCCTTCCAGTAGCCTCCTCAGCCCTTGCTTTGAGGTGGCATACAAGATCTTCGATCGGATCCTCGATGCTGTAGGTGACCTGCAAAAGTAACATAATGCCACGCCCTAAAATCCAAGATCCCAACACAAATAACAGTCGGTCGGGTGGAAAACTGATAATGAATCAAGTCAGCGAATTCCATGTATCATGTGCAGTCGGCCAAGTAAAAGAAGGTTTAGTGTCAACGAAATCTAGTCAAGAATTGGTGAAGAGCAACTCTAGTCATATCCAGGGGATACAAACCAATTTATTGATATATGAACTGAACGAACTGATTGATACGTAAAACTGATACGTATGCAGTTCAGACTTCAACATTTTGATAGGAAAGGCACAAAAATGCATGATTGTGTTGGTACACGTCAAGATCAAGGTTAGATGGCGGGGTAAGAAGAGACATCTTCTTTAGGAAAAAGAATAGGTGCAAAGTCTAATCTCCACGTATGAGTGGTTTAGCTTATTAAGATAAGGATGGATGCTTCCAGGAAATCAACAAAAGGTGGATGCTCTGAGACTTTTTTATTGTCCTGCATTGTCAAGTTTCATTCAAAGAATTCTAAGCAACAAGAAAGGTTCCTTGGGGTCTTTCTTCACAATTCATATCACCTCCAAAATCCCCAATATAGAAGTTAACAATATGCCTGTAACATTTTAGAGAATTTCAAGATAGTGAAACAACAATTATATAAAACCCATACTTATAATTAAACTAAGGAATTAAAGTTCATGCTAGTGGAATGGTCTCCCTCTACCATATTGAAGCTTGAGAAAGTGGACCTAAAGGGAGCATCTTTTTTCCACCATGAAGTTGAGCACTTAACTTTACTGATTTGTGCTGAAGTTTACAGATTTAGAGCACAGATGCAGGGTGATTTCAAGAATATAAAGATAAACTTGTGATGAGAGATTGATAAACTTCTGTTGTGAATTATTTTAGGTTATAAATTGAATAGACATATTTAGCAGAGTGAAATTAAGATCAGATCAAGTGATGCATTGTTTATTTAGTCATAAAAATATCCTCCTTGCGCAATTTGTAGGGTTTGAGAACTGCATCAGTCTAGAAAATCGATGATTTCTAGATCAAATCCAGATGATGTAGGATTTCATCTGAAACAATTGCATAGTAAAAGAAATACCAGGTGATGAAGAAGATCAAAGTTATGAATGTTTATTTTGGGTGGGTCACAAAGATGCCATTTTCCGATTCGTCTAGGGTTTTCATCAACTTCCATTGATCTTAACGATCGATGATTCCTAGATCAAATCAAGATCAAGAAAAAGCAAAGCCATCTTAACGAACGAGCTAATAAAGTACCAGGTGATAAAGAAGATCTTGCTTCTCTGACAGTTGTCACAGGATACGAAGTCGAAGTCGAAGACGGCGTAGCGGCAGTCGTCTGCAGGGAGGGCGGCGGCGAGGCCGTCGTAGCCCTCGCCGGCGGCGCCGACTTTGTCGACCATCACCTCACGGGCCTGCTCGTCGATCTTGTACACCACGTACCGGCTCACCTTCTTCCACTTCATCTCCATAAATGAACTCAAACACTCCTGCTTCACCCGCATCCCCTCCGTCGCCTACCATTATTTTTCCAATAAAAGAAAAAAATCAAAAACAAAAAACACCAGTCCGAGCCAAAATCGAAACTTTATATGATTGAAGTAAGGGAGGAGCAGCGGATCAATCACCCACCATCTTGAAGGCCATCGCCATGACCGCAGCTTGGAATGTGGCGACTGGTGACCTCTGCTTTTGCCTTTGGAGTTGCAGAGGTTCTTAAAGACGGATTCATTTATAGGCTGAGGAGTTAAAAAAAAATTAAATGAAATTGCATTTTTTTTTCCTTTTGAGAAAAATGGGGAAAAATTCAATATTTAATATTGGCTTTTTTTTATTTAAAATAAAAAAAAATTTATTCCCTTGCTCTCCTCTTTTCATTGGATGCTTTTGCTTTGAAGCAAAGAATGAAGGAGGCCCCTATGCGATATGGCTGTTGGATACAAGGTCATGGCATCGCTATCATTCACTTTTTCTTTATTGACCTTTAGTGGGATGATAATATTTCTTCCATGAGAGTTATAAGATGACTACTTGTTCACATCAGGTGAAGTTGAATGCTTGATTACTGATTAATTAATCAGAGTCATCAAAAAGGTTTACAATTAAGAAGAAACAGAGCCAGAAAAAGACAGAAAGTAATAGAAACTGAAGAAATGGAGAGGAAGAAGATTTAATTCGAGAAAATGGGAAAAGATTACAGAAGAAGAAAAATATAGTTTAGTTCAACAGCTACAAATCACTTAAGGAAAGCCATAAAAGTTCATAAATGAAGAAGACTATCTATCACTTTCATTACTAACAAGTCTTAAAACTCATTGATGGAATAGAAGAATCATGAAACAATACATCTTAAAAAGAATTCAGTAAAAAGTTAATCTTAACCACTTACCTTGCAAAGAAAATCATTATACAATTACACACCAAATTTGTAATGTAGAATCAGTGGTACAACAACGTTATAGTAGAGTTGATTTCCAAACTCAAAATACATGTGTTTTTACATACAGACATGATAATGGCACTGCAACTTTTGTTGCTTCAATGAACTCCCACAAGTTTGTGGTTCTAGCCATGTTAAAAGTCAATCAGCACCCTCTTCCATCAGAACACTAAGGATTAGTTTCCAGTAGAAAAATAGCAGCTTCTGTTATTGTTGCAGCACATCCATACTTAAAAGTACTGTATTTCCTATGTACTCCAGTGAGTTTTCCAGTTGCAGCCTTGAGGTGGAAATCCACCATCAACATAGAGCATTCACTGTCATGAAGAATAGACATACATTTTAGGAGGACAACAAGAGATGCAAAAGCGATAAATGGTGTTTGCAGAGTAGAACTCACAGTAGCTGGCTCTTTGAATAAGCAGTGTGCAATTCGCAAGTTTGTGTCCATTCCTTCCGCCCTTTGAGGGCGCATTGTGCGGTATATATTGCTGCAGCAGCCAGTAACGAAGGGCAGAATTTGAGCATCTTGTACTCAACCAAAGAGAGCTCTACGAGGAAATAAGAAAGAAGCTCCAACTGCTCGATATTGCAAACAAAATATAAGTTTTCGGTCAGAGTAGAACTTGATAAACATGAAATAAAATTCGATCAATTGAAATCAAGCACTTGTACCTTTCGGTCAGATTGAGCTGCCTTGAGAAACCTTTTCATGAAGACGTAAGGAGTTGGAATGGACATATTGAAGTGCAATGTCCCTACAATCAACTTTTCCTGCAAAAAAGAAGCTACAATTACGTCACAGGTCCGCAAAGGATCATGGTAGAACAAACAATGGCTATGCTTGATTTTTGAAACATTAGTTCAGTTTCCAATAAAAATGAAGCATCTTTTCTGTAAAAAAAATTTATTGATAAAAATTGAAAATGGAAAACAGGAAAATATGTCATAGACCAAATAGAACCCATAGAGATGAGAAAAACACGGATTAACTTGCAATTCCTAACAGTTGTCATAAACCCAAGTAAACCTCGTGTTTTTTTAGTTCAACTATGTTTCAAGCTCCAAGTTCTGTAGGCTATGGTTTGAAATTACGGGTAAAATTCTTAGAATACAAATAATGTTATGGCTTCTAAATCAAGCTATCGCTTAAACATATGCATATGTGCTAACTATAAACTCTTGGCAGCTCTAAAATTTGAATCAAAGATAAAAACTCAAAAAGTATAATAACTACTGCCTCTTCTAAGGGAGAAAATTACCATTTCAAGAACTTCGGTCCTAGTGTAAACTTTGTCAGAAATTAGGATCAAGTCCTCAACAACTGGAACGGAGACTTCCTCGTACTTGCAAGCAAGAAACAATGCTGTAATTCCAACCAGCTGAAGTTTTTTCCTTACTACCGTCTGACTTTCTAAGAATCTATCGATAATATTTACAGTCAGAAAAAGTGTCTCCTCCATCAATTCGAATTTATAATGCACCTGTATGGAAAAATTTAGAAAAATAGGTACATGGTTAGGGGAGTACAGATCCAGAAAAGGTTTGAAGATGTCATCTACCTCTATCAACCAGTCAATGAGAATAGCCCGCATTTTTTCATTAATATCAAACTGCTTGGACATGTAGTCAGGGTCCACACAACTTTCACCCTGCAATTATAGATTTGGTTGTATTATCAATAAAGAAATGTATTTGAACATCAGTTAATCCTTGCTAGGGGAAAAAAAATAGATCAGAGTTCAAATCAAGATAACAGATTAAAAAAAAACAGTGGAGCACTTCACCTGGCACATGTAGATTTGATTAAAGAAGACTTCAACTCAGAGTTCATGTTGGTAATTGTCACGGGATTTCAACAAGTTAATATTTTATAGGGAAAATTGGTGCTAGAAGTGAAATAACATTGAAAATACATGATTCACAAATTGTATATCCTTGACATATTTTCTAATAGACAAGTTTAATGTATTAACCGACATGATTAACAATGTTATGGATCTGATGAAGAAGAGAGATTTGGAATGAGACCAGACTTCAAAATTATGTTTCTAGTCAATCATCGCACTAAGACCTACCTCTGTTTTCCTGTAGAATCTGTATATATCATCTACATAATCAACTACTGCCAGTGGATCATCGTGGTCACAGCTATCAATATCAGGCATCGAATCCACCACAATTTCTTCCATTCCAACCTCCTCGAGATCAGATCTATCCTACAATATGCCAAAAATGACATTTCGAGTGATCTGCCAATTAGATAAATTTCAACATATTAAAAATATGTGGGGTGGTTTAGAGCAGACGACCATTTCATCTGACATAAGCAATGGCAACCCAATGCTTGAGTAGTGCAAATCGACATCTAGGTCTGTAGAAGTATCTACAGAACTCAAACTCACATCAGGCTGTATGGCTGCTGCATGCTTTCTGTCATTCCCAATTTGCTGATAATTTTCCTTAGAATACAGTATAAAGCAAAATTTTTAGTAATCATAAAGTAGGTAACAAAGCTGTGATTTACCAAGTTTCATTCTTTGAAAAAGAATCACCTGATTCTGAGCTTGCGATTGGTTTGCCGATGTAGCAGCAAATCTCCTAAAAAAACTCGATCCATCAATGAGTTAAAAACAAGGAACTAAAAAATAGGATAAATATTTTGAAAACAAAAGAATCAAAGAGAGTGGGTGCTAACCTTGTAATTGGTCGTCGGGCACCAAGTGCAGGATTCTGATCATCTAAATTAATTTTGCTGCTGAAGGCAGACAAAAAGAAATGAGATCATGCCGAAGAATTACTATCAAAAGGCAAGGTTAGACATGAAGTAGTTACTCCGTTAAACCCTTCTTGGTCACCGCATAAGGGTTGCGTTGTGCCCCCAACAGGTTCTTTATGTCCCTCAATGCCCTTCGATTGCCCATTTCTGTACAAAGGAAATAAATTCGATTTTTGTTCTTCAGCTGATAGTTTATAATTCAAACGCTAAATTCTTCAAACAATTGATCCAAAATATTTGAACAAGAACCTCGAGAAGTCTTAGGTTGCATCATGCCTTGTTCACCGCCGCCAACTACATCCATTGCCTCTCTGATGCGGGTGGCTCACTCAGCATTCAGGAAAACTCGAAAGAGAAGTACCACCTAAAAGAGCGATCTTTAGCCTCAAAAAGCCTGAAAGGTTGAAAATTTAGGAACCGATCCACGAACTCCCACTGCGAAGGTTGCAATCGAAGGCAAGAATCAACGAAATGAACGCGACAGAATCGAGGAAGACCTTTTTTAGACGCAGATTCTCCTCCGCCACCTTCCTTGCCGAATTCCAGGACCTGAGAAGCCGCCTGGCTTCCAATCCGAAGGTGGTGAGGGGAAGAATCAATCGGAGCCTTACAAACCTGATCGAATCTGCGGCTTGACGGGGGGAATTTAACGCCCTCTTCTCCGCCACTCTCACTCTTCCTCCTCGGAATTTGCGAGAGAGAAAACGGAGCGGGGAAAAAAATAAGAAAGGATTTAAAGGCGATCGAAGCAATAAAATAAGAAGGGACGCAAACAGCGGAAGGGTGGTTGGGTGGGTTCCCATGCCACCTCCGGAGCCAACGGCTAGCGTTTTGTGGCCGTAGGATCGGATCTGGACGGCTGATGCGTCCCCAACGGTCGTCTCAGTTTCAAAATTCGTCATTTCGGATGTCTGACTCCTTAGCTGCTTCTGCGCGAGCCGCGACGGTTCATTGACCGGTTCAGTTAGACCGATTGTCTTTATAACATAACCGTTGGAAAACGATGATGCTTTTTATATTTTATATATTTTACTGTTTCATATTTACACTATGAAACTCAGTACGTAAAAAACTAAATAGAATGATAAGAATATTGATGGTACTTTTCTGTCGGCTTGTGTGCTCGGTGTAAGCCGTTAGCGGGTTCTAGAGCTCGGTGGAAATTGGCTCTTCGCTCAATGAAAATTAGTTCTTGTGCTCGGTTTAAGTTGGTTTTAGTGCTGGGTGAAAATTGACTCTAATACTCGGTGAAAGCTAACTTTGGTATTAGTTGGAAGCTAACTCAACTCTTGTGCTTGGTGGAACTAACTCTGTGTTCGGTGGAAACTAGTTCTGGAACGCAATATAAGTTGGTTCTGGTGTTTAGTGGAAATTGACTCTTGTGCTAAGTGGAAACTAGTTGATGGTGTACGGTGTAAGTTTATTCTGGTGGTAAAAGACGAATCGTTCGCCTTCAGCGCTCCCGTCAATCTGTCTCATGCTCAACACGGAGAAGGTAAATCACGGGGGCTACTAGTCCGGATGCTGCGGCTAGCGTGTGGGGAGGATGAGCATACTGACTTTGTCAAGATTTAAACCCAGACCATTTGATGGTAACACCTATGTATTACCAATCAATCTATCCCGTAAAGACTTGATTACGGTATTATATGGAAGTTGACTCTTGTGTTTGGTGGAAGAACTCTTGTGCTTGGTGGAAACATACTCGTGTTCTCAGTGGAAGATGGTTTCTGGTGCTCGATATAAGCGGGTTATGGTATTTGGTGAAAATTGATTATGTTGCTTGGTTGAAGTTGACTCTGGTGCTCGATGTAAGTTGATAAATCAGGCATCGAGACTGAGTGTTCGAGAAATACTCCTGATATCATCAGATGTCGTCCCTATTTCAAATCAGATTTAGAAGTATAATCGAATGTTGTTCGATTAAATACTGGGTCTAAACTAACCACCTCATAAAATAACTCTAAATATTATTAGAGACGTCTCTCCTTTAATATAATGGAATGAGGTCTCACTATAAAAAAATTCAACAATTAATGACGAACATATTCCGTCGTTAAACATAAATAGTGACGGATTAGCCACGAAAAGAGCATTGTCGGTTATTTCTCTGTCACAGGTCAAGAATAACGACAGATACACCAAATCCGTCGCTATTAGTGACAAATATTAAATAAATAATCCGTCGCTAATATCGACGGATACATATCCCCCGTCGTAAATTATCAGACGCAGAGTGGTGATGTGTCCTGGACCAATTAGCGACGGAAAGTCAAAAATCCGTCGCTACTAGCGACAGATTAGTCAATTATCCGTCGTTATTTTATCGTAAATGACGACGGAAAGACAATTATCCATCCCTATTTGTGATGGATATGATAAATATCCGTCATTATTAGCGACGAAATAGTTAATACTCCGTCGCTATTAGCTATTTCGTCGCTAATAGCGATGAATTTAAAAAATATCCGTCGCTATTTTTAAAAATTTTCTAGCAGGTTCATTTAATTAGATCTAATTAATATTAGATCAAAACCAATCTAATGAAATTCGTTAAGTACTATGTGGAAATTAACTAGCTCGATAAATAACTTTAGAAATCAGCCAACATGTTATTGAAATGCTACAGTGAAAAAATGTTTGGAGATATAATAAAATTCCAATAGATTAATTTTTAATACGAACTAAATATATTTTTATAGAATGCATTAAAATGATATTACAAAGAAAATAATAAATAAATTTTTAGAAAAAAAAACAGAGTGTATACATTACCTTTGGGGCAACCTTTTTTGCAAATGGAAGGACATGCATCCAAACCTCAATCCCAATCCCAGTTAATGAAAGAATTGGCATCGAGCATTCGTCCTCGTTGAAGTAGACCTGGGAAGGGAAGCCACCGCCGGGCATGACGTAGATATCTGGGCACGACGTAGATACCAAGTGTCGCCTGTAAATATTCCGAGATAATTTTGATATGATCAACCAAGTCAAGTTAGGTTATGTTAGTTTGATCTTTATATCTAAGGGTACAAGAGCTTAGGAGCACAAGAAGTTGAGTGGAAGACGCAGCAGACAAAAAGGATACAACGAGAAGGGAGCCAACGGGATCAGTGCATTCAAAGGACGAGAAGACTACGGAAAAGTATATCGACAGACGAGAAGAGAGTGTACGACGTCCAAGGGACAAGAAGCCGGGGAGGAAGACTGTTCGAGGAGAAAATTGAAAGTTTGGATTCAAGTGAGCTCAACTTCAGAGAATCAGAAATCACCCAAAAATGACAGAAGGTTGATCAACCGAAGTTTGGGCGCACGATATCCATGCACCCGTATCAACACGGGCACTCAGAGTCCAAACACACATAACTAATACCGACGCCCTAGATCGAACTTTTATCCAGAATGAGTCGTTTTCACAACCATTGCAATGTAGACAATATTTGACCCAACTCAGACACCCCTATTATATACAGGCGTCCGGAAAGTATCACGTCAACAACAAGATAATTCTTTTAGGCTCTATAACTAGAGCACTTTTAGCTTAGAATTAGAACTAGCTAGAGCACTTTTCTAATTCGGTTTTGTGCTTTCAACCAGTGTAAAAGACTTATCTGTCTTCGTTATAAGAGTTTAATAGTAGAGCTTTCATCGTCTTAAATTAGCAACCACCCAGGTTAAAAATTTAGTAAAACTTGGAGTTTTATTTTCTTTTAAGTTGGTGATATCATTTACTTATACTAAACTCAATTCTATTTTTGTTAAAAATTAACAAAATATATAGATTCAATTTTGCAGGATTATTCATCCCCTATCCTACATCGCCATCTTCGTGAACGTTATCTACTTCCATGGAACACAGGGGCCGCTCTCCGTGGTGCCATCCATCTCCCCGTTCAGATAGTTGAGTCCCTTTCATGAAGATAGTGAGGTCGCCAGACCAGCGCTCATAGTATCCGATGGAGTTGATTGGCTCAGGGAGACGTAGTTAGGCTTAGGTACGCAGCATCTATCCACCGACATGGTGTCGTTGACACCGGGGATCGGGGCGCAGTTGTAGGACTTCTCATCGAGCGTGAGGAACTCAAGAAGCGGAAGCTCCAGGGGAGGCGAGCCGAAGAAGGTGCCGACGATTGTGATCTTCGCTTCGATTTGCGACAGGTCGTTGGCTGCGTCCCTATGGGTGCCTTCAGATTAGTGTTAGTGTAGCCGGCCGGAGAAGGCTGTGACGTTCGCATCAAGAGTGAACCAGTTGGTGAGAACGCCGCCGCGGACAGAGGCAATGAGTTAGAGTCCAGGAGAGGAGATCGACAATGCCTTGGTCGAGGACGGTAGCAACTGCGGTGAAGGCATAGGGGTGGTCTGCGGGGTTGGAGGGGAAGAGGGTGGATTTTTCTACCATTTCTGGATGAAGGAAGAGAGGAAGATGCCGTTGCATATAGACTTCGGCAAGGGAGCAGGAGCCGGCATAGGCACCCGGCACCACCGCGTCTGCAGGCGCGCGGAGCTGTTCAACCCTAACCCTAGATCGGATTGCTTCAGATAGTCCCGGATGGCTAAGATCTAGCTGCTCTTGAATCGGGCGGCCCAGATTAATCCGAAGCTTGATAATTCGATCCGGTTCCACTTCCGACTCAAGTTTGACCCAGTATGCCCTAGGTGCATGAACCTTTCATGCCTACAAAAATAAATCAAAAATTTAGTGGCAAAATAATCCAAATATATGTAATTTTGCAATTAAGTCCAAAATAAGAGGAAGTCCTAAAACCTAGGGTAAAATCATAATTAAGCAAGCAAAACATGGGTCAAACATGAATTTTAGCAATTAAAATAATCAACAAAATGATACTTATCAACTCCCCCACACTTGAGCTTGAGCGTCTCGCGAAACTACTAAGTATGTATCCCCTAGATTTTCTTAAGCATAATTAGAAGCAAATGAAAAGAAATTACCTAAGGTCGTCAATTCTCATAAATCTAAGCTCTATGGAAATCAACAACTTAGCCTTTTCATCCATCATAAGTCATTGAGATGAATTTAAGTCACTAGCCTTTCAAGGAAAATTTTGGTGGCTCTCTCCTTAAGTTCTAACTTGATGATGGAAGTGGAGCTCACTCAAACACACATGCTTCTTGCACTACCATAAGCTTGCTTGTTATCTAATCTCCACCATTATTCATGATTATAATCAATCATCTATAAAAGTTTATTCAAAAGTGAAAGATATAGGAGATGGTAAAAATGAAGTAAAGGCCTAGAAAATAGCAAATTGAATGAGTGGAAGACTTAAATGTTCAAGGATATTCTTGATGCATTTTTGCCCGAGACGGACAAAGATTTAAGTGTGGGGGAGTGATTAGTGTTTTGGAAAAGTTTTGTATCAAGAAGGCATTTCGATCCAAAAACATTTAAGTGTGGAGAAGGATTGGGGTTTAGTTTAATTAGCGAATTTTCAAGTTGTAGCTGTAATTTCATTACTGTCGCAATTCCATTTCTGAATTTTCGTATCAGTTGTTTAGTTTTCTTGTATGGATTGTCTCTTTCTCAAGTCGAGGCTCATCCTTGAGTGGCAGCAAGGATTTCTTGAGCTGAGATGAGAGATTGAGGCTTTGCTTCGGATTAATCTGGGTCGTCCGATTCAAGAGCGGCTAGATCTGAGCCATCCGGGACCATCTGAAGCAATCCGAGCTAGGGTTAGGGTTGATCAAGCATTCTGATCAAGATCTGAAGGTTTCATCCTAATCAGAGCTCATTCAACTGTTGGATCAAGCTCGGAGGGCTCTAGATCGTCCATTCAAAGATTTAGTTGATCTGGTCCATCCGTTGCACATCTGGAGGATCCGAGCTACCACGAGGCAGATCCTGACCTCTGATCAACATCCTCAAAGTTTGGCTCAAATCAGAGCAAGATCAGCCGTTGGATTTCCTCAAATCAATCTGAGCCGTCCAATGCTAATTACTTAAGGAAAATTCACCCGCAGCTTAGCCTCGTCGCGTCTTCACCGCACAGTGCTTCTTCTTCGCGTTTTCAGCTTAGTTCATCGTTTTTCTTCATTTTTTTCTTCTTCAATCCGAGGCGCGACCACCTCAAATCGATGCTAATCCTTGAGTGACAGCAAGGAGAAGGATTGTGGTTTAGTTTAATTAGCGAATTTTCAAGTTGTAGCTGTAATTTTAATTCTGCCGCAATTTCATTTCTGAAGTTTTGTTTCAGCAGTTGTAGTTAACCTTTCCGAATCGTTTCTGCTTCCATTAGTGGTTCGAATCTTTACTTTCATTAGCTATAGAGCTTGTTTAATTATCCTTTCATTTAATTTCGTGTGTTCTGCAGTTTAAATTCGTGAGTATCAGTTGGTGTTCCTGGTGTATCAGTTTAATGTCTGTAATTTTCAGTTATTCCTTTCTGAATCTCGTATCAGTGAATCTAGCTGTCTGAATTGTTATTGAACACTAGAATTGCATATTTGATCTTAGTTGTTTGCTTGTCTTTTCATTAGATTAGCTACTGCATTTCTGAATACTACTTCTGAACTCTGTAATCATTTCTGAATTCACTGATTTTGTATCAAGTGAATTCGGTAACTGGCTTTCCATTCGGATGTCCTAAAATACAGTTTCATGTCCTGTGTTTTCAAGTTGTTAATTCCTGTTTTTGTATCAAGCAAAGATTTATCATGGATTGGTATCAAGTAAACTCATTTTCTCAGTCTCCATCTGCACTTGATGTATTTCTGAAATAGCATCAGTTTTTGCATATCAGCACTTGATTTCAGTCCCGGCATCCCCGTATCAAGCAAGTCTGGTTTTTCTTCCAATTCTATTCATGTAGCTGGTTTTATTTACAAAGAATTCAGCCTCATTTCTGAATTTTGAATCAGCTGGTTGCATCGATTTCCATTTCTGCGATCAGGTTTCATTTCTGCAGGTCAATACCTTTCGGAAATGTCCAGTTTGTAGTTGCTCGAGAGTGCATCAGTGATGCTCGGCATTGGAATTAAACTGCATCTAGAGTCAGTTGTTTTGGCTTCTTGCATCCAATTTGCTGCAGCAATTTCATTTCTGCATCAAGAAAGTTCCTGAATTGATCAGTCCCTTGCATCCAATTTGCTACAGCAAATTCATTTCTGCATTGTTTCAATTCCTGAATCGATCAATTCCTGCACTTAGTATCAGATTCCTTTTCTTGGCACATCAGCTTCCTCAATTTGGAATAAAGTTTGTAAATTGCTCTCACTTGTATCAATGAAATCTTGGCACGGTTTTTGTATCCATTTGGTTTTAGATTGTTTGCATGTGGTCTGTCTCGCGTTTGATGTTGTTGCTGCATTGCTTAGCATTTGTTTTGCCTTTTAAATCAGAATCAGTTTCCTAAATTGATTAAGTGCTTTAGTTGATTCGGTTTCCATTAGTTGAGTTATTACTTGCCATCACATTGATTGGTTCATTAGTTTGGTTTCCTCCATTTTGATTGCCATTTCATTCCAAATTGCAACCCAAACCCAATTCACATTCGAAACCCAAAACTCACAAACGACACATAAACACGAGCTCGAATCACACAACATCAACTAGTCCTTAGGAAAAATACGACCTATGACCCCTTTACTACGTTTTCATAGTTTGATTGCAAAAAGGGTTTCCAGCATTTTATAAATATTCTAAATTCTGATGGTCCCACAATTCGTGACAACTTAACCATGGTATTCCGGGGCCATCAAATTTTTGGCGCCGTTGTCGGGGAAGCAACTAGTTGATTTGTTTGATTTTTGCTTGTGTGCTTATGGGCATATCATTTGATTCTATTTTCTTGTGCTTTATCTTTTGTATACGGTTGCTGCCATTTTTCTTGTTTGTTTTGTGACAGGGCTGCAGGATCAAAATGTGGTCACCAGAGTTCTGTAAAGAGATAAAAGCGGCATTGGTGGAGTTGAAATGTTGGTGTAAGGTGTTGGAATACCAACAAAAACATAAAGCTCAGTCATCTACTTACCAGCGGCCGATTCAGCCTACATTTCAGCCACCTCAGCCATAATTTCAACCTTTCCAGCAATTTCAGCAACCAAATCAAGATTTTCAACAGCCCTACTCGAATTTTCAGCAACCAAATCAGTTTTTTCAGCCTTTCCAAAATTTTCAGCAAAATCAACCAAATTTTCAGCCACCAAATCAGAATGGGCAGCCACAATTCCAGGGTTTTGAGCAACCAATTCAGCAATTTCAGCCCAACTTTCAGCCACCTTATCAACAAGATCAATCACTTTTTCAAGGAATTCAGCAAGGGTGTTTAGATAATCAGAATTTTCAGCAACCACCCTTCTCTCAAGTTCAACCAAACCAAGAATTTCAGCATCTTAACCAAAATTTCCAGCAGCCTTTTGTAAGTTTTCAGCAAGGAAATAATCAGTTTCAGCTTCAACCTCAGCCATGGCAGCAAGAATTTCAACCCATACAAAATTTTCAACAACATTTTCAACATTCACAGCCATACGATCCAAATTTTCAGTTTCAAAACCAGAATTTCCAGCCCACGCAATTTCAATGTTCACCACCACAATTTCAACCTCAGATCCAAGAATTCCAGGGCTACAATTTTCAGCAATCTCCACCAACTTGCGAACCAAATTTTCAACAGTTTAATCAGCCTGTTCAACCATTTGATCAGCCCCCACAGTCTCCATTTCAGAATGCACAGCCTACTCTTGGTCTTCAGCAGCCTTATGTTACATTTCAAGACCAAAAAGAGTTCCACACTAACCAAGGAGGCTTTAAGAATCCTGATTGGAGTGAGGCTCAACAACAGAGGATGGTGGAGATGTGTCAACAAATTTTACAACAACAACAGCTTAATGACAACCAGTTTGCAAAATTGGTTGATCAATTCAATCAGTTAAAAGCCCAAAGAATAGAACAATTGTCTTCTCAAGCTACTATTAATTCTGAGAGCCCGGAGTTGATTTTATATTAGTTCAAGGTGACCCTAGTGCATGGCCAAGTCCTTCTTCAAGTGATCTTGCAAATTTGGTGGAAGAAGAAGAAGAAAACATCAAAAATAGGGCACCTACAGCATGCACTCCTCTTGAAGCACCACAGGACCCTTCTTATCTTTTATTTTGTAATGATAGTATTATTGATGGTCCTAATTTTTCTGATATTGTTGTTGCAGATGTTACAGAAGGAGCATGCATAGGAGATGATTCTACAGGTGTAGGGGATTGTACTAAGCCCCAGGGACCACCACAATTAGAGGATGAACCAAAAAGTGTAGGGACTTGCTTGGTGGAAGCAAGAACCCAAGTATCACCTGTTTTAGTTGAGTGTACACCAGAACCAGAGCCTGAAGTGGAGTATATATTCGACTAGGAGGAGAACACGGATACATCTACTTTTGTAGACCCTCTAGGTATTTTTCAGCACGATCAGGTAAATACTCCTCCTATTTTTTCTGAAAATTTCATAGAGGTACCTCAAACTGATTTTATTGTTTGTGATATATTTAGGGATGCATCTCATGTAGAAAATGATTGTGAAAAATCCCTAGAGGCACCTAGTGTTAAATTTGTTAAATTTGAAGCATGTGGTGATACATATCATGAAAATGCTGAATGTGAAAATTTTTTAGAGGTGCCTAGACTTGATGTTGATTATTGTGATGAGTCTCTTGATATATCTTATGCTGAAAATAATTTTAAAAAATTCATTGAGGCACCAAGAATTGATGTAATTAGATGTGATGCAGATTTGAATACATTTCATGCAGAGACTGATATTATTTTATTTCTTTCTGACCCTGCACGCTTGAGAGAGGTATTACATTATTTTGCAGGGTCCAGAAGACTTCAGGAGTGAGTGCTCCATCTGAACAGACTTCAACCTCCTGGAAGGACTTCTAAAAGGCATAAAGAAGGAGAAGATGATTTTACTCTAATTCGAAGCACTCCACCTCTTACATGGGTATTGTACTTAAATCACCTTAGGTCACCAGAGCAATTTTTTGTGAAGTTCAAGTGTGGGGGAGTCGGAATTCTCTCAGCCACCCATACTCCTCTACTACCACGATGGTGGCTACTGCTTGACAGACTCCGTCCACCAGAAATAAAGGAGAGATTGTTCTTTCTTGTATTTTCTTTTATTTCATTTTCATTTTCATGCTTTCTAGAATTAGAATTTTCCTTTGAATTGAGTCCTTACTAATAAATGCATGAGTAGAGTAGAATGCATAGGAGTCATTGTAAATACCTTGTTATTTCTTTTCGCACTTTTTCTTGCATGATTAGGAATAAATGTATCCCTCTAGGTTATCTCCATAACATTTAGAATCTCTTGGAAAATAAATTAAATTGGGTTGTTAAAACTTAAGGTTTGAGTTTATGGATGAAATCTTGGATGCTTGAGTACTACTTTGCTTTAGATTCTTAATTGAGGACTTGAGATGAATTATTTTTGCCTAGTGAGAATTAGCCTTACTTTTGTGATACACATATGTTATTGTACTCTAGAACTTGCTTAGGTTCTTTCAAAATCATATTTCGATGATTGAATCACATCTATGAAGGCTAATCAAATTGTTTCCCTTTCCATGTTGTTCTTAGCAATGATCATACTTGATACATACTCTTTTCCATTTTCCTTTCTATTTTCCTACTCTTAACCCCAATTTTCTATGGATTTGTTTGCTTGGGATGTTTTCTTGATGCTATTTTGCTCGAGACGGACAAAGATTTAGGTGTGGGGGAGTGATTAGTGTTTTGGAAAAGTTTTGTATCAAGAAGGCATTTCGATCCAAAAAGAAAAAAAAATTTTGCAATGGAAGGATGGAAACAATTACATTTTGAGTGAGTTTGAATTCCAAGGAGTGGTTGAGTATGGAAGCAATTCATGGAAGTCAAAATCCTGTGCTTAATTTTGATTGAGGGCTGAAAAATTCATGTTTGCAGCTGTGAAAAAAAAATCTGTGCAGTTTGTATCAAGATGAAGCTGAGTTGTTTTTCTAAGCTATGAATCAGGGAATTAAGTTCCTGAATGTATCAGATTTGTATCAAGAATATCCACTGCTGATCAAAGGAGAAAGAAGAAAATGGAAACAAAGCAGTTCAGGAACTTAAGCTGGGCAGTTAACAAGCTAAGAGAGAATTCTGTGCTAAGGTGGAAGCCATAAGTGAAGTGGAGCTGAACACATCTGAGCTGGAAATCCAACTCACTGATCAGAAGTTTGAATGGAATCTGAAGTGAATTCCGAATTGAAGAGAAAAAGCAGGAAAATTTGAAGCAATGGAAAAATCTGTGCCATTTAGAAGGGGAACAAAAGAAAAAGAAAGTTGTACCAAAGTCCACCCTGCTAGAATCTGAGGCTTTTCGGCCACCCTGATTGCAGCTGTTATTTACTATAGAAATCGGAGACATTATGCTAAAGTCTGAATTGAAGAGAAAAATTGCAGGAAATCTGAGACTATTACAAAGAATTTGTGCCAAAAATAGAAGAGGAAAAAAAATTGCAATGCAGAAATTGAAGAGCAGAAATTGATTTGAAACTAATATGGCTGCTGCAAGGAATGCTGACAAGGACTTAGAGCAAACCCACTCGAAGCCCAAGAGGTTTTGGAGAGCAGCAAGTTGATACTTGAGCTGTAAATGCAGTTATAATAGAAAAAAAAAATCAGCGAATGCTAGAGAGGCAGTTTGTGTCAACTTGGAGGCTGAAAATTGATTTTTCTGGGCTGTGAATCAGGAAACCAGTTCGGAAATGCATCAAAGAGGATTGAGAACACCCACTGCTGACCAAATCTGGAAGAAATTTGGATGCTAGAAGCTGCTGATCAGAATAGAAAGGGAAGGCAGTGACTTGGCTGAAATCCTAACTGCTGAATAGAAATCATTTTCGAGTGGAACCCTTAAATTCTCCACTACTATTTGAAGCAAGTACTACTTGATGCTAAGTGCTTGAAGAAATCAAAGACTTGAAATGGATGCAGTGGAGCTGAATTTGAAGCTGAAACAGAAAAAAAAGAGAATGAAAGAAGAAGAGTGCCAACTTGAAGGGATGTGTATCAAGAAGGTCACGGCAGTGTGGGATTGGAGCTAGTTCCTGGTCAGCAAGTCTCCAACTGACCAAATGAAGACCAGAACAAATGAAGTAGCAGCTGACCGTGAGAAGAAAAAAAAAGAGAGAAAAGACAACAAAGAGTTAAAATGGCACACAAGGGAGTTAGGCACCATTGAATTCAGTGGAATTTTTCTCATCCAAATCCAAGCTTTGATCCATCATCATTCTGATGCCACTAGAGAAAAGAAAGAAAGAGGAAAAAAATCAGAACACAAAACAGAAATCAAGATTGGCACGCAAGAGAACAATTGGCACAAGGGAATTAATGAAGTCTTCTCATACAATTTTAGATGGGCATTGCAAAGACTCACTCCATCACACTTTGGATTTCATTATGTGGACTGAAAGGAGGGCAAAAAAATAAAGAAAAGAAAAAAATGAAGTAAGAAAAATAAAGAAAAATAAAGTAAGAAAAAAATGAAAAAAGAAAAGAAAAGAAGTATAAAATAGAAAAAAATAAAGAATTTTTTTTTAATTACAGCTAATTGCAATGGAATTTAACTAGCAAAGCCTCAATCTCTCATCTTAGCTCAAGAAATCCTTGTTGTCACTCAAGGATGAGCCTCGACTTGAGAAAGAGACAATCCATACAAGAAAACTAAACAACTGATACGAAAATTCAGAAATGGAATTGCGGCAGTAATGAAATTACAGCTACAACTTGAAAATTCGCTAATTAAACTAAACCCCAATCCTTCTCCTTGTTGTCACTCAAGGATTAGCATCGATTTGAGGTGGTCGCGCCTCGGATTAAAGAAAAAAAAATGAAGAAAAACGATGAACTAAGCTGAAAACGCGAAGAAGAAGCACTGTGCGGCGAAGACGCGACGAGGCTAAGCTGCGGGTGAATTTTCCTTAAGTAATTAGCATTGGATGGCTCAGATTGATTTGAGGAAATCCAACGGCTGATCTTGCTTTGATTTGAGCCAAACTTTGAGGATGTTGATCAGAGGTCAGGATCTGCCTCGTGGTAGCTCGGATCCTCCAGATGTGCAACGGATGGTCCAGATCAACTAAATCTTTGAATGGACGATCTAGAGCCCTCCGAGCTTGATATAACGGTTGAATGAGCTCTGATTGGGATGAAACCTTCAGATCATGATCAGAATGCTTGATCAACCCTAACCCTAGCTCAGATTGCTTCAGATGGTCCCGGATGGCTCAGATCTAACCGCTCTTGAATCGGACGACCCAGATTAATCCGAAGCTTGATAATTCGATCTGGTTCCACTTCCGACTCAAGTTTGACCCAATATGCCCTAGGTCCATGAACCTTTCATGCTTACAAAAATAAATAAAAAATTTAGTGGCAAATAATCCAAATATATGTAATTTTGCAATTAAGTCCAAAATAAGAGAAAGTCCTAAAACCTAGGGTAAAATCACAATTAAGCAAGCAAAACATGGGTCAAACATGGATTTTAGCAATTAAAATAATCAACAAAATGGTACTTATCAGCTGTCTGCGACAACGAGATATGGTCGCTGAAAGCAAAAGGACGAGGAGGAGCATGAACGAAGAGCGAGAACAAGCATAGATTGGAGTGTTAGAGCGACAGTAACATTAGATTTCAGTCCAATAAATCTATCATTAACACTATGTTTGGAAACTTTTTAAGCAAAGGAATAGAATTTAATTTCATCCAGAATTAAATTTAATTAGGAATTGAATTCAATTCTCATGTGTCACGCCCCGAGGAGCCGCCCGTCCGATACTGACCGGACTGCGCACCCTCGACCCAGTGGACAACTCAGAAACCTAACCCCTACGACTACCTCAGCCGATTGTATCGTAGCTTATAGGGCTGGAACCGTCTGAAATAAACGAAAGGGAAAACGACGACAAAAGCTGCGTACCGGTACGACTTACAAGAAAACAAAATGAAGCAAAGGCCTTCATGGCATATAAAAGTACAACTATACCGCCATGTAAAATGACGCAACCAAACACAAATACAACAACGGAAATGTAAAGTAAAAAAAGAAACTTAAAATAGGTACCAACATGTACCACCATTAAAATATAAGGAAAACCCCAAAATCGTCTCGAAGAATATGTGAACTAGGACAGACTGCCGGGCACTCCAGTCGATCATCCTGAAACAAAAACAAGGAGCTAATGGGGTGAGTCCACAGTACTCGGCAGATATCTCATCAGATATACAAGATAGTCTAAGCCAGTAATGTAAAAATATAGAAAATGTTGAGGGACTTAAATGTAAAAATTTTCAAAACTTGAGGGCTATTGTGAGATTTACTAAAAAGGCAAGGGTTTATTTAAAAAATGGCCAAATCCCTTAAGTTTCCGAATCCTCTTCACGCGAGCGAGAGTAGATCAGATCAACCCTTCTCTCTCTCGTTCTTCTTCTCATCCATCTCTGCTCGAGCAAAGAGGCGAACCTCACCTCTGTTGATGCAGTCTGGCCCTGATTGTTGTTTTGGTGTTGACACCAATTTTAGTTTAGGTGGATGATTATTGATTATGATTAAGTCCTGATCGGGGATCAGGCATGGTATGGAAAATCCTAACCTGGAGGGTTAGGTGTTGAAAATCCTAGCTTGGAGGGCTAGGTGAAAAGTCCTAACTTGGAGGGTTAGGTGCAAATTCTCATCTTGGAGAATTAGGTGAAAAAGTCCTGGCTTGGAGGGTCAGGTGCCTAGCTTGGAGGGCTAGGTTGGATGAAGTTCTAACTCGGAAGGGTTGGGTGAAAAGTCCTAGCTTGGAGGGTTGGGTGAAAAGTCCTAGCTTGGAGGGCTAGGTGACTAGCTCGGAGGGTTAGGTGCAAATTCCCAACTTGGAGAGTTAGATTGTGAAATCCTTGGCTTGGAGGGCTAAGGTGGATGAAACCCTAGCTTGGAGGGCTGGGTTTGACTCCCTGGATCGGTCTGGTGACCGATCAGGGATATTGGCACGCTGCTCCTTCGTGGATCGGTCTGGTGACCGATCCAGCGATGTCTGATCGGTCCGGTGACCGATCAGGGAGCAAGCAGCTTCCTCACTGACTCGTTCCTGATCGGTCTGGTGACCGATCAGGGAGCGAACAGTGAGTGAGTTCTCCTCCTGATCAGACCCTGGATCGGTCCGGTGACCGATCAGGGACTTAGGATCTGATTAAAGAATCACTGTTCATTTGTCCTGATCGGTCTGAGTGACCGATCAGGCTTCACTCTGATCGGTCCGGTGACCGATCAGGCGTGTATAGCCGCGAGAGCTGGGAATCCCAGCGAAGCAGTGGATCGGTCTGGTGACCGACCCACAAGCCCTGGATCGGTCCGGTGACCGATCACTTTAATTCAAATTGCGCTGTCAGACGCTCTGATCGCGTCTGACCATATCCGATTCGCTACTGTTTGCTTCTGATATTTGATTTACTGTGTGATATACTGCTCTAACAGTCTGATTAAGATGCAGATGACAGGGGAGGATTCAAACACTCAAGGAGAAGTCAATGGAGGCTTTCCTTGGAGCAGGTTTGTCCGTTTGTCCATCTCAGGTTGCAACGGCCGAGCTGCAGACTGGAGCTGAGACTGGAGCTTGGCTGAGGGAAGCTCAGGGAGTCCAGGGATAGCTCAGTGGTAGCTGGCGTTGGCAGATGAGTAGCAGGGAGCTGCAGGGATGGTGTCATCTGATGCTCGGTGGAGAAACAAAAAGGAGAAGACTTCGGCTGAAGCAGAGAAGTGTTAGACAATTTTTCTGTGTTGAGCTTGCTGAAGTTCTTACTGCACTTTGTGTTTCTCCACAACTTGCTTGCTGTGTTTCTGAAGTCTTCATCACTTTGAGCAAGCAACCACAATTGAGAAGCAACCAACTCTTACGTAAGTGCTGGGAGGAAAGAACAAGGAGCTTGGAGTCCAACAGTGAGAAGACACGAAGGAGGGAGTCCTTGCGTGAGATCGTCGCTGGGTGGAGATCGGGATAAGCTCGCTGTGCTCTTGTCCTTGCTAGGTGCTGAGTAAGAGTATTCTCTGTGTTTCATTAAGCTTAAATCTATATTCTTGTTTGAAACGCTGTGGAGAGGTTTCTCCACCGAGAAGGAGGTTGCGTTATATCCGGTGAACACCGGGGCTTGATCTGCCGACGATCAAGGGATCGCCCACCTTAAGGGCACGCCAAGGAGTAGGGGCAAGTTATCCCCGAACCTTGTAAACCCTCTTGTTAGCGATCTTGGTAGCTATCTTTGTTTGCTTTCATTTTTGTTTTTAGTTTACTGCACTGCTTCGTTTTCCTTTGCTTCTTCCGCTGTGCTACTGATAAGTTGAGTACAGAAACTTCATAAGTGTTTAAAGTCAAAGAGATTGGCTATATTCACCCCCCTCTCTAGCCATCCGTTTCCAACAAGTGGTATCAGAGCCTGGGGCTCTGTTTACGGCTTAACATCCGAGAGTTATCAACCAGATGACTTTGAG
>JAGFNQ010001322.1:908970-1062520 GCA_024364735.1 Boesenbergia rotunda | reverse complement strand
ACTAACAGTACCGTCTTTTGATCCGGCTTTACAGAAGGCTCCACAGTCTTCAGCAGGTTGAGCAACTCAGGAATGGTAGTCTCCAGTTTGTTCATCCGATAGTTCATCACGAATTATGAATAACTCTTGGGCAAACAATTCAGAATTAAGTCAATACTCAGTTCATGATTCATTGCAAAACCGAGTGTGCTCAGTCGTTCAATGTACCCCAACATCTTTAACACAAACTGCGAGGTAGAAGTGCCTTCCTGCATCTTAGTGGTGAAGAGGAGTCTAGAGACTTCGAACCTTTCGGATCTCGCCTGCTCTTCAAACAACTCATGAAGATGGAAGATGATGGTATAAGCATCCATATGCTCATGCTGCTTTTGCAACTCAGGTACCATAGAGGCTAGCATGATGCAACTCGCAAGTTCAGAATCGGTCACATGTTTCTGATAGGCCACTAGCTGGTCTGGAGTTGCACCTTCCGGAGGATGGTTGGGAAGTTGATCTTCAAGGACATAGGCAAGCTTCTCTGCCTTGAGGACTATCCTCAGGTTTCGAAGCCAGTCCATGAAGTTTGGCCCAGTCAGTTTATTGGTGTCCAAAATGGAACGCAAATTCAGAGAAGACATTATCGAGTGATTATCCTAGAAATACAAATTGAGATTATGTGAGAAGAATGATTAAAGAATGTATCAACATACATTAATAAAAATCCTATTTATTTTTCAAATTGAATAACCCTTTTCATTCAATTCGGGAGATCGTAGGAACATCTCCAAATAGGTTGATATCCAACCATAGATAAGAACCACCATGGCTGTGGCCATCAAGTTTTTCTTAGCTATGAAGGTAGGTAATTATACCGATTACATATCACATATATGTAACTATCACTTTATGCTATCAACTAATTGAATGTTTGCATAAATCATTGGGTTGTTAACTCGTTAACAAGTATGCAACAATATACATAGCACCCAACTGCACCTCTCTTTACATCGACCTTGGCTGTGGCACAACAAATCGATGTTCCAAGCTTAAGGCTGACCCATTAATCAAGAAATAGTTTTAATATGGTTGGAGCTCATTCAACCGTTTAGTCAGGCTTGGATGTGTCCAACAACCAAAACTAAGGATTGACCTCTGACTCCAACTATATTATTCATAAACTAATTCCATGGTTTGAACATATTGAGGTTCAAGCCGGGCATGGATGTGTCCATCAACCCAAACGAGAAACAAAACTCCGATTCTAACCATATTAATGGAAGGTGTTGGCCTTAATATTTTGTAAGGGGTTTTTGGGTCTCATCCTTTCTTTCCAAGCACATTCATGACATATAATTATGTCATGACTAACGATTTCCTTAATAAAGTATGTATGTGACTTAATTTATCAAGTCTCATTAATTGAATTAGGAACCGGATTTCCTAATTCTAATTTCATACTTTATTGAAGGAATTGTTTTGGGAAACAATTTCCTAAATTGTCATAATCAATTTCGGAAATAATATGTTTAAGACTTTGATTTCTCTAAATCAAATCTTATTAAATTAAGAGACAGATTCCCTTAATTCAACCACATATTATTTTCATGAAAATCTCTTTTAAGAAAACTCTATAGGAAACCATTTTCCTAATTAATTTTGGAGACAACAATATGTAAGAGCATCACCTCTTAAATCATATTTTATTCATGGATTTAATTAATTACAACAAATTATTTTCTAAGGGTGGCTCCCCGAGGCTCAGATACCCAAAGAAAAGAAATTTATCGTAAATTCAATTTGGTCCGCTTCGGAAGCGTAACCAAATTAAACATAACAATTTTATTTAAAATTGGGAAATTAAATTACAACAACTAACTTTAAATTGGACGGCTCCCCGAGGCTCAATCCAAAATAAAGAATTTTGTTGACAATTTAAAACTCAATTCAAATTTAATTGTCAATTAATTGTCCATAAATTTGTCTAGACTTTCTTGAAAGAAAGTGCCCAAAATTGCGAGATTTCATAATAGGTTTTCAGAATAATTGTAAGTTTCTGGTACAAGGAAAACTTACATATTTCCAAAATTAGAAAATTTCTAAAATAGAAAATTTCTAAAAAAATTTCTAAAATTGGAAAGTTTCCAAAGATGGGAAGTTTTCACAATTATCATAAAATTTCAGAAACTAGGATATTTCAAACGTTTGCGAAATTTCATGAGGATTTCCAAACTTTGAAATTCCTAAATCAAAAATTTATTATAATTGGAAAGTTTCCATAATTGAAAAATTTTCCAAAATTGAGATCATGACAAAGTTTTTCGCAAAATAATTATATGATTATGTCGAACACTAACCGGCTCTGATACCACTGTTGGGACCGGGTGCATGTTGACAAGGATACGGGTTCGTAAAATTTTAAATTTTTACGTGCAGCGGAAGAATTAGCATAAAATAATTTCTTAAATTATTTTAACCTCGTATCTAGCATGCAACCTTATGATGTGTGGACATGATCATAAATTAAAACTTTGCGGAAAAGTAAACTAATTTACTTAGTACCTCGCGTAACTTGAAGTAAGGAACAAGATCCAACCGTAGCGTCCCTTGGAAGCTCCGCCTCTATTCGCGTCCTCGCCGAGTTCTCTTTGGGATGACTTCGCAAAGTCACGAGTTTTGTGCCGACGAGAGCTACTAGATTCTCTAAAGGCACAACTAGAAGATCAAGAGAGAAGAAAGGAAACTAACCACCAAGAGACGGAATCTAAATTCCGAGAAGGAAGGAGATGCGACCCGCTTCTTCTTTGATCTTCTTCTTTGATGCCTCCTTGGTGGATGTTGCTCACGCCAACCCTAGGTCGTGTGAGGTGCGCCGGCCCTAGCAAGCAAGGAGAGCGCCGGCCCTAGGAAGCAAGGAGGGCGCCGACCCTAAGGGGAAGAGAGAGGGAGAGAATAAGAGAGAGAGGGAGAGAACTAATCTCTTGATTAATCTCAATTGATTGGAATTCAAGGCTTGTCTTTGGTTCCTTTATATAGTAGTCTCTCCCTTGCTAAGTCTCCTCTTTAACGGAATTAACGGAATTAATTTTCATAAGAAATTTATCTTATAAATTTTCTTATGAATTATTCCGTTATGCTTAGTTTTATTATAACTAACTTTATAATAAAACAAATACTTCTCTCCTTTAATTATGGAATAAATTTTACAAGAAATTTATAAATCTTCTTTATTATGGAAAAATCAATTCACAATTGATTTTATAAAATTAAAATAAACCATTCCATGGATCATTTTAATTTCCATAAAAGAATAAATTTCTACAAATTTCTTTATATAAATTTCTTTATACAAATTTATTTATCCATAATTTATAAAATAAATCGTGCTAGATTTATTTTATTAATTAAACCAATTAAATTGGTTTCTCCCCAATGATGTGGCCGACCAAACCAAAGGGGGTTGGCACCCTCTTTGGCCGGCCAAATCGAGCCGAACCGATCGCGAATTAAACTCATTTAATTCGCTCAATAAGCCTTCAAAAGACTTAGCCATTTTAAGTTTCCGTTGCGCCTCTGATTAACTCAGATTCGACTTATTTCTCTTGATTGGAAAATCCAATTTTCAACTCGTTTTAAATCCCTCGGATTACTCGTAGTGCGTGTGACTAAATAGGCTTTCGATTTATGTTGGCCGTCTATAATCAACCAATTATAGAATGATCATGAGTGGCACCTAGTAGTACATCATGATCCCCAATTAATCGAAAGATCAACGGTTGACCTCAGATATAATTCTAAAACCCTTCAGCAGCTCTAATGAATCGTGCCTCATTCCCTTCACCATCTTATACCCACTTGGTTCAGGACATGGTCTATGTGTGTCAGTCCCCACTAGGCTGACTACGTCACACCTAGCCCAAGTAGTGTCTTTCTCGTCCTTTGGATTTCTAATTACTCTCATGTATTTAAGAGACTCATACTCTAAACATGATATGCTCTGGCCAGAGGCTTTGAGTAACAATCCGACGATAGGCCTGGGTATACATCTCCTCGCAAGGAGTGGTGAATCCTTTGTAGGCTGTTCAAACATCTTCGGGCACTTCGGCTTATACCCAACCATCCTGGGTCCACACCTCCTTGGAGATGCTTTCTTAAGATGTTAAAGTATAAGTCTCCATGACCAAGATGACTTGAACACCACAAGTCAAAGGAACATCGCACTTAAGCTGCGGTAAGAACTTCATTGACATATCTATATGTAGATTACCATATGAAGTTTTACAGCTAGTCACTCCAATGAACTAGTTCCCTTAACTAGCATCCATGTTTATCTCCGGACATCCCAATGTCACCAACCAGTGAGAATCAGCTGATTAGAGAATAACCCATGCTAGTCTCAACAGAATTGATAGTGTCCGTTTTTATCAATTCATCGACTAGGGATATTTTCAATACTTCACAATTGCACATGTAGATATAATCACTAGTTGTGATCCCATCACAAATTCTCTTATGCTGTGAATTGTATTGCGGACATTCAGTAGATGAGTTTAAGATCCCAATCAAATACACAAACATGTATACTCAAATAGTGAATTATCATTTATTAAAATAAATATTTACAACCATAAGGCGATTGCCTTAGGACACTTCTCTCATATCACTAACAACTCGACCGAGAAGGAGGCTTTTATATCCGGAGTTCTGGGGCTTGATCTGCCGATGATCAAGGGATCGCCCACCTCACGGGCATGCCAAGGAGTAGGGGCAAATTATCCCCGAACCTTGTAAACCGTTCTTGTTAGCGACTGATTTGTGTGTTCTTCATTTCTACATTTCTGTTAGGTTTTGTTTCTGTGTTTCTTCCACTGCTAACCCTAAGTGCAGAAAAGTTCAAAGAGCCAAGTTTGAGTGTCTGGCTATTCACTCCCCCCTCTCTAGCCATCCAAGATCCAACAAGTGGTATCAGAGCCTGGGGCTCTTTTAAACGGACTAACACCCGAGAGCTTAAAAGAATGGAGATGAGGGAAGGTTTCAGCACCAATCGACTCCCTTTCTTCGATGGGGCTGATTTTCAATATTGGAGATCACGCATGGAGTATTATCTCAAGATGGATATCGATATGTGGTTCTCTGTGAAGGAGGGTTTCTCCCCTCCAAAGGATGCTGTGGGAAAAGAGCTAGAGTTCTCAAGGTGGTCGGCAGAATAGATCCGGAAGGGGGAAGCTGATGCAAAGGCTGTGGTCACCCTGCAGTGTGGGATGACCAAGGAGCAGCTGATCAAAGTTGGCTCCTTCACCACTGCCAAGGACCTCTGAAACAAGCTCATTGAGCTCCATGAAGGAACTCAAGATACCCGGAGAGCCAAGACAGATCTTCTTCTCAGCCAACTCCAAAACCTCTCCATGGAAGAAAATGAAATGGTAAGTATGCTTCATGGTCGGTTCAAGGAGATCTTCAATGGTCTGCATTCCATTGATGAGAAGGTCGAGAATTGCGATCTTGTAAGGTATGTCCTCAAATCCTTCCCTAGGAATGCCTTGTGGTCATCCATGGTAGATGCTTACAAGGTTTCTAAGGATCTTTCTATTGTTAAATTAGAAGATTTATTTTGCGAAATGGAACTACATGAGATCGCTAACCAAAGCCCAAAGGAGAAGGGTGTGGCTTTTGTGGCAGGCGACAGAAGAAAGAAGAAGAAGGAGAAGAAGAAGAAGGAAAAGGAGGAGGAGAAGAACACTTGTCACATGGCTTTCATGGCACTAGAGGTTTCTAATGAAGAAAGTAGTGACGAATCAAGGGACTCCTCAACCGCGGCTTCATCATCTTCAGATGATAAAGAGGTAATTTCTCCCGAGTTAGATAAGTGTTATAGAACAATAGCATGCTTAACCAATTTGCTTAAGAAATCTAAGGTCAAAATAAAATCTTTAAAATTAGAAGTAGAAAAATTGAAAGCACCTAAGGATCATGATATTGATGACTTGCATGTTAAGATTCTTGAGGATGAGAATAAGGCTTTGAAGAGTGAGGTTGAGAAACTCAAGAATTTTCTTGAGAAATTTTCAACTAGTTCTAAAACTTTAGATATGATCCTTAATTCTCAAAGAGCGGTCTACAACAAGGTTGGTTTAGGTTACCAACCTAAAGTACCAAGCTTCATCTCATTAATGTCAAGAACCCATATTAGATCACCAAATGATTCTAGGGTTCAAAAAGTTAGAAAGAAAATGACTAAGGCATGGGTGCCAAAATCATGCATTGAAGATGCATTAGGTTCGAAAATTTGGGTACCTAAAACCTCTATATTTCGAATTGTATAGCATTGGTTGAGGGGAAGCATCTATCAACATGGGTTGTTGATAATTGGTGCTCCAAATACATGGTCATTCCTAGTTAGGGATGTGTTTATCATTTCCTCCACATAATGGATAACCATTTACTACCTATGAGGAATGGTTCTTTTTCATCTCAAATTTAGATGATTGGAGTTAAGTAAATGGAAATCATAAACTCCATACACAATATAGATACATGGAAAATTTTTCCTATTTTATTGGTGTCACTAGAAATTTTCTCATTTGTATTTGTATGCATTTAGGACTATGACTTATCAACATTACTCCAATCTAATTAGGTCTATGGTTAATGAACTTGATAGAAATTTGGGACTATGAATTCTCCGATCCAATCTATGAATTATCAATAGAATGGAGAATTAGAATTCTAGACTTGATACAAACTTGGGATCATGAATTATCAAATTTAATCCAATCTTGATGAATTACCAATAGAATTGAGAATTAGGTCTATGGCTAAGACAAACTTAGATCTATGGGTTATCAAAACTGGTTGGAGCGCAAACATGTTATAAACATTCCAAGAACATACTTGCAACTTACTGATACAAACCTAATACTAATACAAAACTGTTTTGAACATTTTAAATCTATAAGGACTCTTGATCCTTGATGAAAAAAATCCCAGACAAATACATGAAATTTTTTCTCATTTACTCTATTCATACTTGAGAATTGGAACTTTATGGCTTAGACAAAGCCGTTTTGGGATTCAAATCATGTTTCAGAAATTTTTCTGAAATATCGAATTGTTAATGCAGTCTGATATCAGAGTTTCAGAAATCATCTGAAAACTGATCGGTCCACAGACCGATCAGGCCTCATCCTGAACGGTCAAGGTGACCGATCAGGGCTCTCTCTGATCGGTCCACTCTTTCTAGTAGGCTCACAGACTGATGAACTCTGATTTACGACTATCAATTGATATTGTCTTTTGATTTCTTACTTGACATGTGATGCATATACATTGTTGCCATGATATATTTATGGTATATGCCTCTCATATGCACTTCAAAAATTACCTTTCGTTATTTTGGGTTTAGGGAGAGACCCTCATTTAAGGGGGAGTTGTTAAAACTTAATAACCATACCCTTTTCGGTATTTGACAAAGGGAGAGAGAATAGTTGATTAAGTTCAGGTTTTATTAGGTTTGTTACAAATTTAATTATTGTAAGGGGAGGGCTTTGATCCCCTTGCGATAATGGAAATTTGACTTCATTTGACGTCTAATACCTAAACTTAGAATCAGGTTGTCAAACAACAAAGAGGGGGAGATTGTTGATGTAGTCTAACCTGATTATTGTTTTGGTGTTGACACCGATTTAAGTTTAGGTGAGTAGGATAAATTCGGCTTAAGTCCTGGTCGGGGACTGGGCACAAATCCCGGTGAGTGAAGCCGGGTCCCGGTGAGTGAAGTCGGGTGATGGAAATCCCGGTGAGTGAAGCTGGGTAATGGAACCCCCGGTGAGTGAAGCCGTGTCCTAGTGAGTGAAGCCGGGTGACTGAAATCCCGGTGAGTGAAGCCGGGTCCTAGTGAGTGAAGCCGGGTGACAGAAATCCCAGTGAGTGAAGCCGGGTCCTAGCGAGTGAAGCTAGGTGAAGGAAATCCCAGTGAGTGAAGCCAGGTCTTAGCAAGTGAAGCTAGGTGACCGAAACCCTGGTGAGTGAAGCCAGGTCCTAGTGAGTGAAGCTAGGTTGAATGAAGTCCCGGTGAGTGAAGCTGGGCACGAAGTCTTGGTCCGGGGGACTGAGCATTGAGTGTACTGGTCGAAGGAGGGCATGTGAGCTCTTTCTCCGGGACCAGAATGAGTCAGAGAAGGCTAGGGAGCCTGTTCTCTGGACTTAGGGTTGAAATGGTCGGAGCTGGATCGGTCTGTGGTCCGATCAGGGAGTTGGCACTAGCTCCTGGTTGTGGATCGGTTTGGTGACCGATCCAGGGAGTCTGATCATTCTGGTGAACGATCAGAAAGAGAACAAAATGTTTCTGTTTGGCTTTTGATCGTTCTGGTAAACGATCAGAGAGATATCAGAATGTTTCTGTTTGGCCTTTAATCGTTCTGGTGAACGATCAGAGAGAGATCAGAATGGTTCTGTGAGAAACCCTGATCGGTCTATCTGATCGATCAGGGATCGGTCTGTTGGCATCCTGACCGATCAGGGAGTGACCTGATCGGTCACCAGACCGATCAGGGCACAACCTGATCGGTCAGGTGACCGATCAGGCGCCTTTGGCTGGTGGGAGCTGGAGGAAACTCCAGCAAACTGGTGGATCGGTCTGGTGACCGATCTCGATCCTTGATCGGTCAGTGTGACCGATCATAGGTTCAGATCCGCGATCCCTGATCGATTAGTGTGACTGATCACAGCTTCACTGGACCGATCAGGCAGGAGCCTGATCGATCAGGATCTTCACTGATCGGTCTGGTGACCGATCAGTGTCTGATAACTTTAATTTGAATCGTTGTCAGACGCTCTGAATCGCTTCTGATTTCTCTGTTACACTACTGATTTGTTTTTGATTTGCTGTGCTAAGCTTCTGTTGAGTGTGCAGACGTTGCAGGGACGATACAAACCAAGGAGAAGAGTCAATGGCGACTTTCACCGTGGTAGGTTTGTCTGTTTTCTGTTTCTAGGTTTCAACGGCTTCTGGTGCGGCTGGCGACTGACCGGAGGCTCAGCTGAAGAGGTCTTCAGTGGACTGAGCGCTCAGTGGAGGTCAGTGGGTCAGGCTGTGGTTCAGTGGGTGCTGATGGAGCCTGGCGATGGTGAGCAGAAGCTTAAGAAGAAGCTAGGAAGCAGAGGAGCGAAGAAGAATAGACAGGAAACAAGCAAAGGGTTTTGCTGTGGGTTTCGCTGGTTGTTGTGCTCTCTGTAGTGTTCTTGCTTGAGCGCTTTTGTTGCATCTTTGTGAGTTTTCTTCTCGTGTCTCTGAGCTTATTCTCATATCATCTTAAGACGATCTGTGGAGAGGTTACTCCACCGAGAAGGAGACTTTTATATCCGGAGTTCCAGGGCTTGATCTGCCGACGATCAAGGGATCGCCCACCTTACGGGCACGCCAAAGAGTAGGGGCAAATTATCCCCGAACCTTGTAAACCCTTCTTGTTAGCGACTGGTTTGTGTGTTCTTCATTTCTGCATTTCTATTCGGTTTTGTTTCTGTGTTTCTTCCGCTGCTAACCCTAAGTGCAGAAAAGTTCAAAGAGCCAAGTTTGAGTGTCTGACTATTCACTCCCCCCCTCTCTAGCAATCCAAGATCCAACACTACCATCTGGTGGTTTCTTATGGATCAGAATCAGGGGAAGGAATAGAGGTGTCACATGGCATTTTAGGTGAGTCCCGATTGATGTGATATCTGCTATAAATTGGATTTGGGGATTTGGGAATTCGATGTTTGAAATTGAAGTTTCTCTTTGTGGATGAAGAGTTTGTGATTATAGTTTTGGTTTGCGCTAACTCATACTCGAATTTTGGTTTGAGTGCTGGTTTGAATAGGATTTAGTTTCGATTTTGGATTTACGAACATGATAGCAGACTTGCGTGGATCGAACTCCATATTAGGAGTTGAATCTTTCTGTAGAACGATTCTATTTTTGTTCATGAAGTTGTGCCCTGGTTTTCTTGGGTTAGAGGTTGCTATGACTTTTGCTTTCAGTTGATCAAGGGTATTGGTGCTCGAACTTATTTTGTGAGATGTAGAGGAGATTTGAATTAGATGCAGTTGGATTTGATTTTATATTTTACTGCATTTGGATCATTTGATCTTCCTGCCGTGTGATGCTTTGTTGTATGGGTTAGTGTTGATCTTGAGTAATGCTGTGAGGTGTTTGATTTTGGCTTGGAGGTTGAAGTTTTGTTCTCTATTTAGAATTTTGGCTGTGGGTTTTTGCTGGATCAAATCTTGGATGAACTGGGAGTTTTCTTGTTCTTGTTGTTTGATTCGGTATGGAATGGTTGTGAGTTGATTTTGTTTTGGTCCTGCCCTTGGATTTGTAGAGAGTAGATCCAACAACTTTTGGGATCAAGGTGGTTTGTTGTTTGGCAGTGTTGATCTTTGTAGTAGATGGTTTGGATCGAGTTGGCTTTAGGGAATGGAGTAGGGTAGACTTATGGTATAATAACGGATGTTGTAATTGGGCTTAGATCCTAATTTTGTTTAACGTTGGTTTAGCTAATTACTACGGTTGTAAATAGCTAAATTTATATCTATGATACAGGACATAGATCGGTTGCAGATATGTATTGGATGGGAGGGTTCTCGCTGCACGGACTTCTTCATATCGAGACAGACACTTTTGATTATATCTTTATTAGATATAATCACCTTTTTATGCATAGTTAGATATAATTAGCAGTAGGGATACCTGATATTTCTATTTCTGCACCCTTTTCTTTCGGTAGTTGTATTTGATAGTTCTACTGTTTACTGTTCTTTATTACTGCATAGATTGGTTCTATGTATCACTTACCTTATACCTGACGTTAGGGTTTAGGCTATGGTGCATACCGGTTATCTGGACTACTGCATATCATGTAGATGACAATAGGGATAGATAGTGAGTGATGCATGAGATAGTGACATGCATCATCATTGCACGTAGCATAGGTGGGCGACCTTTGACTCTCTGGAGGTTGAGATGGGTCGTCGGACTTGCTATTGTGTAGGAGCGTATGTAGGCAACCTTTGACTCCCTGGTGGTTGAGATGAGTTGTCAGACTTGCCACATGACCTGTCGTGTAGTCCCAGTTCCAGTCTTTGTTAGTGGATTATAGGTCATGGCACTGCGACAGGTCTCCTATTCTGTCTGGAGATTGTTAGGAATGTGGGAGCGTTACTTTTCCCTAGGGTAAAGTACGTTTCGGTCCAAGACCCTGCTCGTTCGGTTTCGCATGATGCACGACGGTGGCCGTCTGAGTGGAGGGAGGACCTGGTCAGAGCCCTGCCCACTCGGTTTCGCGTGATGTGCGACGGTG
Organism: Boesenbergia rotunda; assembly: GCA_024364735.1. Taxonomy (NCBI): domain Eukaryota; kingdom Viridiplantae; phylum Streptophyta; class Magnoliopsida; order Zingiberales; family Zingiberaceae; genus Boesenbergia; species Boesenbergia rotunda. Next base: position 1,051,211 of record JAGFNQ010001322.1, on the reverse strand, counting down.
GCCGACTGGCGTCAGGGGTGACCCATGTTGTATCATAAGCATGCTTTGCATCTCTGCATTTGGTTGTGTTTGCTGCACTTGATTGCCGCATTTGGTTGACAATATGTTATTGGGTTTGGATCGACATGGGTAGGTATGTACTTTCCTTTCTATAGTTCAGTTCTGCATTTCCTTTTATTACATTTTTCTTTAGTATTGTGTTAGTTGGTGACTTACTACTAGTATAGCTTTCTATGCATATTGGATTGTATTCACTGAGTTTTTTGGACTCACCCCATTAGCCTTGTTTTTCCTCTTTCAGGATGATCGACTGGAGTGCCCAGCAGCCTGTCCCAGTCCGCGTATCTTTTCGAGACGATTTCGAGATTGTCTGTGTATTTCGATGAGTGTATATGTTGGTATCATTTTTCTGTTCATTTTGCCATTTCGTTTCTGCTATTCTATTTGTGTTATGTTGTATCATTTTTGCACGACAGTATAGTTGTACTTTTGAGTGCCATGGTGGTCTTTGCTTCATTGTGTTTTGTCGTAAGTCGTATCGGTATGTAACTTTTGTCATCGTTTTCGTTTTCTTTAATTCAGACGCTTGTTCCAGCCTTATAGGTTGCGGTATGAGCGGGCTGAGAGTGTGGTAGAGGTTAGGTTTTCGAATTGTCCGTCAGATCGAGGGAGCGACAGTCCGGTCAGTATTGGACGACAGCTCCTCGGGGTGTGACAACAAGATCTATGATTACTACAACGACGAGAAGAGGTTCAATGGAATTCTACCTCACGAATGTTATCTGCCCCAGTATTAGCAGTGATATATGGCCTTGAAGATGCTTGTTATTTGAGGAAGAAAAGAATAAAAAATATAATTCAATTATTAGACTAATTGTAGACATAAAAAATATAATTCAATCCACAGTAATCTTAATAATAGATTATAGAAACAGGACCTTTAATGAACTCAAATTACAGATGATTATTGAAATTTCTACAATAATAATACCATGTAAACAACTTCAGCAATACCAAATATCTACACTATTACAAGCACAACGTTATTGAAAAATCATTACGCACCTCTAGATATCAACACCAGGAACTTCTTCATAACGATAGACATACATTCTCAGTCTCTTGGGAACCAGGCATTCACTGCCAAATCGTTGTTGCAGGTATATGAGCGCAGCCAGCAGCAGTCCTTCGCAAGGAATGATGACATCCCACGCCGTGGAGTAAAAGTCCCATTTTCTACTTCCATAAATGTCAGTAGAATCAATAGCAGTGTAGTTTCGAGCTCGATAAATGTCATACAAGTGAGGCAAAGCTCGGACGGCCATGATCCCGACGTAGAAAAATGGCGTGAGAACTCTCCGTTTCGACCTTTGAGCCATGTTGAAGATGATCTGGGGAAGCAAGAATCCATCGAGCACAAACCCAGAGTAAGGTATCAAAGCTTCCCAATTGGAAGACACGAGCCAAGTTAGCAGCGCCCCTGCAGCACACAGAGGCAACCACCATTTGAGCGCTCGCCTCTCTTGGACCCATAAATTCCTGCTGTCTCCTGCCGATGATCTCGCGGACCACGCCAACTGGAGCAAGCGCATGGACAAGAACAAAGCAATTATCGATAGCATCCTCAGAATCACTTCATAGGTAGAGATCAGCCTGCCGCTCCGCAAAAGTATAGATCCGCTTCTCGATTTCATGAACAAGGCTTCAAAATTGAGCACCAGAGGTGCTGTGTAGCCCAAGATTAGAGCAAGAAGCATTGTGATGGACACAGAGGGAAGAACGCGTGGTTGCTTCTTGACATGGAAGATCTGCATGGCAATACAAATGCAAGAAAATGTTAGAGAGACTAGAACCATGATGATTTCCACATTCATTCTCTGAACTGATCGAACTGCTCCAATTCTTCCCATCTGGTTACTGGATATAGTTACAGCATCGAAGTGAAAAGGATCTTCCTTGCTCCTCGTGCTAGTGATCGTCCCATTTAAGTGAACTTCGGCCTTTTCATCAACTGGAGCAAACTGGATATGGATCCATATATCGCAGTCAATAGAATCATAATCCAGTGAGCTTCCGTCAGTGTGATTCAGGTATCGACATCCTTTCATGCAGAATCTTCCAGTTGCAGAGTCGTATACACCCTCCGCTGCAAGCCCATTTATTTCAAAGTTGTTGTCATAATCAAAATGACTCCATAAATGGATTTCAATGCTCACATTCCGGATGCTACTACTGTTAGTAGCATCCAAGTTTCCTGTTGAATCCACCAAAGAAGCTGAGCTTCTAACACCGGACAGCTTTTCAAAATCATATCCGTAAACGTCGTTTCCTATTGCCAAGAAATTCGCTTCCCCCCACTGTTGTTTTCCTTTAGCATTCTTCATGTTTAAGGATAATCTCCCGCCGGCCAAAGATTTTAGATCCGGATATCTTTGATCACCCAACTCAGTGGAAGAATGCCCCCCATTACTACAGGAATCACGGACCGAATCAGCTTCGGTGTAAGTGTAATGCAGACCATGGATCCTGTTCCAGCCATCGTTCAAACTATAGATGGAGGCCGTGTCGAAGTAATTCACATCTTCCTTGTTCTTGTTGCTCCAAACGCGACCGACGATGCTGCTTCTTTCTTTCAGTTTCATGACTGCTGGGAACCACAGTGTCAACCCTATGTCGCAGTCACCAACATGGGTATCCTTCAGTGAATTGTCTTTGGTCACACGACAAGCTAACAGGCATAACTGATTCCTCCCAGGATCCCAAAACCCTTCACCAACTAAGGACCTTTCTGGTATCATTGACATACGATAATGATTACTACTGGAATTGGAGAACCGAATATAAAATTTTGTGTTGCCGTCTTCTTGGCAATTGACCCCATGCAAGGAAATGAATCGAGGGGTGAATCCTAGAGTTTGATTTAATGGCCTACAATTGCCCTGAGTGCAGACAACGTTGCTGGTATAGTTTATCCTGAATACACTATAAAAGAAGGGCGAACACGCTCTGTCAGGTGAAATTTCTAAATTTTCTTCCTCAATTTTGGCAGCGGAACATGAAGCATTTGCGTCTGGGATTTTAGTGAAATTATAGTTCCTTGGGGCATAATAAGCTAAAAGCGAGATGGGATCGAAGTTATTATGTCCATCAACACCATTGAAAATCTTTACCTTGCCAATAATCCAGGTAGTGGACAAGTTGGAAACTCTGGGAAACGTCAGATTCACAACAGCAGAAAGATCACGGGAGATGCCTGTAGCGTTCTGGAAGACTCCATGACCAACCAGGCAGACCATGCCGGTGGATTCGGACCAGAAGCCGGCAAGGTCGCTGAAGGTAGCTTCTTCCACGATTGTGCTAGGGTGGTAATTGAAGCGCCTATAGTGCTGCGACCGGTTCTGGAAGGCGCCGTAGAGCGACATGGTTGCTTGGATTCGGAAGATGCCATCCTTCATGGTCCTGTGAAGGGACCTGGTTCGGAAGTTGACGGAGGGCGGGGCGAACACGGTGGAGTCGGAAGACTGAAAGAGGTCGGCTCCACCGGTGAAATAACCATCCTCAAAGGAGGTATGATCATTGTGCTTGACAAAGAGGGTGGTTGCTTCTGATGCCGTGACGATGTCCCCGCAGTATTTGGCATAGATCTTGTTATAATCATCTGCTGAAACAGGGGAAGTGGAAAAGAGAGCAAGGATGGGGAAGAGAAGACCCAAGTGATACATGGCAGTGAGCATTGAGCAACACTCGCTCTTCGTTGGCACAACCAACCGTGTTTCGCTTTATTATAGAGGAGCACTCCTGTGGATGAGCATTGGCGGACTAAGTGTGGAATTAACACATCTAGGCGATGGAGAAGAACTGTAGTCTTGGATTTCCTTGTCAAGTTGCAATCTGGTGGACTTGTTCACGCGGGGATATGGGGGAATTTAATGCTGAATGCAAGTTAGTCCAAGTCTACTCCCAAAAGTCCCAAGTCAACATAACGAAGACATTTATTAGAAAAGGAAGGGCCTGACGTCGACCAGCAGTTATTTTTTTTATCGAGACAAAGGAAGACTTGGAAAATTATGGAGTTGTCTTTAGTCTTTTTTTGGCTTAGTGGGAAATTTATTTATTTATTTTGTGACAATTTTTTATTTTTTTCAACTTTAAGGAGCTTTCTATGTTCCCTGACAGTGAATCTAGTCATTGGTAACGTTTTGAGCTTTGCATAAACGATAAGATCTGTGAATCTAGAAGAGAGAGGGAACTACACGGTGAGGGAGAGAATTTTTATATTAAAATTGACGTTTTATCACAGAGCGCAGGTAATTTTTTAAATTAATCAAAAAATACAAGCTATTTCGATATTTATAAAAAAGTATATTTTTTTCAGTACTTTTTCTATTTTATCCTTCTGTTAAATCTAATTTATATGCATACAATTACTTTTTCCTTTCTTCTCTTTATTATGCATACAACATATTTCATGTATTTTCTTTCTCTTTCCTCTTATCTTTCTTCTCTCTTTTAGATGGATACATGCATAACATGGAAAAAATATCAGATCCGCGTTGACCCTGATATTTTTCATATCAGGCCCGTGTTGGGTTTGATATTTTTTATATCAGGCCCAACGTGGACATGATATGAAAGTTGTTCGACTTCGATATAACCGTCGTCGACTGCGACAATGACGACGACTGGGACGTCGACCAGTTGGGGATATGGATCTCCGACCAGCTTCGTCCAATGGCGTATGAATCCTCCGATGTTATTTTTTGCATTGTTCTTGAAGTTCTTTGCTTTTTAATTTTGACTCTGAGTTTCTTTTAGAAAATAAATTTTAAGAATTAACAAGAAAATAAAATGAAATAAAATTTTTCCAAATGGTTAAAATGAGTTAAAACTTGCGTGCTTTTTAAATTTAGATTTGAATATTAATATTTAAATTAATTAAAATATTATTTCATATAATTAAAACTAAAAGATCATATTAGACCCACGTTGGGCCTGATACGATTCCATATCAGACCTAACGTTCGCATGATATGCAATCCATATCAGGCCCATCAACCCTAATGTGTGATCTTTTTTATTCTTCCTTATTACATTTTAACATGTCGGAGTAGTTCAAATAAATAATGGATAGCATATTTGAACTTCTTGTAACCTCAGAAATCCTCGGGAACTGAAATTTTTGCAATCGGAGTTCTCTAGGTCAAATCAGTGGGTTTTGACCAAAACCCATTGATTGACCTAGAGAGCTCCGATTTCAAATATGTTATCCATTATTTATTTGAGGATACAAGGAGAGGTTGAAATAAATAATAGATAACATATTTAAACTCCTTGTGATCTCAAAAATTCACGAGAACTAAAATTTTTGCAATGGGAGCTCTCCAGGTCAAATCAGTGGGTTTTGACCAAAAATCACTGATTTGACCTAGAGAGCTCCGATTGTAAAAATTTTAATTTTCGTGGATTCTGAGGTTACAAGGAGTTTAAATATGCTATCTATTATTTATTTTGACCGCTTCGAGTGTTAAAAAGTAATAACGAAAAATCGAGAGAAAAATCACACATTGGGGTCGTTGGGCCTGATATAAATTATATTAGGCCCAATGGGTCCAATATTTGACTTTTTTGTCTCGATTCTTCGTTATTACATTTTTGTTGGGACCGGTAGACGAGCTAGAGGGGGGGTGATTAGCTCCGATTTACTTGTAGATGATTTGTCGCGGCGGAAGACTTCAAACAATGCTAACACTAAGGATTTACTTGGTATGCACCCCGGTTGAGTGACTAATCCAAGGATCCACTCTCCTCACTCTCTCATACACTATGAAAGATCTCCTTCTTGAGGTGGAGAAACCTCTTACAAGCTTACAAGAAGATACAACAAGATTACAAAGCAAAACACAAATGAAATCTTACAAGATTTACAATGAATAAGCTCTATTTGCTTTCCTTGCAATCTTCAAGCTTGTGATTGTCTCTAGAACCTTGGAAATGCAGCAGCAATATCCTCCAAGACTTTCGTTGAGATGGCACTGGTGAAGGAGAAGAAAGGGGAGAAGTCTGCGGCTCAAAACCTGCGCGAAAACCCTTATACTCGACGCCTAGGGTTTCTGAATCGATTACCCAATCAATTACCACATCACACTTAGCCGTTCAACGGCTAGTTTTTGAACCGTAATCGATTGGCCAATTGATTACCAGTGTCTTGAATCGATTGCTCAAACGATTCAGAGCTTCTCTGTTCTCTCGCGCAAACCTCAGTGATTGATTACCCCAATCGATCAAGAGACACCATAATCGATTGCCCAATCGATTACCGATACCCTGAATCGATTACCCAATCGATTCAGGACTCTTCTGTTCTCTCGCGCAAACTGCCCTAATTGATCAACTGATCGATTCACCCAATCGATTGAGTCTAACCTAACTTGTTTTCACAAGTCTAGGATCCTCTACCAAGTGTCCGGTCAACCCCTTTGACTCACCTGAATTTCTACTGCCTAGCTCCCAGCTCGGACTTAACCTGGTTCCCAACCAGATTCGCCTAACCCTCGAGTTAGGTCTAGTCTCTCGGTAGACTTCCACCTTGCAGCATGCGATCTCCCCGATCCATCTGGACTTCACCTAGTCCCACTAGATGTGCCTAGTCCCACTAGGCCTTTTCCCATGCCAGCGTACGATCTTTTCGATCCACCTGGACTTCGCCTAGTACCACTTGGTCTTTTCCGATGCAAGCGTGCGATCTCCCCGATCCACCTGGACTTCACCTAGTCCCACTAGGTCTTTTCCGATGCCAGCGTGCGATCTCTCCGATCCACCTGGACTTCACCTAGTCCCACTAGGTGTGCCTAGTCCCACTAGGTGTGCCTAGTCCCACTAGGTGTGCCTAGTCCCACTAGGTCTTTTCTCATGCCAGCGTGCGATCTCCCCGATCCACCTGGACTTCACCTAGTCCCACTAGGAGTTTTCCGTCAAGCCTCCAGTCAACCTTAACCCACTTGACATCATACAATATTCAAACATCATATGACATTCAAACATCATTATCAAACATCGAAACATCCAACCTTAAGCTTACCAAGCTTACCAGACCTAAGCTCACCCGAGCCTAGCCAAACTAGGTCAACCCTGACCTAACCAAGATTGCACCAATAATCTCCCCCTTTTTGATGTTTGACAATATGTTTGAGAAAGACTAATCCCTATTAGCCTTTCAATCTTCTCCCCCTTTGACACACATCAAAAACTCTCCCTGAGAGTCTATATGATCAAAGGCATACCCAATGAAAGTCCCATACCTTCCATTTGAACGCATGTTCATCCTTGAGCATTCATCATAATGAAGATTTACAATCTTCATTCTTTCACTTATCCCAAAAATAAAAATTCAAACTCATGTTTTTAAGGAAGACCTCCCCCTCAAAACATGCTCTAACCCTCCATCATTGCACCAACAATGATTTTGAATTCCTAAAACTTTAGAAAATCTCAACTCGAGGTTGTGAGATTTTGAGATTCAAAACTTGAATCAAAACCTCTCCTTAACCCTATAGTTTTCACCAAAACTATCCCTCTTTTGATTTCACAATAAAATTTACCCAAATATACTTATGAAAGTAATTCAAGGGTCTAGGGATTGTTAGGTTACTTAAAAATGGGTTATTGGACTGAAAACGGGCAGTTTCAGTCTCACCAATCGATTGGTGTTGGGAACCAATCGATTGGGCTATGCCTTAATCGATCAACTGATCGATTACGGCTGCCCTTAATCGATCAACAGATCGATTACGTGAGCTTTTGTGCTCGCAGATAGAGTTAACAATCGATTGACCAATCGATTAAAGTATCCTAATCAATCACCTGATCGATTGGGAGTTTCTGATTTCTGAAAATATATTCAGTCCGAATTTCAGAAACCCCTAAATAATTCTACAAAATTCGAAAAATCTTAAAGTTTTGTGTAGACATTATTTATTACATATACTATCAAGGAAAAATAATTTTACATGAAAATACCTTCCTTTTTCAAAGATTGACACAAAAATGGAAACCATTGAAATATTTCAATGTTTCACTCTATTTTGTATCTAATTCATCAATGATGAGATCTATCAAAAGATAGTCTTCACCACGGTTTTCCAAGATAGTTTTGAAATAGGTTTCAAAAATAATTTCCAATCATGTTCCTTGGGCTAAATGCACATGACTTGTACATTAGCTTTCCCAATGTTTGGAGTTCATTTATATTCAAATTTTGATGAATCTAAAACCCAATAAGATGCATATGAATCCACACCTTGAGTTTTATTCATCACCCTAACATCTCACTTGTTTCTAATGTGTCTCAAAAACACACACAAGTCACCTTATGGTCTTAGTGAGATGTGAAAGTCATGTTCTCCCTAAACTAAGGGTTCATGCATTTCTACCTAGGCATTATAAACTTTGATCATCCACCTAGGATGTCAATTAATGCCAATGTCCTTAATTTCAATAAATACTAAACTAATGCATGATAATGACTATGACATGCATCATATAAGGATTTTCAAAAGAAATTATAGCTAGATGATGCATGTATGACATGACATGTAATATTTTCATAATAAAATATGAATGATGGATTATGATGTCATGGCATGTGATAGGACATACAAAACATGACATAATAGCACAAAAGAAAATACCTAGATTTCCTATCTAAGTATCAATAACTCATCGCTAAGCCATTGATAATCCTAACTTTGCCCCTAATTTCCAAGATAATGCCAAAACTCCCAACTTGGCCTATCTTTGGATTCTAACCTAGTTGTGCCAACTTTTATTAAGTTCAATCTTCAAAAAATATAGTGTGACACAAATTTTACTCTTCCTAGAGTAAGCAAATAACTCCTTCATTTTCAATGGTAATAACTCCTCGAAAATGTCCCAAAGTGCCAACTTCATCAAGGTTAGGTTAACTACCCTTCCAATTTGAGTTGACACTCCCTAGACCTATCTAGGGTGTGGCGAACACACTCTTAGGAACCCAAAACCTATTGGTGCTCCTTGAGTGTTCTAGGTATTCACTAGGGATAACTTCCCTTGATACCTTCCGAATGACCTTTTTAGACTTCTCCGAAGTCTTAGTCATGTTGATCTTATCTTGGTCAACCCTAGGGATGACTTTCCTTGTGGCCTTGACTTGACTCCTTGACCTAGATTGAGTTCCATACCTATATGGAACTCTATGATAGGATGGACCATCATTCTTGGTTTTAGGTTTGTATACCAAACCTTTCTTGCTCCTAGAGGGTCCTTGATTTCCTAAATTTAGGTTTTGAATTTTTGATCCCTTAAATAGATTTTCTATCATTTTGAGTGATTTTTCTAATATCTTAAGTTTTGACCTCAAAACTTGATTTTCAATCATTACTTTTTCAAGGCTTGGTTTTCTAAGATTTCCTTGATGATTTTTCCTTTTGGCCATGTTTTGGGTAGGTCTACCCTTAAATGATCTAATATCTTCACTATCCTTAGGTGTGGTAGACCTAGCATGGAGAGCACTATATTTTTTCTTAGGTTTTTCATACCTCCTATTTTCATGATAAATAGCATTGAAATGATAATAATTATTTCTAGTATGCATATTATCTTGATGACAATAAGTACCATTACCTAATGGTACTTTAGTCTTAATCTTGGAGGCTCTCCCTTGATTTGAGCTCTCTCTTTTTGCCTTAGTCGGATCCTTCCCCTTTGGACATTGATTTCGATAATGCCCCTTTTGTTTGCATGAGAAGCACACAATATGCTTCTTATCCTTCTTTACCACGGGGCCGACCTCCTTTGGCTTCTCCTTGGTTTTGGGTGCCACTAGCACTTTCTTCTTGACCAATGTTGGACACTTACTCTTATAGTGCCCTTTTTCCATACACTCAAAATAAATGATATGATCTTTATTTTTATCAATTAAAATTTTTATACCTTCATGGGGTGTAGGGGTGACACTTTCTTCCTCTTCATTAACATTGGAAAATGATGTTGAAACCTCTTCTTGTTTCGTCGTCAATGTCACATTTTGCTCCTCTTCAACCCTTGAAGTGGAGGCTTCTTGAGCTTCATCTTCGGATGTTGAGCACCTCTCAACTTCCGAATCTTCTTCCTCCGATGAATTTCCCTCTTCGGATTTGTCTTGAATTTGTACAGTGGAGGGATCTTCATGAAGCCTTGCCATTTTACTCCAAAACACTTTGGCATCTTGAAATTCCCCAATTTTGTCCAAGATGGTGCTTGGCAATAGATTGACCAATAACTTGGTCACTTTGTCGTTGGCCTCGCATCTCTTGATGTGCTCCTCACTCCGTTTGCTTTTCTTGAGAAGCTTTCCTTTTGAGCTTGTTGGAGCTTCAAAACCCTCCATTAGAGCAAACCATTGCTCTATCTCCATCATGAAGTAATTTTCAATCTTTGACTTCCGAAGATCGAAATTTGCCTTGTCGAATGGTGGAGGTGCCCGGGTGTCGTAGTCGAACTCCATTTTGAAGTTGAACCCTCTTGATGATGATTTCTTGAAATTAGGGTTTCTTCCAACTTCTTCTTCTTCCTCTAGCTCTTGCCCTCTTGGCGATGAGTCCAAAGAAGAGCAACCTTGCTTTGTACCACTTGTTGGGACTGATAGACGAGCTAGAGGGGGGTGATTAGCTCCGATTTGCTTGTAGATGATTTGTCGCGGCGGAAGACTTCAAGCAATGCTAACACTAAGGATTTACTTGGTATTCACCCCGGCCGGGTGACTAATCCAAGGATCCACTCTCCTTACTCTCTCATACACTATGAAAGATCTCCTTCTTGAGGTGGAGAAACCTCTTACAAGCTTACAAGAAGATACAACAAGATTACAAAGCAAAACACAAATGAAATCTTACAAGATTTACAATGAATAAGCTCTATTTGCTTTCCTTGCTATCTTCAAGCTTGTGATTGCCTCTAGAACCTTGGAAATGCAGCAGCAATATCCTCCAAGGCTTCCCTTGAGATGACACTGATGAAGGAGAAGAAAGGGGAGAAGTCTGCGGCTCAAAACCTGCGCGAAAACCCTTATACCTGATGCCTAGGGTTTCTGAATCGATTACCCAATCAATTACCACGTCACACTTAGCCGTTCAACGGCTAGTTTTCGAACCGTAATCGATTGACCAATCGATTACCAGTGTCCTGAATCGATTGCCCAATCGATTCAGAGCTTCTCTGTTCTCTCGCGCAAACCTCAGTGATCGATTACCCCAATCGATCAAGAGACACCTTAATTGATTGCCCAATCGATTACTGATACCCTGAATTTATTACCCAATCGATTCAAAACTTTTCTGTTCTCTCGCGCAAACTGTCCTAATCGATCAACTGATCGATTCACCCAATCGATTACCCAATCGATTGAGTCCAACCTAACTTGTTTTCACAAGTCTAGGATCCCCTACCAAGTGTCCGGTCAACCCCTTTGACTCACCTGAATTTCTACTGCCTAGCTCCCAGCTCGGACTTAACCTGGTTCCCAGCCAGATTCGCCTAACCCTCGAGTTAGGTCTAGTCTCTCGGTAGACTTCCATCTTGCCAGCATGCGATCTCCTTGATCCATCTGGACTTCACCTAGTCCCACTAGGTGTGCCTAGTCCCACTAGGCATTTTCCCATGCCAGCGTACGATCTCCCCGATCCACCTGGACTTCGCCTAGTCCCACTAGGTCTTTTCTGATTCCAGCGTGCGATCTCCCCGATCCACCTAGACTTCACCTAGTCCCACTAGGTCTTTTCCGATGCCAGCGTGTGATCTCCCCGATCCACCTGGACTTCACCTAGTTCCACTAGGTGTGCCTAGTCCCATTAGGTCTTTTTTCATGCCAGCGTGCGATCTCCCCAATCTACTTGGACTTCACCTAGTCCCACTAGGTGTTTTCCGTCAAGCCTCCAGTCAACCTTGACCCACTTGACATCATACAATATTCAAACATCATATGACATTCAAACATCATTATCAAACATTGAAACATCCAACCTTAAGCTAAGGTCAACCCTGACCTAACCAAGATTGCACCAACAATTTTAACACCTCGGAGAAGTCCAAATAAACAATGGATAACATATTTGAACTCCTTGTAACCTCAGAAATCTACGAAAACCTAAATTTGTGAAATCAGAGCTCTCTAGGTCAATTAGTGGGTTTTGGTCAACCCATTGATTTGTCCTAGAGAGCTAAAATTTCAATTCCCGTGGATTTTAGAGGTTACAAGAAATTCAAATATGGTATCCATTATTTATTTGAACTTCTCCGATGTGTTAAAATGTAATAACAAATAATCAAGAAAAAAAAATCTAATATTGGGGTCATTTGGCATGATATGAATTATATCAGGCCTAACGTGGGATATATGATTTTTTGATTTTTCGTTATTATATTTTAACACCTTGGAAAGGTCGAAATAAATAATAAATAACATATTTGAACTCCTCATAACCTCAGAAATCCATGAAAATTGAAATTTTTACAATCGGAATTCTCTAGCCCACTGATTTGACCTAATGAATTTCGATTGCAAAAATTTTAGTTCCCGTGGACAAGGAGTTTAAATATGCTATCCATTATTTATTTTGACCTCTCCGATATGTTAAAATGTAATAATGAATAATAAAAAAAATCTAATATTGGGTCAAACGTGGACCTAATATGGTTCATATCAGGCCCAATGTCCTCAATATTAGATTTTTTTCTCGATATTTTGTTATTACATTTTAACATCTCGGAGAGGTCAAAATAAATAATAGATAGTATATTTAAATTCCTTGTAACCTCAGAAATCCGTGGGAATTAAAATTTTTGCAATCGGAGGAGCTCTCTAAGTCAAATAAGTGGGTTTTGACCAAAAACCATTGATTTGACCTAGAGAGCTCCAATTGTAAAAATTTCAGTTTTTGTGGATTTTTGAGGTTACAAGGAGTTTAAATATGTTATTCATTATTTACTTCGACCTCTCCAAGGTGTTAAAATGTAATAACAAGAATCGAGAAGAAAATCACACATTAGAGTCATTAGGCCTAATATGGATTCCATATTAGGCCCACGTGGAACCATATCAGGCCCAACATGGGCCAAATATAATTCATATCAGGCCAATGAGCCCAATATTAGAATTTTTCTCTCGATTTTTGTTATTACATTTTAATACCTCAGAGAAGTCCAAATAAACCATGGATAGCATATTTGAACTCCTTGTAATCTCAGAAATTTACAAGAACAGAAATTTGTGAAATTGGAGCTCTTTAAGTCAATTAGTGGGTTTTGGTCAAAACCACTGATTTGACCTAGAAAGCTCCGATTGTAAAATTTCAATTCCCGTGGATTTATGAGGTTATAAGGAGTTCAAATATACTATCCATTGCTTATTTGGACTTCTCGAAGGTATTAAAATGTAATAAGGAGGAATCAAGAAGATCACACATTTGGATAGTTGGGACTGAAATGGATTGCATATTAGGCCCATGTTGGGCCTGTTATGGAATCATATCAGGCCCAACGTGGACCTGATATGATATTTTAGTTTTAATTTAATAAAAAATACTTTAATTAATTTAAATATTAATATTTAAATCTAAATCTAAAAAGCAGGTTTCACTCATTTTAATTATTTTATGATAAACTTTTATTTCATTTTATTTTTCTTTAATTCTTAAACTTTATTTTCGAAAAAAAACTCGAATCAAAATTAAAAGGTAGAAAACTTCAAGAACAATGCAAAAATAATATTGGTGGATCGATGCATCATTGGACGAAGCTGGTCGGAGATCTCCCGTAGCCCCAACTGGTTGACGTCCTAGTCATCGTCGCTGTCGCAGTCGACGACGATCCTATCGAAGTCGAACATCTTTTATATCAGGCCAACGTGGACCTGATATTTTTCTCATGTTATGCATGCATCCATCTAAAAGAGAGAAGAAAGAGAAGAGGAAAAAGAAAAAAAATGTATGAAAAAGAGGGAGAATAAGAAGAGAGGAGAGAAAAGAGAAGATAGGTTGCATGTATAAGAGAAAGAGGAAAGGAAAAAGAGATTGCATGTATATAAGTTAAATTTAACAGAAGGGTAAAATATGAAAAGTACTGAAAAATATATATTTTTTTGATAAACATTAAAGTAACTTGTGCTTTTTGATTAATTCGAAAAATTATGTGTACCCTTTGATAAAATGCCATATTAAAATTAAGAGAAAAAGTTAGATGGGTATAGGCAACTAACTATGTAGATTTGCATTACTGTTGATGGTCGTATTTGTAGAAAAAACAGCATCAAAGATCTTGAAACTTAATTTATTTTATCCAACTACTAATTCTATCTAAGCCACAGGGATAAGCGAAATAAAACAAATATCTCCTGAATATTTTTAAGGAAATAGGGGATTGGCCCACAACTTGACTTCAGAATTAAACTAAAAAAGCTTGGTCCAGTACAACGCCAAAAGACTTATCTAGGGATGATTCCATAGTAGAACCATTTGATCACAAAATGACTTAAAATTCAACGTTTACATGTATTTATAAGTACCGTGAAAACCATAAGGCACCCTTTGGGGTAATTCTATTCTGGCTACATGCCCTTCAGTAAACCTCTTTGCGTCAATGATATAAACCTGCAACAGGAAACAAAAACTCAGCTTGCCAAATGTGGATTGACACTTTCTTGGAACTGTTTTAACCAAAAAAAAAAAAAAAAAGGAAATTCTTACCATGGATTTGTTTGATTTTTCATCATGCACGTAGGAAATCAACCAGCCATCATCTTCCTCAGTTCCTTGTAAGTTCTGAACAAATTCTAGGCCTGAACAAAACTGGCCCTCACTAAGTTCATGGTACTCTACCTTTATCAGCTCCTCATTATCCTGAGACAAAAACAAGCAAAGTTATGTGATCAATCCTTTCTATTGGATTTTTTTTCCCCCACTAGAGACTGCATCAATTCACAACCTTGTCGTGCAAGTCAAAGTGTAGCTTAGCGATCATCTTGAACTTTCCAACACCTGCATCAACAATATTATCTGGTCATGAGGTTTTTATTTGGTAGAATCAGAGTGCTAAGATTTGACAGTGACCTATGTTTGAGCTTTCTTCCGAATCCACTACTTGAGTATAAGCGTATTTGTTTCTCAGACCAACAAATCTGCTGTTAATCGTCGGAAAGTCCATTGCGAACTCCTTCCCTGTGAGGAATGCTTCTGTGACAGCACCAGTTTTCATGTTGAGTCTCCACTGATAAGGACGCGAAAAAAGTGATCCATCCACTGAAGGATCAAAGGTATTGGAGTTCTTGTTAGGAAATTGGAATGCTCTTCGGTACCACTCCAGTTTGTTTGCCTTGTGGTCTGGACCAGGAATCACTGATCCTGTTGTTCTGCACCCTCTTATAACAACCTGCTATGGATTTAGTAAACCATCTTTTTCTTTGATGACTAGCAATTGATTAGGGACCTAGTTTTACCTCATCACCATCCTCGAAGGAATTGATGATATGGAAACTGCAGTGATTTTTAACTCTGAACCAAGAAACTGATTCTGCATTGCCAAAACGAGGCATAACTCCTATCTTCGATTTTCCATTTTGCTCATAACCAATGAACCTGCAATTTTGTCGAAATGTAACTCGACCCCCAAAAAAAAGTTGGTAATTGTGAGTTTCAGTTAACTTACGGCTTCCCAGCAAAAGGTCTATTAATGCCAATTCCCAGTGGGTAATCCATGATAATATTGTAGCTGAAGAACATAATCAATCAGTTAGGAACTTGCTCCTAGTTTAACTTAAAAAACAATATATATGCAAGAGGAACCAATGAAGAAGTGCTCACTTCTCAGTCACGCCAAGCTCATGAATTAGAACCCCAGTTTTAAATTTCAGGTCGACTTTGTGAATCATCTTAGTTCCATCAGCTTAATGAGAGCAGAAAAAGGAAGCTCAAGCATCAGTATGTGGATGAAAAGAAAGACAAATTCCTTTCTTTTTCTCTATTATTTCGTTTCTAGAAGCATAAATGAGATCTACAAGTACCTGATATGACTCCCAAAACGTAGTGCGGTCTTTGTATGTCAACGCCCATGGTAACCAACTCCCCAGAATGTGGGACTCTCTATACCAAAACACAGTCTGGTAAACTTACCTTTGTATACTATAAGGCTAGAAATAATTCAATTGGCATAAACACAACCTTTGGATGACTCGTAAAAGGTCGGTCCCAAGCGCCATTGACATCCCAAGATTTGAGAGTATCCAGATTAGAAGGATCGATTTCGTAAGGCAAATTTTGCTCCGATACCGCATACAGTTTTCCAGCATGCACAAAAAATCCGGTGTTGGCTTCAAACTTCACTGCTTGGCCACACCTCGCCTAATGCAATGGAAACATATATGGTTGGCACTTCATATGCCCATCTGAAGTGAGCATTCATCATTTAATTATATACCGTGTTGATGAGAAAAGAAGCCAACACTGCGGAAGGATCACCAGCAGCTGCAGGAAGGAAGAGTTTCTTGTTTCTGTTCTTCTCCAGCAGGAAACTCTCTGTCTCTACGTACTTATTTTTGTACGAAACGTTCCAGTTCCCTTCGCCATCCTTGCTGAAATACGTCGCATGAATCATTCCATCACCTTCGACGCTTGTGTAGGCTGTTCTTCCAAATACCGAGACCGCGGCGGTCAGATCTGGGTGTACATGATTGGGGCCTGCCAATGATCGATTAGCGACTGATCGATAGATCAACAAATGTTTGAATCACAATACGCACCATTTCTGAAGTAAATGCCTTGAGGGAATCCCTCCGGAATGACTCCTTCTATGGCTGAAACCTCCACTGCTTCTCCTATTTCACCCACGGGCGCAAAGTTCCCCTGCAACTAACGAAGCATGTTAACCATATATCATTGCGGATGGAATTCTTCTAAGAATATATATACCGCTAGGAACATAGGCTCTTTTTCGAATCTGAAGACGGTCTCCACGATCCAATCCAAAAGGTTCGAAGACGCAGTTTTTAATTGCTTTGGGACTTCAACCTTCCGCGGCAACGGTTTCAACCTTTGCAGAAGAGGCTGCCAAAGAATAGAATCAACTTCGACCAGTTCCTACATCTATCAATCAATCCTCTGTTATATGAATCATATTGATCTGTTTCCAAACAAAAAGATAACCTTGAAGGTCGACGTCGAAGGCAGCGAGTTTGGAGGAGATGACCTGTGAGAAGGATTCCTTGAGATGCTACAGATTACAGTGGATCGACTGAGTGACTCCATTAAATCCTTTGGAGCCGATCGTGGAGAACGACGAAGATGATGAGCCAATTTTGATATATATAAGACTTGAGCACATGGTATATTCTTCTTCTCCTTGGGGATTAGAAGAGCCAGATGATGCTTGCTAATAACGTCAGCTGAACAAACATCATCGAACTGCTTGGCAGTGAAATTGTCTTTATCCATTGCCGTTGACACGTTGTGTGCATAAATCGAGAGATATGCCATCTGCAACCTATGAAAGTGGTGTATTCTATACTGCTTCTGTCGTAATCATTTGCACAAAGCGTGAAGGCCAACTTTCTTAATTTATGCAAATTAGTGTAGCGAGCTAAGGATTCCTTCATGTTCAGGAATTAACGTAGGTAGAGGACACCAATTCTATGGCGATGATGGACAAAAGGCAAGACGAGGGAATCGATTGTGGATCTCTCAACAAGTTGTTATCAAGGCAGCTCCCGTTTTGACAAAGATATATATGGACGTTCGCTGTGAATCTATTTATTTATTTTTTAAATTTATGGGTATATCATTTAAACTGAGATATGAAAGGTAAAGTTTTTAGTATGTCAAACTCCTATATATAAATATATAGGATTTTATTTTTCTGAGAATTTTATCGTGTACATCCCCATACAACCTTAAATATTTTTTCGATTTAAAATTATTTTGATACTTAGTATTGTAATTCAACATCTAAATTTTAAAGAAAAAAAATCTTATTTGTATAATAAAATTTTTTAAAAAACATATAAAAAAAATCAATGAAAAAAGAAATTACACCAAGTCGCAGATGAGTCTACAATGAATAGTCCGGAGTATATCTTATATCCCATCTCTATCTCTTTTTCTATATATATAATTTTGATAACTTGCACACCCTATCTCATCTATCTCTCTCTCTCTCTCTCTTTATATATATATATATATATATATATATATATATATATATATATATATATATATATATATATATAGTGACCGTGGGCAATGTCCTACATGGCACGGTGACAGGGTCAAAACTCAAATTTTTTATATCTCTCCCTTCGCACGTCAATTTTTTTTTTCTATTTATCTTTCTTTTCCTTAGCCTGCCGTCTCTTTCCTAGTTAATGCCCTAAACTCTCTTTCGCTCCTCCTCTAACTCTTAGAGCCCCGCTAGTGAGTAAGGGTTTTAGTCAAAACTAGCACCACATCTCGTCATCTTCTTCCTCTCGGCAAGTTGTTTTCAATTTCTCCAACTCTCAACTCTCATCTCACGACAAGTAGTTAACTCTCAGCTCACGACAAGTAGTTTATATTTTATCAATCGTAGTTTCGATGAACCAACTGTTTAAAAATGCATAAACGAAACTCATACCACGGAAGACCAATCCATCGACCCGCTGTGCCTCCTCTTTGGTGATTGCATAAACTAGTCCTGACTCTGGGACTGGAGGTGGCAATGCCAAAATTTGCTGCGGCTAAGATGATGAAAGTCTGACAGTCTGCTGGGGTTGATATACAGAAGGCCCAACCGACTGCTGAGGCTGATAACCTGAAGCTCCAACCGAATGCTGATGCTAATATACTGCAGGCTGGTACCCTGGGTATGGCTGCTGATTATACGACCGCGTCTCAAAATACTGAGACGTCGCTGGTGAGGGGTACTCATGCCCAGGCATACAATAAATCTAAATTGGTGGTGGAACTGTCTGCTGACGTCCTGTTTGCTGCTGACGGGATGACGTCTGAGTTTGACGGCCACCTCTCTGTGGCCTCTGTTGTCTTGACCGACCTCCCTAGGGAGTAACTGCTACAGACTTATACTGAGCCTTCAAGGGACAACCCCGACTCTCATGACCCGGAAGCTTACAATAATAATAGATGGAGTGCTCTAGAGGATAATCTGGTCTGCTGTGGTCCCCAGATCCACACTGAAAACAATGAGCCTCACCGGTAGCAGACTTCCTGGTCTGCTGAGAACCCTACGACGATCCTGCTGAAAACCATCCAGACTTCTGGGGTCGAGGATGAGGCCCAGAAATCTCCTGCGTACTTTGACTCCTGCTACTGCGCTTCTGACCAATAGTTTGTTGTTTCTGAGTCCCTACTGAATCCTGAGTTGACTGTTTTCCTTTCTTCTTATCACCATGTAACTGATGCTGGGCCATCTTGATAGATCGTTTCCGTACGCTAGAGGGGGGGTGAATAGCGTTTTTCGAATCTCTTCTACCTATACGGTTAGTTTGCGCAGTGGAATATACAATAAAACAATAAGACAAAAACTAACCAATGCTAACAATAAATATTTACTTGGTATCCACCCCGGACGGGTGACTAATCCAAGAATCCATCAGTGGATCAATTCCTGGATAACCTCCGGCTAACTCTGTCGCTCCTAGTGGGTGGAGAAACCTCGCCACAATACCTTGACACGACCTGAGCACAAAGACTACTATCTTTCCTTTAACCAAGACAAGATTCGTCAAAAATCTCAGCCACCACGAAGTCCTCTTTAAATAGGACTCGGGCTGAAACCCTCACCACCAGTCGATTGTCAATTTACCAGTCGACTGGTCTAGCCTTAATTGCTAGCCAACGGCTAGTTTTCGGGGTTACCAGTCGACTGCCATTTTACCAGTTGACTAGTCCAGCCCCGAAATCATTCTGTGAGTTTTATCAGTCGACTGCCTCCTAGGCAATCGACTGCCCCACTCACACACCTAGGGTTTCCCTTCCCGAGTACACTTCTCTCAGCACTCGACCCCTAAGATTCCCCGAGCACAATCACACAACACTCATACCCTCACAACTCGACTGACTCCTCATCCGCAGCTTCGACTATTGCCTTCGCGCCCTCTTCATCTTCGGCTCCCGTCCCTCGGATGCACGCAAGCCTCCAGCTTGCCTCCATGCCATCCTTCACACATGCCTCGAAGTCCGCACCCATCAGCTTATCGTCCATGCTCTCCAAGGTCTCTCGGGTGCACACAAACCTCCAGCTTGTCTCTATGCCACCTTTCACCTTACCGAGGTCGTCTAGTCAAGTCCATATGTGTAACTTGTACAACCTGCACACTCAACATACACATATAAGAACACAAGGGTAAACCTAACTTAAACTCTTTGCCCAAACATCAAAACACTTGGTCACTCCGAACCACAGATTGCCTCAACAATCTCCCCTTTTTGATGTTTGGCAATACGTTTAAGTTAGGGAAAACAAAATAGTAGTCAATAGCAAAAACCATGCTAAATATATGCATATGCAATGCATACATGGATCCTATCCTAAGGCATCCTACACTTAACCCTCCAAGTTAGGAATTTTTTACACACCTAGCCCTCCAAGCTAGGACTTTTCACACCTAACCCTCCAAGTTATGACTTTTTCAACACGTGTTTTTAAAGCTTTTCCAAAGCTCCCCTACATTGGACTTACAAAGGCTTTTTAAGAACCTCTCCAAAGTTCCCCTTACGCCAAGAATGGAGCGAGCAACCATGCTTCCCCTTAATCTTAGCTCCCCCTAAACCTAGGGTTTCTAGCAAATGAGTGTTTGGTTTCCCAAGTTAAACCCAACACTTCTCCCTCTTTGCCTAACATCAAAAAGAACCCAACAATATCCCAACTATTGGTTCTTTTAATCCCCAATGATCCTAAACACAGTGTACTAGTCCCTCATACACTTGTTTTCAATCACTTTGACACCAAACCAGCTACTGATACACAAATCAGCTCTGGCCAGTCGACTGCCCCCCAGGGCAGTCGACTGATACTATGAATTTCAAACTTTTCTGGCCAAATTCAGAATTGCGCCAGAAATTCCATAAATCTCCAAAAATTCCAAACTTTTGTGGAGAACATTGTGGTACCCATACCTACTTGGGAAAAATACACATTTACCCATGTATCTATCCCCATTCCCAAGTTTGACACAAAACCCAAAAAGTTTTCTATGAAAATTAAGGCAACTAGGAGGCAACCTCCCCCTTAACCTATGCCTTCTCCAAATTTTCGATTTTCTAGGTGAAGTTCTACCCACTTGACACCATAGACTCAAATTAGGTTCTACCCAACCTAACAACCAAATTCTTTTCCCTTGGACACCATTAAAGGATTACCCCCAAGCAACCTTATCCCTAGTGTCAATAAGAACTCAACAAAACCTTGAACAAGTTTAAGAGTTTGCAAGCACATTTGCTAGGATATGCCCTATCCTAGAAAAATATAATTTGATTAAAATTATCAAATGTGCTTGACTTTGGTACAATCCTCTAATTTCCTTAAGGGATTGACATTTTGTATCAATTTTCAAATGTATCTCTAATTCCATGTATTTGTCAAAGCTAACCATCATAATTCGACACATGGAATTGTCCTCAATTCTTTTCTTTATCCATATCTTCAATATGATGAAAACTTCCCCTTTTTTATTTCTAAATCCTAGATACACATGAGAAACTTATCAAACTTCCTTAAATTTTTCATATGGCCTCATCATTATTAACCCATGAGGCAAACCTTAACTCAAGGAGTATAATCAAGGATCTTAATTTTAAGGTCAGGTTCTATCATCCAATACCCTTTTTTTTACCTAACCTTAATGGATCAGTCGACTGCCAAAATGACAGTCGACTGAGAAAACTTACAGAGAGCTTCTGGGCTGAAAATTCACTCGGATCAGTCGACTACCCCCAGGGCAGTCGACTGATACCTGAATTTCAGGTTTTCAACCCAATTTCAGAAATGCCTAATTAATTTCACAAATCTCCAAAAATTATGAAATTTCGTGGGGAGATTTGTGGGGCCAATGTCTACTTGGGAAAAATACGTTTCCAAACAAATGTACTCCGGATCCTAAGATTGACACGAAACTCAACTTATTCTAAAGTGTATCATTGAAACTCATCCCAAAAGTCTCAATTATGATTTCTCCTCACTGTTTCTTCTTATCCATGATTATAGTTCATTTCTATCATTGAATTACATGGTATTCACACATTAAAACCCAATTTTACCCAATATAATTGTATTTTCATTCTGTTCTTCCTAAATTCTCTTTTTAATGTGCCAAAACCTAGGATTAAGACTTACCCAAGTCCTCCAATCCCTTTTTGACACATTTCACTAAATTTCCTAGGAGAGAAAACTTTTGAGATCCATTTGCCATGGACCCCAAAGGCTCCTAGAGCTCCTCCTTGAGCTCTTAGCCCTAACCATCTCTCTAGATGACTCGATCCACACTAGACCACACCAGTGTGCCACCGGTGACTCTTGGCCTACAAAACTAACATTCTTAACCTTAGACACTTTGTCTTTGGTTAAGTCATTCTTTTTCCCTTTGGATGACACTCCCTTGTCATCCTTGGACTTTCCCATGCCATAATTGTATGCTTCCCCAGTATACTTCTTTTTGTTTGCCTTGGAGGTCTTAGACCGGTATCCCAAGCCCGATGTATCATAGTTGGGTTTCAAACTACCCAATACCATGTCTAAACCCTTAGATCCAATCGTGAATCTTTCTAGGGCTTTTTCTAATGTATCAAGATTTGCCCTCAAGGCTAGATTTTCCCTTGTCAAGTTTCTAACCTTAGTTTCCATATGTCCACCTTGGACACTCCTAGACCTATCCACATTTCTAGGCATATTTCTTCCCTTCTTGGGATTAATGCCTTGATCCTTATATCCTAAGGTCTTGGGTTTTTCATGATACATGCTTTTCTTGAGTTTTTGACCTACCTTGTTAGCCCTATTCCTATCATTGTATTTAAATCCAAAATTGTGCACAAATAAACAATTCTCATTAATTTTAACATGCATGGATGAATGATTAACATTATTCTTAATATGCAAGGAGGAACTTGAAATTGAGTTGCATTTTAACCTAGGGTTATGAATTACCTCCCTTACCCTTGTAGTCCTTCCTTGATGTGAGCTCCTCTTCTTTCTTTGCTCTTTCTCTCATTTCCTCAAGTGCTCCATTTTTTATTTCACCTTTCTTTGGGCACTTGGTGTGATAGTGCCCTAATTCTCCGCATGTGAAGCATCTAATTTTCATTTTCCTCTCTTGGGCTTCTCCATTCCTACAATTCATATTAGACTTAAATCGAATGGACCCGGGTTTAGAGAGTACCTCCTTTTTATTACCTAGAGGGCACTTATCCTTGTAGTGCCCCTTTTCGTGGCAACCAAAGCATGTGATATGTTCTTTTGATTTGGCTTTGGTGGAGATAGAGGCTAGGTTGACTTCCTCTTCAACCTTGGATGATGTGGAGGCCTCCTCTTGTTCTTGTGTAGATGAGAGTCTCTCCTCCCCCTCAATCCTTGAGGTGGTGACCTCCTCCTCTTCTCTAGATGAGGTGGATGACCTCTCACTTCCTTCTTCCACTTCTTGAACAAATGAATTGATTTCTTTGGGCTCTTGAATTTGTGTAGGATTTTCATGATATTCTTTGACTTTACTCCATAATTCATGTGCATCTCTATATTCACCTACACAACTCAAAATGTTATTAGGCAAAATATTTACAAAAATGCTAATTACCTTCTCGTTTGCTTTTGCTTGATCTTGTTGTTCGTGACTCCAATATCTAGGCCTAAACCTCTTCCCGTGCTTATTCTTTGGAATCTCATATGGCTCTTCAAGCGCGATTCGAAGGTCCCACTCCATCCCGAACCATGTCGCTATCCTTCCCCTCCAAAAATTGAAGTCTTCATGATCGTAGGGCGGTGGAGTGTATATGTCGTCCCCAAATTTGTCTTCCATTGTCTTTTCCCTCTAGCGTGTGCTCCCTCGGCGGTTAGTTCGATCGAGAGCGGTCATTTGCTCTGATACCAATTGATAGATCGTTTCCGTACGCTAGAGGGGGTGAATAGCATTTTTTAAATCTCTTCTACCTACACGGTTAGTTTGCGCAGCGGAATATACAATAAAACAATAAGACAAAAACTAACCAATGCTAACAATGAAGATTTACTTGGTATCCACCCCGGACGGGTGACTAATCCAAGAATCCGTCGGTGGATCAATCCTCGGATAACCTCCGGCTAACTCTGTCGCTCCTTGTTGGTGGAGAAACCTCGCCTTAACACCTTGACACGACCTGAGCACAAAGACTACTATCTTGCCTTTAACCAAGACAAGATTCGTCAAGAATCTCAGCCACCACGATGTCCTCTTTAAATAGGACTCGGGCTGAACCCTCGCCACCAGTCGACTGCCAATTTACCAGTCGATTGGTCTAGCCTTAATTGCTAGCCAACGGCTAATTTTCGGGGTATTTTACCAGTCGACTGGTCCAGCCCTGAAATCATTCTGTGCGTTTTATCAGTCGACTGCCTCCCAGGCAGTCAACTGCCCCACTCACACACCTAGGGATTCCCTTTCCGAGTACACTTCTCTCAACACTCGACCCCTAGGATTCCCCGAACACAATCACACAATACTCGTACCCTCACGACTTGACTGACTCCTCATCCGCAGCCTCGACTATTGCCTTCACGCCCTCTTCGTCTTCGGCTCCCGTCCCTCGGATGCACGCAAGCCTCCAACTTGCCTCCATGCCATCCTTCATGCATGCCTCGAAGTCCGTGCCCATCAGCTCATCGTCCCTGCTCTCCAAGGTCCCTCGAGTGCACTCAAGCCTCCAGCTTGTCTCCATGCCACCCTTCACCGTACCGAGGTCATCCAGTCAAGTCCATATGTGTATCCTGTACAACCTGCACACTCAACATACACATATAAGAACACAAGGGTAAACCTAACTTAAACCCTTTCCCCAAATATCAAAATACTTGGTCACTCCGGACCACAGATTACCTCAACACATCTCTTTGTGTAGAGCCCGGTCCAAAGTCTCTCGATAAGAAGTAGGAACACATCCAGACATACGTAACTGGATATATCCAGCGAGGCCCCGCGTGAACTATGTCGTCCGCTCTTCTTCGGTAGCCACCAACTGAGGACAAAACTCCGCCAGGTAATTGAATTTTGCCTCATACTCCAAAACTGAGCGATCTCCCTGATGATGAGCAAAAAACTCCGTCGGGCCGTATGAAACACAGCAGGATAATATTTACCCTCAAAAACTTCATGAAAAAAACCTAAGAAATTGGTCGTCCACCAATAATAGTCTTCTGCATGTTCCGCCAAGTGAAGGTCTGATCTCGAAGGTGATATGTAGCTAACTCCACCTTCTCTATGTCTGTGAGAGTCATATAGCTGAAGGTGCCCTCTAATGTCTCCGACCAGGCACGAGCAGCATACGGATCTGGTTCTCCATGGAACAGTATGAAACGACCCTTCACAGACGCTGCCAATAATGGAATCCGAGCTCTATCCAGAATCCAACCCTCTTGGGTAGGGGGTACCACTGATGGCACTCCAGTAACTGCCACTGGTGGCACTGATGGACCTACCTCTGATGGTACTACTGGAACTGCTGTCGGATATACATGAGGTACTCTCAGTGGTGGAGGTCTCAGCTCACCCAAAAGGTCTTGGTGAGCTGATCCCCGACCAGTTGGCTTCACCCTGGTTGGCCTCTCAACCTCCTGACTCGAGTCTCTCTCGGCCTCCTCTGGCCTTCCCCGTGATCGTCGTCCACGACCACGTGCACGGGGTGGAGACAACTCAATACGACAAGGCATATCTGTTAACAAAACCAACACGCATTTCTTAGATATAATTTTATCAAAATTTAAAACCAACATACTTCTTGTTTGCCGGGAGAGATCTCGTCGCTGCCAAGACCCAAAACACAACCATGTCAAGTAAATGACTCTGCCAAAAATATAAACAAATCCGTAAAATACAAATAGATCTCGTAAAACAACTCCGTAAACCAACAAACACTAAAACATCGCAAAACCTTGCTCTGATACCAAAAATTGTCACACCCCTAGAGGCACATGCTTACTCGAAAATCGGGCGGCATCTCTCCTGTACGGCGGACAAGTTGAGACAAACAATACATAACTCTCATCACATAAGATGACTCAGCCAACAAAACTGAAAAATAAATGCACAACCATGCAATTTATATCAATAAGAATGATAAAGATAAAACTTAAACATTTCAGATACGTTATTGTCGTTTAACCGAATAAAACCAGCAGAAAGTCCGTATACAAAAGAAAACTCCAGTATATGTCCAAAAACGAACATACCTCTACTACGACAATATCGGACTAATAAAACAAATACCAGCCCATGAAATAAAATGCGAAAATAACGAAAACGCAGAAATAAAATAATGGCAATATAAACTAAATACGGAAACAAACTCCAATACTACTTGACACCGTGGGACTGGCAGCTGGATTCTCTCTTGGCCCCAAGTAGTGCATCTACCTGCTACCTGAAACAAAAATAGATGGTGGCGGTGGTGAGTCTGGGTGGACTCTGCGAGTATATAAGTAGAAAAATGCATGACATCAAAAGATATATGAAACAACAGATACAACGGTATACAGTCTCTGGAAATAGAGGACATTTAAGCATGTACAAAATAACGTGATAAAATACGAGATAACATAGTATCAAACATACATATATGTCAACCAAATGCGCAATCATAGCTCATATAAATGCAACAAACACAAGAAAATGCATAAATGCAATAGATGCATATGATATAATGACATGTGTCACCCCTGACGTTAGTCAAGCCGCCAATACATCACATCTGTGTGGCCGAATAGGTAGGGATGTGACAACTGTACGCACTCCAACGAATACCACTGATATATGTGGTTGACTGGATAGGATGCTGGGGAGCCAATTACTCCAAAACCCTGAGATAAAGGGGGAACCACCAACAGCTCTAATATCCCTTGGAAACAACGGTAAGGGTGTCAACTGTTTGCCTACAACTTCAACATCCACTGTACATGAGTGGTCGAGTGTAGCATAACAGGACAGTTGCTCGCACTTTAGCAACTACCATGACGAGTGGTTGGGTGGCGAAGCAACCAAATGACTGACGACGACTTAACTATATGGAAGCCCAACAGTCGTCAGTATGCAACTGTGTAGGTATGGTGTATGATACCAAAATGCACAAACAACTGAATAACAACGATGCAACGATATAAGCAACAAATACCGGAAACCAACCAGAAATCAATGAATATGCAACTAAACTACTAGGTAGCGTGTCTCTAATGTCAACCATCCTAGTGTTGTTTAAGGAACATCTAACTACTCGCGTAGCGCGTACCTTACAGAATAGAAAATCAACGATGAGACTGTACGGATATAAAATACGATTAACTCGATGATCAAACGAAGAAAGTATGAGTAGACGATTAAAATATACAACAGCAAAGAATAAGGTCAAGCAGACATACTCAGACATAAAAAGTCATACATTTAAGATAAAAGAACTATAAGAATACAAAGGAGAATTACTCGCCTTTTATGTAGAACGTGTCCAAATAAATCTCCCACGATTAACCGTGCGAGTCCAACTCAAGGCCCTGTACCAATGATAAAGTTTAGCTAATTATAAAATTAGCAAATTAGCTAAACGAAATACTAAACAAATTAGGACAAATTTGAATTACAATATCTATTAATTAATTTGTAAACCACAATGAGTCCCTTTTTCCCTAACCTAATTATTGAAAATAGGTTATTAGGTTAAATTCCCAAATTACAACCATACATCCACTAATGAAAACTCACAATCATGGCGATACCGGATCAAGCACTAAACTACTCTTGGTCTCAACCAAACTACTCTTGGTCTCAGATCATCCCCAACAGAAAAATTCTAAATCGAAGAAATGCAACCCACAACACAACAAGGAGCTCCAACCCCACTGATCTAGCTCGTAATATCATAGCATCGTCTAGAACAAAGATCCAAGACACGAAACCAAATCCGAAATAGAAACTTCAAAACCACAATTGTCATCACAAACCTTAATTCGATCTGAGGAGGAACTCCAGTTCACATGTATTGATCTACATAAACCAAACTAGTTTCTATTTTCGCCACAAATAGGTCAAGGAAACCACTACAACACGAGATGAATCCACCTATAATAGCATTGCTATTAAGAAATAGAAATCTGAATAGAACTTGTTCATCCTTCTGATCCACTCAAAGTATCGTTAAATTATCTTAGATTGAACAACACCAAATGATCCTTACAATCGATCAAACATCAACGCCTAACCCTTACCTCGTTTCGGCCGGAGAACAAGGCGACGCTTCCTTAACTCACGGCAGCGGCATCGGGTCTTGAGCGAGGGCAGCGGCGCGCGCGATTGACACACGAGGAGCAATTGCGGCTGGCTTGCTTGCGCAGGGTCGGCGACGCGATCAGGTTGGCGCCGGAACAAGCGAAGGAGAAAAGGATGAAGAAGGAGAAGATGAGGAGGACAACGAAACTAGCAACGTTCCCTTCACAGGCGTCGCCGACGGCTTCGCGTGCAGGGAAATCGCCGAGGGTCGGCGGCGGTTTTTCGACGTCGAGGATAGGGAGTCGGGGTAAAAAAAACGGGGAGACGGGATTAAAGGGGGAAAAGTTAGGGTTTTAAATATTTTTGGCTTTTTGCAAAAAGACCCTCCAAATTCGAATAATTCCAACTAGGCTCCTAATTTTCAAATTTTACCACTTTAGCACCTTAAATTTTCAGTATTTAACATGTGATGATCCATCAACTGTCTGAAACTGAATGGGCAGTGTGATTAATGGTGATTTTGTCATCATGTACGTATTTGTTTGTATTTTCCTCGAAGAAGATTCATGCCATTCCTTTACTTCATTAACTACCTTCAAAATTAGGTTCAAGCTCGCATTAGCATTTTCTTTATAACAATATAAAAAGCCTAAAATAAATCAAATGATCAAGAATCGACTACAATAAATCATTATTTTCTTTTATATTATTTAAACACATTTGTAAAAATTGAGTGGGGTTAATTGATTCAATCCTCGAAAATGGTTTATATACATACAAAAAATTAGGGGGCGTTTGGTTTAGGCGTTTTCTATTTTCATTTTCTTATTTTCTAGAAAATGTTGTTTGGTTTGTATTTTCTAATCTCATTTTCTGGAAAAGGAGATGTCATTTTCTAAGAAAACAGAAAATGCCAAAACGTCATTTTCTGAGAAAAGGAGAATGCGGTGATAGAAAATGAAAAACGCGGTAGTGCGAGTAAAGGAAAATGCGGTCCTGCGAGAAAATGGAAAATGCGCTCATCCCTTCGCTCGAACCCTCAAACCGCGAGAGAGGACGAGTGGCAGCGGTGGAGAAGTTAGTGGCGGCGCCGGGGCCGCGGAGTCGCGACGCGGCGGAGTCGTAGACAAATGCCGCCTCCTCGGCGGTGTCGAAGGTGCCGAGCCACACGCGGGCTCCGCGCGAGGGGTCGCGGATCTCCGCCGCGTACGTCCCCCATGGCGGCCGCCGGACGCCGCGGAACTTTGTGCTCCCACCGCTCGGCATGCTAAGCTCCTCCCCCGCCCCCCTTCCTCCTCGTTCTCCCTCCCCTTCTTCCGCAGTCCGTGGCATCGGGGTCGTTCCAGAAGACGCGCAAGGTGCGAGCTTTCTTCATAGACAGGCGACGGCGACAACAAGCACACAGTAGCGAAACCTCAACCAGCAGCGGCGGCCAAGGTGAAATCTTTTAACGGGAAACAAAAAATCAGTAAAAAGAGGGGGGGATTCCTCCGAGATCTTACAGGGGAATAAAGGGGTAAAGATAACTTCAAAGCGAGAAAGCAGCGAGCAAGAACAACAAACAAAGATGAAACAGAAGAGAAGAGGAGGGAGTGGGGGGAAGAAGGAACGGAAAGGAAAGATGAGAACTTGAAGGAACAGCAAGCAAGAACAGCAATTGCTTGTATTGATTAAAAAATTATTGATTAAAAAAAGGAAATGTTGATTAAAAAAATATTTAAAAAAATTTTGATTAAAAAATATTATTTCTAAAAAGAATTATAATATTGCATCGATTTTTATTTTTTAAAAAAATTATTTTATTTATAATTTTCAATATTAACATAACAAACGCATTTTCCAGTTTTCTTTTCTAGAAAATAGAGTTACAGTATATCATACCAAACGCATTTTCCGTTTTCTGAAAACTAGATCAGAAAATAGAAAACTGAAAACAGAAAATGGAAAATAGAAAATAGAAAATATTTTCCAAACCAAACGCCCCCTTAACTTTGTGTTTTGCCCTTTCCAGATCTCCCATTGTTCTTCGTCCCCACCTGTTTGATCGGTATTGAATGACGATCCGTACGTACACAGAACTCGCGGAGACATGGTAAGTGCTTCTCGATCTATTGGGTTGATTTTTCACAGAGAAAGAAAAGAAAAATAGGCATTTATCGATAAGCTTTCGTAATGGTGCATGCATGGTTATTAGATGGCAAAAGATGAATCGTTAGTCTTTAGTGCCCCGTCAATCCGTTTCAGGACCAATATGGAGGAGGTAAATTACGGAGGCTACTAGCCCGGATGCTGTGGCTAGGACGTGGGGAGGGTGGGCATACTGGCTTTGCCAGGATTTGACCCTCAGACATCTTGGTGGCAATACCCACGCACTAAGCATCAGTCCATCCCATGGGGACTACAGGGAACATCGTTGTGGATTCGACATTTTATTAAATGGCGTACCTAAAAAATCATAATACTAAAAAATATTTTGAGATTTAATTTTTATCAAAAGGCACATCAAAAATTATCTTCTTTCTCTGACACCTTTTCTACCAATAATCCTCTTTCTCAATTAGCTTTTCGAGACATCCAAACTACTTGTTTAGAGTTTTAATTTTAAAATAAGAGAGTGATTCAGATGCCCTAAGAATTCTCCTTTTTTTTCTCTCTCAGTGCAGATAACCTACTTGTCATTGCTTAAAAAAGTTACCTGTGTGGGCGGCCTAACTGTGTTATAGTCGCGAACTCATCTCCTCAACCCGGCCCCCTCCCTCCTCCTCCAACTAAAATCCTAGGCAAGTTTGTTCGTGTGTCCCTCAGGCAGTTTTATACTAAGCGAGATGTATTTGATACCGTTGATAATGAAGTTATTATTCAATATTTTTAATGTATGAAATCTAGGAGAGTGATATTGTAAAAATATATGAAATTAATATATGACTTTTATTATATATTTGGTTTTGTATTCTTTTTAATTTATTGAATTCACCCCATTTGAAAATCCAGGCTAGGCCACTGCTCTTTAATGTATTCATGCCCTCGGATTAGTTTAATAATATAAATTGATAATGATGAATTTTTAAACTTGTAAAAATTTTATAAAATTTGTCATAGGTCACTAACCAACATCACTATTGGATTCCAATGACTTATTGATTCAAAAAATATCAAATTTTTAAATTTTTAAATGATATATGTCCATCATTCAATTTTATCTGATTCATATACTTATAAAATTTTGAATTATTTCAATCAAAATCAATGTACTTCAACTTCCTTAATTTATCCTTCTAGATCTGAAATCGATAGTGTAAATTATGAATAGTGAATTTTTGAACGGGTTGAAAAAATTTTGAATGTGAAAACAAAATTTAAATGTGAAAAGAACTGAGGGGTATAGAGTATGATTGCTCATGGTATTCTCGGGAATCCATCTTCCCGAGTGGGCCTCGGACGCCGTGTAAAGAGAGTCGTCCAGCCTCGGTAAGTCTTGCCACATAACTTTTTCAGTCCACGTGTCAGCTACGGGATACTTAACCCCATCACAAACCTCTCCCTCCAAGTCTAATCGAAGGAAGTGTTGCTGACTGATTTGACTAATGGTGTAGCGAAGAAGCTATGTCATTGGGGTCCATATGCCTTTTACTACTCCTTTAGCGGCCTACCTAGTCCGAGGAATCGTACCATGCACCCCTAGACCCCAGTGGCTCTTCGAAGGCCTCCTGCCTCTCTACAAACCTCGTGACGACACCCTGACAGTTGTCCATGACCTTTTTAAAAGCGCATGAGGTCTATTAATGGCGACAAGGTCATTTGACGAATGTTGCCTTGCCACGTGCTTCGTCATTCTCTGCGCGGCGATCTCCCGCTGATCCATGCCGCGGGTCATACGAGGCGATGCTAGTAAAGGATGGTGGCTCCTCGGTATACCCCATCAACCCCATTGACCTGCTGCCTCCCTATTGCTTACAGGCGGGCGGCTTCTTCCTATAAAAGCAGGTGCAATGACACCCTTCTGCCTTCTTGCGTTATCTGTTTGCAAACATCTTTGCTTGTGTTGTTTGTTTCACTGCCGCAATCCCCAAGTGTAAGTCTCTTTCTGTTCTCTTCTCTCCTTCATCTCCATGGATCTAGTAGAGAGAAAGAAGAAGACCCGAGACGAGGGCGAAGATTCCTTAGAGGAACCAACCTATCATTCGGAGTGGTATGACACCATCCCTTCTAAGGTTAGGTTAGAATCCCTCCAGGCCGCCTGCCAGAGATATGATATTCCGGAGGACTGGGAGGTGCGAGTTCCGGCCTTAGGTCAATCACCTGTAGAGACTCCTATGGGTTTTTTCACCTTCTTCTTAGGGCAGGTAGAATTAGAGCTTCGTTTTCCTATTTCCCCCCCCCCCCCCCCTTTTCATGAATGTCGCCATCTATTTCATCATACCTCTTCACCAACTGGCTCCAAACGCCTTTGCCCAGATGGGCGGGGCATTTATCCTCTTCAAACTTTTCAACATCCCTTTGACCTCTCGATTCTTTCATTTTTTCTTTGTCCCAGTAGGTTCGCGAGGGGCATTTGGCTTTACCAACCGTACGGGCCATAAGTTTCTAGGGGGTCTTCCTTCCTCCCATAAGGGCTGGAAGGAACGTTTCTTTTATATCCAGCTCCCTGAACGTCCTTTCAGTCCTATCCACTGGACGGAAGTCTGCCGCCCATCCCGGACCTCGGCGACTTCCAGTAGGACACGGGATATCAGAGGGCTAGGGGTATCCTGGCAGGGATGGAGTTTCATGGCCTTCAACTGGTGCAATGTGAAGAACTCCTCTATCGGCTAACCTCAGCCCGAAAGTCACGAGCCTTAGTTCCAATCTCCGTAAGTTCTGTTTGGTCTTGTAAGTATCCTTGTTAATTCTAACTGATACCTTTTGTTTCTATTTCACAGGCAACGTCATGCTCTCTCGGGCTATCAATTGGCTCCTGAAGTGGGAGCATGCTAACGAGCAGGCCTTGATTCCTGCTTCAGTTCTTTCTACGCCTGTGGGCATCTAAACCGAGGCTTGTGATGAAGCAGTCGAACCATCGGAAGATCCGGAAGTTCAGGACCCACTGGACGTCCCAGGGGCGGCTAAGCAGCCTGCCCTAGCTGAAGAAGATTGTCCACCCCCCCCCCATCCCGGTGAGAGATGGGGAGTCCGCCCCTACGCTCCCTGATGAGCTGCTACTCCTGACCACCGAGAAGAAACGGCAAAAACGACTTGTCTCTAAGCAAGCTCCTTTGAAGAGGTTGAGGAAACTCTCTCCCTTAGAGCTTCCACCAGCCGCTGATGAAGAGGACAAGGTGCCCTTGTCCCAGAGCATTCAGCCAATACCCTCCTGTCCCTCTGAGGCTTCCACGGAACTGGTCGCTCCTATCCTTGCCGCCGTGGCCGAACCTCCTGCCATCCGGCGAGGCAAAGAAGTGCTGCCCGTCGTGCCTTGCCCCCGCCGAAAAACCTCCTCGACGAAGAAGACGGTGGCCAGGGGATCCCAGAGTCCCAGTCAATAAAAATAAAGACCACTCCCCCCAAGAGTGACAAGCAGTCGGGGCATCCAGCTCAGAGGAAGACGTCCCCCGACCCCTGAAGCCTCCCTAGCCCATCGGCGGGGGATACCGTGGAAATTCTGCCCCCCCTCCTGCTCATCTCCTGAGGTCAGCTGCGTCAGCCAGGTACCTGGGTATACTACACTAGTCCCTGCTAACGGTAATTGCTTTTATCTTTCTTCTTTTGGCTTCTGCTGTTTTGTCTGTTTTTTAACTGTCCTTCTGCATGGTAGGTTGCCTCTAATTGTACTGCTACCAGTCGGCTATTGTGCTCCCGAGCGGTTACTGAGGACCTCCTCCAGCGATTGTTGGCATCAGAGGTAGAGGTTGGTCGTGCCCGCGAGGCGGGCCTCCTACAGCTGGAGGTCAGCAGGGCTCTAAGGGTGAGGGTCGAGCACTACCTCGACACCTTGCTGGCCTCGGAGGAGACCATGCACTGCTACCATCTCCGAGAGCGGACCTAGTCGGAGCAAAACCAGGCCCTTTCCGAGGACTTGCAAAAAGTGACCCAGGAGTGGGAGCAACTCCAGGCTCAGAAGGAGGAGTTGTTTGCCCGTGTCCAGCTCCTGGAATCCTTTGCGAAGGCTCTGGAGGATAAGAATAAAGAACATGAGCACCAGCTATCTCTAAAAGAATATGACCTAGAGCTGGCGGCCTCCTATGCCTCCGGCCTTCAGGAGGAGATCACTCGAGCCTAAGACAAGGCTTCGGTCATCTCCCAGAAACACAAGGAGACACTAGGGGCCCATGATCGCCTATCCTGGGAGGTGGCAGAATTGAAAACTGCCAAGCAGGAGGTTGAGGCTGAGCTAGAGAAGAAAAAGGTTGACCATGCAACCCAACTATCCAAGGACGAGGCGGAGTTTAAGGCCAAATTCCTATAGTCTGACGAGTTTGGCGACATCCTTGCCGGGAAGGTATAGAAGCACCTAAAACAGGGCTTCAATGGGGCCATCAGCCAATTGAAGAAGGCTCAACTGTTGAAACCAGACGCCGACCTAAGTGCTTGAACGTCGGCCAGGTTTGGAATGAGCTCTCACCCGAAGATCAAGAAATATAAGGCTCTTCCCGGCCCAAAGCCTCATAATTATTTTGTCTTTTTATTTTTGACAACTTTTTCATTCTTCCGTATGTGCCAGACATGTAATGATCCTGAGTATAATGCAAAAACCCTTTTTGGCCCACTGCCTTGAGTTTTTCTCCTTCTGTTCTACTTATGCCTCTTGCGTCCTTGCCTGAAGAGCCAGAAAATTGAAGGACTGGTGTTTCTCCCTAACTCACAGAGCCAGGGTGTTGCCCGGCATCACTTCGGTTCGAGGAGCGCGGAGCCCTGTGCCAGAAGGGACCAGGAGTCTACTCACCGTACAAGGGGAGTAGGGTTTTACTACTCTTGGTCTGACATCCAGAGTACTCGGACCAAGACTACTTACCGCGGAAGTAGTAGGGTTTTGCAGCTCTTGGCTGAGCATTTGCAGCACCAAGGTCATGCCTACTCCCCGCGGAGGTAGTAGGGTTTTGCAGCTCTTGGTCGGGCATCTGCAGCACCAAGGCCAAGCCTACTCACCGTGGAGGTAGTAGGGTTTTGCAGCTCTTGGCCGTGTATTTGCAGCACCGAGGCCAAGCCTACTCACCGCGGAGGTAGTAGGGTTTTGCAGCTCTTGGCCGGGCATTTGCAGCACCGAAGCCAAACCTACTCACTGCGAAGGTAGTAGGGTTTTGCAGCTCTTAGTCGGGCATTTGCAGCACCAAGGCCAAGCCTAATCAGTTGCGAAGGTTGTAGGATTTTACTTCAGGTAAGGTTTCAACGCTTTTCAAGTAATATTTCGTTTGCTCTTTTATTTATTGAACTGCAAGGCAGTGCAAATAATGAATACAAAAATTAAGCAAACAACTCAACACCTCACCGAGTGCGATAAGGGTGGAGATGGTTGGCGTGCCATGGCCTCTCCAGCCCCTTGCCTTTACATCTTTCAGATAGTAGTTGCCCCCGGTGAGCTTTTTGGTGATGACATAAGGTCCGTCCCACTGAGGGTCCAGCTTCCCAGGGCGGCCTACTGGCTTGATCCTCTTCCAAACCTTGTCTCTGACTTCAAAGTTACGGGCGATTACCCGATGATTGTAGGATTGCTGCATCTGTCGTCGATACACTTCCAACCGAGGTGCTGCTTTATCCCGCACCTCCGAAACGAGATCCACGTCGATTAGCTGCTCTTGATCATTGTCCTCTTTGTTATAGAGCTACCGTCGGATGGACTCCTCCCCCACTTCCACCGGGATTTTAGCCTTCACCCCATACACCAGCTGAAATGGGCTCTGACCTATTCCTTCTCGTGGAGTGGTACGGTAGGACCATAAGCTGTCGGGGAGCTCCTCAACCCAGTTGCCTCCGACATGATCTAGCTTTATCTTAAGTCCCCTGAGGATTTCGCGGTTAACGACCTCGACTTGTCCATTGCCTTGCAGGTATGCCACTGATGTGAAAGCTTGGCGAATGCTCAACCCCTCGCACTATTCTTTGAGCTTGCGCCTGGAAAA
The DNA here is from genome assembly GCA_024364735.1 of Boesenbergia rotunda. NCBI lineage: Eukaryota > Viridiplantae > Streptophyta > Magnoliopsida > Zingiberales > Zingiberaceae > Boesenbergia > Boesenbergia rotunda. The sequence goes on along the minus strand of JAGFNQ010001322.1, from coordinate 1,014,638 downwards.
CTGCCTTCCATTGTCTGACACTAGCTTGTGGGAGATCTCGTATCTGCAAACGATGTCCCTCCATAGGATTTTCATCATGGCGGCCTCCGTGATGTGTGCTGGAGGTTCAGCTACCACCCATTTGGAAAAATAGTCGACAAGGACCAGCAGGAACTTCTTCTGCTGTGGCCCAATTGAAAAGGGGCCTATAATCTGCATCCCCCACTGATCGAATGGGCAGGACACCGTAGCGACTCGCAAGGGTTCAGTTGGTTGATGAGTCACATGCTGATGTCTCTGGCAGGCCTCACATCCGGCCACGAACTTGAGAGCGTCGACTTGGAGAGTGGGTCAAAAGTATCCGGCTAGGATAATCTTCCTAGACAGAGACCTACCCCCCAATGTGACTCCCACAGATGCCCTCATGTACTTCCCGCATCACGTAGTCGGCTTCTTCTGGTCCGACATATTTGAGGAGGGGTCGAGCGAAAGCTCTCCTGTATAGTTGATTGCCGACTAATGTGAACCGAGCTGCCCGGCGTCGAAATAGTTAACCTCCTTAGTCCATGCTCGGAACGTTCCCACCACGCAGGAACTCCACATATGGATCTCTCCAATTGGTTACGGCGTCGCCTCCTGCTTCTTCCTCAATTTGTGCTACCATCTCTTCCAGGGCACTAGATTCATCTAGCTGCCAGGTTGAAATGAAGCTAGCTAGTTTGTCTAGCTCATCGGTCCTGACATTGTCTGCCCTGGAGATCTTCTGCAAGGTAACCTCCATGAAGGAGGTTGTCAGCTGCTCATAAAGGGCTACATACCTCAACAGGCGCTCACACCTGACTTCGAAGTCGCCCTTTATTTGTTGTGCCACAAGCTGGGAGTCCGAGTGTACAATGACCCGAGTGGCCCCCATATGTTTGGCTGCTTGCAGGCCCGCTAGGATCGCCTCATTTTCAGCTTCATTGTTGGTGGCCTTAAAGTGGAGTCGTATGGATAAATGTAACGTGTCCCCCCAAGGGGAGATCATTAACACCCCGACTCCGCTGTGTCTGCTGTTGGAAGACCCGTCTACGTAGACCTTCCAGACTCCTTCGGCCTCGGGCTCGGAGACAGTCTCCAACATGAAATTCGAGAGAGCTTGTGCCTTGATAGCGATGCGAGGCTGGTACTCGATACCATATTCACTCAATTCCGTAGTCCATTTGATCAACCGGCCGGAAGCTTCAGGATTGGTGAGGACCCGGGCGAGCGGGCTATTGGTGAGAACTACGATAGGATGCGTTAAGAAATAAAGTCTTAACCTCTGGGCCATTAAGACCAGGGCATAGGCTAGCTTCTCCATCGTAGTGTATCGTGTTTCAGCATCCTTCAAGAGATGTCCGAAGAAGTATATGGGGTATTGCACCATGCCTTCTTCTCGGACGAGTGTTGAGCCTACTGCTTGTTCCGTTGCAAACAAGTATTCAAATAAGGTCTCCCCTTCTACTGGCTTGTAGAGGATGGGGAGCTCAGCGAGATAAGCCTTCTGGTCAGTGAGTGCCTCTCACACTGGTCATCCCAATCGAACTTGGCTGCTTTTCTCAGGATCTTGAAGAATGACAAGGTCCTATCCGCAGACTTGGAGATGAACCTAGATAGGGTCGTGATACTACTATTCAGCCACTGCACTTCCTTGAATTTGCGAGGGGATGACATATCCAGAATAGCCTTTACTTTTTCCGAATTAGCCTCAATTCCCCTCGCGGTCACCATGTATCCCAGGAAACGGCCGCTCTTCACCCTGAATAGGCACTTGGCAGAGTTTAACTTCAGTTTATTGGCCCTCAGGGTAGCGAACGTCTCTTCTAAGTCGGTGATCATGTCCTTTCCCTTGTCTGTCTTGACCAGGATGTCATCCACGTACACTTCGATGTTTCTTCCGATCTGATACCTGAAGACTTTGTCCATCATCCGCTGGTAAGTTGCCCCAGCATTGCGCAATCCGAAAGGCATGACATTATAGCAATACGTGTCATCGACTGTCACAAAGCTGACTTTCTCCTGGTCTTCGGGAGTGAGCAAAACTTGATGGTAGCCTTGATAAGCATCCAGCATTGAAATGAACTCACAATCGGCAGTAGAGTCTATTAACCGGTCTATTCGAGGTAAGGGATAACAGTCTTTAGGGCAGGCCTTGTTCAAGTCGCGAAAGTCAATACAACTCGCCATTTACCCCTGGCTTAGGGACAAGGACTACGTTAGCTAACCAGGCCGGAAATTGGACTTCCCTTATATGCCCGACCTTTATCATCTTGTTGACTTCATCCCTGATAGCCTTATCCTACTCTGGTGTAAAGTGTCTCCGCCTCTGCTTCACTGATCGGGCCCCAAGGGTAACATGCAGGTGATGCATGGCTAGCGCCGGGGGGACCCCTTTGATTTCTTCGGAAGCCCAGGAGAAGACATCTCTATGGCTCTATAGTCAGTCTATAAGACGGCTCCTCAGTTCTGGTGCAAGGTCAGTGGCGATCCTCGTGACTACCCCCTCCTGCTGAGGGTGAATCTAGACCTCCTCGCTCCCGACCTCCCTCCGTTCTTCTTTGGATCCTTCATCTTCTCGTAGGTTGGCCAGATCAATTTGTAGGGCTTCTTAGGACTTCGGGTTCTGGCACGATTCCGATCCAATTCCCCCGCTATGGCATCGCCGAGGCACCCACTTGTCTCCTTTGACTTCAGCTACTTGGTCGCCAATCGGAAATTTGATCTTCTGGTGGCAAACAGAGACCACCGCCTGGAATATACTGAGTGTCGGGCATCCCAAGATGACATTGTAGGATGAGGGAGCATCCACGGCCAGGAAGGGAGTCCTCCTAGTTCTCTCTAGAGTGTCGCCACCCAACGACAATGATAGGGAAATTTGTCCTATCGGCTGTACTCGGTATCCGGCAAAGCCGAAGTGCGGGGTCAAAATCGGAAGCAGTTCATCTTCGTCGATCTGCATCTGATCCAGAGCAACCTTATACAGGATGTTCACAGAACTCCTTGTATCCACGAAGATATGATTGACCTCATAATTTGCGATACACGTAAGGATTATCAGGGCGTCCTCGTGGAGGTCTTCTATGTCCTCTAGATCTTTTGGGCTAAAGGAGATGAGAGGGTGATCCTCCGATCACCAAGCCTTCCTGGCACGGTTGGGGTCCGCTCTGGTAGGACCTCCGGAGACCATTGAGATCTCCTCTTACCCAGAAGCCCCTCGCCGTAGAGCGGCTGGCTCCATTTGTTGCTGCTGGAGTGCCCCTTTAATGGTGTTGGCCACTAGGCGATCTAGTTCCTCTTTCGTTAGGACGATGGATGGTCCTGCCGGCTTTGCCATCGATGCTTCTTCTGGTGCTTTATTGGTTTCCCACAAACGACGCCAAACTTATTCCGGAAGGAATCGACGTCGATGGTCCGTCACTAGAGTTCAATCCACCGGGATGATGACGAGAGAGGAAAAGCTCGCCCATGCAGATGCTGACACTAGGGGGAACTCCTGTCCTGCGAGATTAACACGAGTGTTAATGGGAACACACCAGAGGTTGTCTAGCGGAGCCCACTCCGACGCTCAAGTCAGTGCCTCAGTATAGGAGATGGAAGAATGCAAAGAGAAGATGCTTAAGTTAGAGAGTGTGTAACCCCCCTTACCGGAGGGGTTGGAGTACCTTTTATACCTGAGGTGACAGTCATACGTGTCTCCACGATCTTCACCACATCCCCTTGATCTTCGATTACTGGATAACCCTTGTAACGGTCGTCGCCGCCATGAAATCTGGATCGTTGCGATAATGAAGGCGTTAATGACCGTGTATTATGAGTCATGATCATCCCGTGATTATAGGTGATAATTATCCATAGATTTGAAGAAAGGGGGGTCGTTACTTGAGGTCAAGTGCTCCTCTTGCTCCATTACCCCGAGGTGATCTTGGGGTCTTTTGGCCGGGGGGGGCCGGGCGCTTACCCCCCCCCAGAGGTGGTCTCGGGGACCTGACTTCCCGAGGTGATCTCGGGCGTGTGTCTTCCCGGATCGGTCTCCAGAGTATGCTTGCTCATGGTGTTCTCGGGAACCCACCTTCCCGAGGGGGCCTCAGACGCCACGTAAAGAGAGTCGTCCAACCTCGGTAGGTCTTGTCACATAGCTTCTTCAGTCCACGTGTCAGTCACGGGATACTTAACCCCATCACAGATGTAATAAGATAATTTTTAAGATAGAAAATGATGAGTAGTTTAGAACTAAGAGCTTTAAATATTTAGGATCATTTTTGCAAAATGATAGAGGGATTGAGAGAGATGTAATACATAGAATACAAGTAGGATAGTTGAAATGGAGGTTAACGTGGGATGTTTTATGTGATTATAAAGTACTTCTAAAATTTAAACCTGCTATATTATATAGTGCTGAGTGTTGGGCTATGACTCGGGCACATGAGCAGAAAATAAATGTTACAGAAATGAGAATATTAAGATAGATGTATGGATATACGAGGATGGACAAAATAAAAAGTGAGAACATTAGAGAGAACGTCAGAATTGCATCTATTAATGAAAAACTTTGAGAGATACATATAAAATGGTGTGGATATGTACTTAAATGACCAATAAATGACTCAATTAGGTGATATGAAACTATGAAAATACACACATCAAACAAAGAAAGGAAGATTAAAAAAGACTTGGTTAGCAATAATAAAATAAGATAAAATTTATTTAAATATAGATAATAATATAATAGGGGATAGAGTTCGATGGCGTAGAGAGATTTATAGTCGACGTTCACTTAGTGGGATAATGCTTGATTGTTGTTATTGTTTGTTGTGAATGCAACTGACTTATGGATCTAGAGATATTCGAATTACTTCAAAATAAAATAAATGTACTCTTAAAAGTCTCCCTAATGTATTCATTCTGTCAAATTGAATTCAATAATAGAAATAAAGAATAATAAATTTATAAATTTATAAAGACTTAATAAAATTTATCACAAATCTAAGATAATATATTCATTATGAATATTTGAATTTTTAGGACTCTCTTGATTTAGAAAATATTAAATTTTTAAATTTTTGATTGATAAGTTTATCATCTAGTTTTGTAACTGATGACTCTACAAAATTTTGAATCATTTTAAATAAAATTAATTATAAATTATCTTTAAATCCTAATTGCAACTTATACTTTATCTTCAGTCCCTATATTAGAAAAAGTTTATTTTCATTCCCTGTATACAAAGTTTCATTTACTTCAACTCCCTAATATATATTGATTTACCTAATTATCCCCATTATTTTTAGATAGAAAAAGTTTAAAATGAGATATAATTCCTCCTAAATCCAATATCATATACTTAGAATCTAATATTTTCTATTAAATTGAGTACCACTCTTTTTTTGAATGCAGAAAGTTCAAAAATAAATATAATTCTTTCTAAATTCAGTATATTTAAATTAGAATTTAGTATATTTTCTATCAAATTGAGCATAATTTTTTTCTCACATGATTAATTTCATATCAATTGATTAGCTTAGGATGAATTAATTAGGTAGTACTCAATTTGATAGAAAATATACTAGATTTTAATTAAATGATGCTAAATTTACGAAGAATTATAGTTTATTTCAGACGTTTTGTACTTAAGAAAAATTAACGGTAATTCGGTAAATCTGTAGTTGAAGCACATGAAACTTTATATGTAGGGAGTGAAAATAAATTTTTTCTGAGATAAAGACTGAAGAGAAAATAGAGTTTATATGTAGGAAGTTTAGGATAATTTTCTCATAAATTAATGTGTTCCTATAAGTATCCATTTCGTATTTGAATTCTACATAAATTGAAAAGTGAATTTTTGAAAAAGTTGAGAAAAATGTAAATGTGGAAAGAAAAAAAAATTGAAAATGGAAAGGAGGGTATAACGGCAATATGATATGATATATCTATTTTTGAAATTATGAAAATTAGGCGAATGATACAATATATATATATTTGAAATTATTAAAAATTTGTTTTAACTCCCTTTGCAGCCCTGCCTCAAAAAAATCTATTTCAACTCTCTACATGTAAAGTTTTATTTGCTTCAACTACCAATTTATTTAATTACCCTTAGTTTTTTAAATATAAACAGTCCGAAATAAGATATAAGTCTTCCTAAATTTAGCATCATTTAACTAGAATCTAATATATTTTCTGTCAAATTGAGTATGACCCAATTGATTCATCCTAAGCAAATTGATTGGTATAAACTCTTAATCAATTAATCAAACGGAAAAAGAGTTATACCTAATTCGATACAAATATGCTAAATTCTAATTTAAATATGCCGAATTTAGGAAAAATTATACTTACTTTTGAACTTTTTGTACCTATAAAAAATAAGGATGATGTTATCTTATGACAAATATAACTAATCGATTATCAATTAATTTCTAATCAATCGGAGCTCCTCAATTGCTCCAATCAATTATAAGTAGTTCCAATCGATTCTCGATCAATTGAGTTTGAAAAAGAATTGATTCTCGATCAACTAGATTTAAAAAAGAATCGTACTCAATATAATAGAAAATATACTAAATTCTAGTTAAATGATACTGAATTTAGAAGGAATGATATCTCATTTTAGACATTGTACCTAAAAGGAATGAGGACAATTAAGTAAATCAGTATGTATTAAGTAGTTGAAGTAAATAAAACTTTGCATGCATAGAGTGGAAATAAAATTTTTCTGACATGAGGACTGATAGTAAAATTTAAAATTTAAATGGGGATTTAAAGACAATTTAACATAATAAAACACCCTGTTCAACAAAATGTCAATAACGCAAAGATAGTTAGCATGCTGTGTCCACCTTGCACGGTCATCGTTCTCCAACACTTCAAAGGGTTGAAATGGAGTCACTCAGTCGATCTGCTGCGATCTGTAGCAGCTCAAGGACTCCTCAAGGGCCTTCTCCTCCCAACTCGCAGCCTTCGACGTCGATCTTCAAGGTTAACTTTATTACCTTTGGAAACAAATTAAATATTACGTACGTTCTTGCGTGCAGATCAGGATTGATTGATAGATGTAGGAACTGATCGAAGTTGAATCCGTTCTTTGTTAGCCACTTTTGCGAGGGTTGAAGCCCTTGCCGTTGAAGGTTGATGATCCTGTCGCGAAGTGAAGTGGACTCCCAAGAGTGAAGTGGTTTCCCGAGCGCCACGAGCTGCGGATGCCGACTCCGATCTGAGAGAGAATGACCGTTAGCAAACCCGCCTGAAAAAGTCTCCGGCAAGGCCCTCCGACGGTCAAGTCAGTCCTCAGTGGAAGAGCAAGAAAACAATGGAACAGTGGAAGAAATACTATTGTGCGTACTTGTGCGAAGGGGAGCGGAGGGGCTTATATAGCCGAGGGGGTCGACAGCTTCTGCTCGGCCTGCCACCTCTTGCCGTATGCTGGAACAGGACAAGGCGTGGTCAGGGGGTGGCAGGGTAAGGTGTCGCATGCTGGAATAAGGCAAGAGGCACCGTCGGCTAGCTGGCGAGCACCGTCAGGTGTCGCTCGGCCTGACACGAACGCAAACGGTCGTGGTACGGGATGCGAGGTCATGGCAGGAGGATCACGGTGTCAGCGAGATACTCACGATTTGGGCTTGAAGAGTGTCAGAAAGAAGAACGACCACCCCTGAGGATCATGGTGTCATATCTATGCCGACCTCGTACCCCTTCTACGAGTGTGGTGTCAGGGAGTGAGCGTTCCTGAGGGTTACGACCATCTTTTTCTGGGAGCGCCGATCGGCAGCGTTGAGTGGATTCCGACCCTCGGTCATTATGATCGAGTCAGGGGGCGCTAGGCCTATCCACACCCGACCCATCCCAGGGTCGGGCGGTTGGGGACTCGGGGATTCCCCAGCTCGGGAACTCCTCATGTCATCGGCGCTGAGTGGATTCCGACCCTCGGTCGTTATGACCGAGTCAGGGGGAACTAGGCCTCGCCACACCCGACCCATCCCAGGGTCGGGCGGTTGGGAACTCGGGGATTCCCCGACTTGGGAACTCCTCATGTCAGGCCTTCTTGGGCTCGCCCGTTGGGCCTCCATTGACGCCAGGTGTACATGGTCAAGGTTGGCCTTCCGCGGGCCTTGCGTAGGTCGGGTCAGGTCGGGCGATATCGACCCAATTATTCACCCGAGCCATTCGGTTCACCGGGACCTTTGGGACCCCGCTCTCGCTCCTACCCTGACGTGGCGCTAGGCTGGCCGACCGAGCTACACGTGAGCTAAGTCAGGATCATAAACATCCCCTCGAGTCTAGTCGAATGAGGCGCCGAGTCCAACTGACTTGACTGTCGTTCCTTCGCAAGCTTGGCGCACCCGAGTGGTATGCTCTTACTACCGGCCTCTGCAGTCAGGCCCAAGCCAGTTGTCCGACTAACGAGTGACCATCTTATCAAATGTCTTTTCTGCTTCCCCCCTTGACCCAGGCCGAATCGATTTGTATCCTCTCCATTAATTGTTTCCTTAACTGCCCGGGCCAATTGTCTGTCGGTCATTGATCCCCCGACTAATGAAGTGTCGGCCGCCAGATTTGGCTAAAGACTATGGCGTACTTGTGCTTCGCCACCTCGGGAGTTACCCTTGGTTTGATCGGACGACCACGATCCTTTCCTGCCTTTTGTCAGGCTCTCCATCGGACGGTCGACGCTAGTCGGTCTGCCCTATAAATGGGCCTTTACCTCACCCCTTTTTACCATCATTTTTCACCTTTGACGCCGAATTGCTGCCAATATTCGCTCTGCTAGGGTTTCGGCGAGGTCTAGCGGCACTCGTTCCCCAATGATCTTCTCCAGCGAGCTCCTTCTTCTATACCCGGTCAGTTTTCTTCCTTGCACTCATTTCATGGCTTCCTCTTCTTCTCACTCGGACACTTGGTACTCTACCATGGTGTCCGAGCTCGACCACCATGACCTCGACCAAATCCGTGCCGATTACCATATCTCCTCTGACTACCTTCTTCACCTACCCGACCCGACTGACAGACCCGAAACCTCCCCTCTTAGCTACATAACCATCTCCAGGGACCATCTGCAGGTCGGGCTGCGCTTCTCGATTCACCCCTTCATTTCCTCCATTTGCCGTGTCTTTCAAATCCCCTTATCCCAGCTAGCCCCGAACGCCATCCGACTAATATGCGGGTCGGTCATTGTCTTTTCTCTTTATAAGATCCCTCTTCAACCCGATATCTTTTATTACTTCTTCTATCCCAAAAAACAAGAGTTGGACGATTTCTTTTTCCAAACCCGAGCTAAGACTTCATTCCTAGCGAAGCTTCCGACCTCTAATAAGGTTGGAAGGAACGCTTCTTCTTTGTCAACATGACCCCAGCTCCGAGCTGGCCGACTACTTGGATCTCCGATCTTCCTTCCCCTCCCCCTCTACCGAAAAACTACTGAACCCTTCCCACCTACCAGTCGGCCCTATCCAAAATCGGGGGCCGACATTTCCACGACGTTTGTTTGCTGAGCAAGGGCATCCTTCACGTGTTCGGGCTCAGCCCCGTACCATTCCACCGACCTAGTTCACTCGGTAAGCTTCCTATTTCTTCCTTTGTCTGTTAATGGCTAACTAACCATTTGTCATTCTTGCAGCTAATATGATGCTGGCAGCGGCTTTGGAAGAGGGTTTCGGCCTAGATGACGACGAGTTGGAAGCTCGCGCGGCTGAGCAACTAGCTCAACGAAGGACCGCTCCCATGGCCCTTGCGCCCCTGTCGCCTTCACCCAATCCTGCAGCCATGTCGGTCGTCGATCCTGTGCCTGATAAATACTATATTATTGATTATTTGAGCTGATAAAATCCATGTTTGACCTATGTTTTTATTGCTAAAATTGTGAAATTGCCCTAGGTTTTAGAACTTACTCTTGTTTTGGACTTAATTGCAAATTTGCATAAAATTGGATTATTTGGCCATTAAATTCTTGATATATTTTTGTAGGCATCAAAGGTTCAAGGATCTAGGGCATATTGGGTCAAACTCGAGTCGGAAGTGACCCGGATCGAATTATCAAGATTATGATCGTCCGATTCAAAAGCGGCTAGATCTGAGCCATCCGGGATCATCTGAAGCAATCCGAGCTAGGGCTAGGGTTGATCAAGCACCCTGATCAAGATCTGAAGGTTTCATCCCAATCAGAGCTAAATCAACCGTTGGATCAAGCTTGGAGGGCTCTTGATCATCCATTCAAAGATTAGGTTGATCTGGACCATCTGTTGCATATCTGGAGGATCCGAGCTACCACGAGGCAGATCCTAACCCCAGATCATCATCATCAAAGTTTGGCTCAAATCAGAGCAAGATCAGCCGTTCGATTTTCTCAAATCAATCACAGCCGTCCATTGGTTATTACTTAAGGAAAAATCTGCGCAGCTTCTTCCTCTGTCGCGTCTTCGCCGCAAGTCTCCAGTTCTTCGTGTTCTTCCATTCTTCTTCTTCAATCTAAGGCGCGACCACCTCGATTCCTACTGAAATTCATCATCTGAATCCTTGGAAGGCAGTCTCGATCCAAAATTCAACTCAAACTTCATCCGGACAGAGGGTGTTGAGGGTTTCGCATTCTTTGTGGTCCGGCAGCTTGAATCTCAGTTACACTCAAGTTCAGATCACCTGAGCCACTTGTAGGGGTTCTCAGGTGAGCTCAGGTCGTCTCTAAATCTTCATCGCAGCTCAACAAGCCAAGATTGAAGAGCTCGGATCGAAGTTTTCCAGCTGATGCAGTTTGAACCGAATTCAGGGATTGAAGTTGATTTTCCACTGATTTACTGAGCCTAGGGGTTCGAAGCCAGCTCTTGATTGACAACCAAGAAGATTGTGAGCTCGGGAAAGGATCGAGGAGTAGTTTCTTTAGTTTAATTTCTGTTTTTGTAGTAGTTTTGTTTTTGCCGCAACTGCTCTGTTCTGAATTTCCTTGTTAGTTACTGTAATTTACGAATTTAAGTTCTTAGCTGTAATTTAGCTTTAATTCCGCAAGTAGAGTAATATAGGAACTTGTTTAGTGATCAACTTAGTTAAATTTCGGTTTATTTCAGTTCAAATTCTTGCGTGCCAACCACATAGCTTGCGTGCCATTTGATTTCTGCATTTCCTTTCAGTTTTTGAGTTTGTCTCAGATTGTTTGTTTTCTGAGTTGTTTCCTAGCTGTTTAGTTGTTAATCTTTGATCTAGCATTAGATAGATAGTGTGTTTAGTTAAAATAGCACTCAAATTAAGCTAGGTTGCAATTCCATTCCTTGCGTGCCAAATCCACTTCTTGCATGCCATTTTATTTCTGCCAAACCCAATTCTGTTCTGAAATTTACAGCTACTGTTTGGAGAATTTTTGTTAGGTAAACACTAGACATTTTAGCTTAGTTCATCTGGTTTTTCGATCAGTGTATCAAGCTGAGTTTGTTTGTGTTTTGAGCCCAAGCCTTGTGCTGAAATTCTGAACATCAAGTTCCAATTTCTGCACTTCCCATTTCTGAATTTTACTTCTCAAGTTTGATTTCAGTTTCAATTCCCAGTTGCGTGCCACATGCTTTGGATCTATTTGAATCTGAATTTAACTTATCTTTGTGGCATCTGATTGAGTTGAAATCAATAAGTTGCATTCATCCATTTCGAATCTCCTTTGCATTTGTGGTTTCCAAAATTGTAGTTAGTTTGAGTTAACATTTGTAGTTTGTTTAATTTCCGAAATGCATAAATAGCAATTGCTTTAAGCTTGACTTGCTTCAGAAAATTTCTATCACACCTTCGATTTCTTTCCATCAGAATTTACTGTGCATTTGAGTTTGGGCTTGCTTTTCCAAACTTTGGTTAAATCCTATAGCTTGACTCGGTTTCCATTGGTGGAAGTATCAATTGCCATCACTTGTTTAGTTATTAGTTAAGTTTCTTTCTTGTCATCACGTTTTCACTTTTATTTACAACCCAAAACCAAATTATTCATTTGAAACCCAAAACACAAACGACACATAAACCAAGCTCGAATCAAACACAACAACTAGCCCCGAGAAAAATACGACCTGTGACCCCTATATTATATTTTCAGATTTTGATTGTAAAAGGGTTTCCAGCATTTCATTTATAAATATTTAAATTTGGTAGACCCACATTCGTGACAGTATATTTTGGGTCCGTCAGTGCCCGAGGATGCCGACGACTTGCCACTCCTTATCAAGCACTGACGAGTACTGGAGTCGGTACCTGAGTCTGTGCCACCGACCCTCGAGCTAGCTGAGGCCTCCACCAGCCCGCCTCAAAAGAAGCAGAAGAAGAAGAACGCGGCCGAGCCTTCCGCGCCTCAACCGTCTCTGACCCGGGCGCCCCAGGGGGACTTGGGCTCTTCTCGTTCAGGGGAACAACTTGGACATCCCCCATGCATCTCCTATTGGCTCACTCGCCGACCCCACGATGAGCTTGGAGGTGCCGAGTGGCGTGACTACCGGGCAGAGTCAAGAAGTCCATCTACACGTTCCCATCGCTGATCATTTTCTTCAGGGCCTCCGGGAGTGCAACTATCGAGGCCCGAGCGTCCGGGCCAATACCTTCATGTCGGCGGCCACTCAGGTATGTCGATTAAGTATACTTTATTCTTTTCCCTTGGCTTTCCTTATCTCCATACTAACGGCGCATTTGTGTTTTGCAGCTCTGGGGCTCGTGCTACAGTGTGTCGATGACTATGCTGGCACACTCCAAAGCCCGCTTATGAGCCGAACGGTGGGTGGAGGACTTGGAGGCCCAACCCCGCCACACTCGGCTGACCTCCGATGAAGTCTCCCTCAACTAGCTAAGGGACGAGGTCATTGCTCTACAAGACCGACTGACCCACTCAGAAGAACAATTGGAGATTTCCAAGGCCCAAATTGATTCGGCAAATACGGCGGTCGCTCAAGCTCTCACCCGGGTCTCTCAGGTCGAGCATACGGAGGCCAAGGCTTGGGCGCTCAAGGACCGGGTGGAGAAGAGGCTAAAGAAGACGCGGGTGAAGCTCCACAAGGCGACCCGGTCTTCCGAGACCCTGCGGTCCAAGTTGGAGGCCAAGGAGCAGGAGGTCGGTTCACTAACAAGCTAGTTGGCCAATCGGGACGCTGATCTCCATGCCCAAGCTGAGGAGCTGAGCCGACTCCGTGAGCAATGGTTTGCCTGGGAGGCAGCCCAGTCGGAGCTCGAGGAGCTCCGGGCCTATAAGGCGAGCGAGGTTGCTCGATGGGAATCTCGGAGTGTTGAGTATATCAACTCCCGGGAGTTCTGCGAGCATCTGTCGGGGAGGCTTCACCCCATGCTTAAGCAACAACTGTTCAATACCCTTGAGCAGCTTAAGCAGGGTGGACACCTTCCGCCCGATCTCCCGGCCAGCACCGTCATCCTGGCCGGGTTGACCCAGGGGATGGAGAACGTCTTCCGACCCTTCGAGTGAGGGTTGGATTTTTGCTATTTCTTTCTTTCTTTTTGTTCTTCCTTGTAGAGGCTCGACCTCCTTTCTTTTGTATTGAAACTATTTTTAACGAAAATTCTCTTTCGCTTAAGCCTTGTCAAATGTGTTTGCTATTTTTTGGTTCTAAGTGTCGATCACTCGAACCCATACTCGAGCCCCTTTTTTCTTCATTCCTCAGTGAAGTCGACTCGACTAACTCGGTCGAAAGATGCGAACCTTCGAATAGCTTAAGGCTAGGGATTAGCCCCTAAGCCACCTGCCCGCTCGTGGGACTTAGCCATTCGTGGTCGGCTTCGGTTTAAGGAGCGGGGACTACAAAGCAATCGACCAAGTATATCGTTGCCCTCCCGGGGAGCAAGGTTCGCGCACTTGATCGACATGATCCCGGGGAGCGTCGGTCGCCACGCGTCCGATCGGGGGGGGGGGGGGGGGGGGGTCGAGCCAAGTAGAATGCTATTTGCTCAGAAGGCATAGTGCTAGGATGCTCCATCGGCTAAATCCCAGGGAGCGTGGGTCGCCATGCGTCCGGACTGGGAGTCGAGCCGAGGGGTGCACGGGAGCATGCCCGCTTATAACTCACATGGAGGTGAGAGTCTGGACACTCGGTCGAGTAGAACCTAGGGAGCGTGGGTCGCGATGCGTTCGGACTGGGAGCCGAGCCGAGGGGTGTGCGGGAGTTTGCCCGCTCATAACACGTACGGAGGTGAGAGTCTGGACACTCGGTCGGGTAGAACCTAGGGAGCGCGGGTCGCCACGCGTCCAGACTGGGAGCCGAGCCAAGGGGTGCGCGGGAGCATGCCCACTTATAACTCGCACGGGGGCGAGAGTCTAGACACTCGGTCAGGTAGAACCCAGGGAGCGTGGGTCACCACGCGTCTGGACTGGGAGTCGAGCTGAGGGGTGCGCGGGAGCATGCCCTCTTATAAATCGCACGGAGGCGAGAGTCTGGACACTCGGTCGGGTAGAACCCAAGAAGCGTGGGTTGCCACGTGTCCAAACTGGGAGCCGAGCCGAGGGGTGCGCGGGAGCATGCCCGCTTATAACTCGAACGGAGGTGAGAGTCTGGACACTCGGTCGAGTAGAACCCAGGGAGCATGGGTCACCACGTGTCTGCACTAGGAGCCGAGGCGAGGGGTGCGTGGGAGCATGCTCGCTTATAACTCGCACGGAGGTGGGAGTCTGGACATTCGGTCGAATAGAACCCAGGGAGCGTGGGTCGCCATGCGTCCAAACTGGTAGCCGAGCCAAGGGGTGTGATAACCATCATTTTGTTGATTATTTTAGGCTCTAAAATCCATGTTTGATCCACATTTTATATGCTTAAGTTTGCAATTGTATTAGGTTTCATGTATTTCCTCTATTTTGGCTTTTAATTCAAATCTTTGTATATTTGGGATATTTTTGGCACTAAATTTGAATATCATTTTGTAGGCTTCAAATGATCATGGACCTAGATCAAATCGGGTCAGACTTGAGTCAGCATTGGATCCAGATCAAAGGGATAAAGCATCGGATTAATAGGAGCCGTCCATTCCAGAGAATGGCTAGATCTGAGCCATCGGTCAACTTCTGGTCAATCCGAGTTCATGATAGAATCAATCATGACCATAGATCAAGATCTGGAAATTTCAGCCAAATCAGAAGTAATCTGACCGTTGAATCAGACTCAAGATGTTCTAGACAATCCATTCAAGAAAAAGGAGGATCTGGACCATCCGCCACTGATCTGGTTAATTCGAGCTGGGTACAGGTAGATCAGGACCATTGATTGGGATCTGTGGAGTTTGGTTCAGATCTGAAGAGATCTGACCGTTGGATGAAGCCAAATCGATCTCGGCCATCCGTTGCTAATTTTCTTCTAAGCTGAGAGCTCTGGCTGGGCTGAATGAACCCAATGGCTGAACCGAACTGCTTGGTCTGCTGGGCTGCACACAAGGCTAGTCTGCTGGACCGAACCAAGAGGGTTGAACCCAAATGCTGGGTCAAACTCAAGGGCTGAGCTAGGTTAACTCAAATGTTGAACTGAACTCGAAAGAGGGCTTGGACTGGACTTGACCTGTTTCTCCACGTGCTGAACCCACGCGCACATGTGGAGGCGACAAACCTAGAGGGCACGGGCTAATTCGGTTATCGATTGGCTCCACCTTGGATCATCATCGTCTCCACTCCATCGAAGAGGCGATCCTCACCATCTCCTCCCCGAAGGCCGGCAGCTCCTCACCATCTCACCGTCGTCGGCCGGTCGACCTTCTATCTAGCTCTCTCTCGGGTGGAGGAAGGGCAAGATTGGGAGGCGATCATCCACCTTCACCGCCGGCCATCACAAATGGGGATCGCACCAAGCTAGGGCCGAGCTCTCATCCGCAAAACCCTAATCCAGCAGTAGAACAATTCATTCATAGCAATTCAGTTCATTTCCAGCAGTCGGCAGCTTCTTCACAGCTTCTTCACAGTTTCAATCCCAGCAGTTTCTTCCTTCATAGCTTTCCTTTACAGCAGTTTATTCCTTTACAGCAATTCTTCCTCTCAATTTCCTTCGCAGCTTCCTCTTCACAGGGTCGGCAACACTTTTCTTCTTCACAGCTTTACTTTCGACAGTCGGCAGTTCTTCACAGCCGCAATTGGCAGCCCCTTTGTCCAATCCGGATCATAACATTTCTTCCGCAAGCTTGGTTTGATGTTTTGATGTATTGGATTGATCCTCATGTTGAATGTTTGTATTTGATGGATCTTCCCATTTCAATTTGCACTTACTTGAAGCCATTTAAAACATGTCTATCTTGTGTTTGATTAAATGCCTCTTAGAACAGTTATTTTCAATTGTGATGTTTCTTAGTTGTTTAACTTTTGTTTTGTATTGCTCTTCCCATTGCTTTAAGTTTCATGTCTTCATTTAAATGCAATTAAGTTAGATCAGATTAGATTTCTTTAATGCTATAGGTTTTGCTCCATGTCTAGGTTTCATTGATGCCCTATTTCTTGAATGCTATTTCGAGTTGTCTTTTCTTTGCTGCAATTGTAATTAGGGTAAATTAGATTTCCTTACCTACATTGTCTTTCCTTAATTAGAACTAGATTTCATACCTGCTTTGCTATTTCTTTTCGTAGTCTTAACGTTCAAATCCAAACCCAGTTTGATATCAAAAATCCAAAAGCAATAACATACGATCCTAAGGTTTATCATGTATCAATTACATTCGTTGGGAGACGACTCGAGTTGCTCTATGCTACATTAGTTTAGAGGAGTTCGATACTTTAATTGTATTTGATACTCGCGGTACAACACGCGTGTTTGTCAGGGTGTGCGGGAGCATACCCGCTTATAACTCGCACGGAGGTGAGAGCCTAGACACTCGGTCGGGTAGAACCCAGGGAGCGTTGGTCGCCACGCGTCTGGACTAGGAGCCGAGCCGAGGGGTGCGAGGGAGCATGCCCGCTTATAACTTGCACGGAGGCGAGAGTCTGGACACTTGGTTGGGTAGAACCCAAGGAGCGTGTGTCGCCATGCGTCTAGACTGGGAGCTGAGCCGAGAGGTGCGCGGGAGCATGCCCGCTTATAACTCGTACGGAGGCGAGTGTCTGGACACTCGGTTGGGTAGAACCCAAGGAGCGTGGGTCGCCACACGTCCGGATTGGGAGCCGAGCCGAGGGGTGTGCGGGAGATGAGCTCCTTTCCAGCTGTCGAATCAACCATCTAGTCGATCTGGGGTAGAGGGTAGCAGTCCTTCGGGCATGCTCGATTGAGATCCCGGAAGTCGGTGCACACTCTCCACTTATTGTCAGGCTTGGCTACCAGGACCACATTGGCTAGCCAGGCCAAAAATTGGACTTCTCGGATGTGCCCGGCCTCCAGCAATCTCTCGATCTCAGCCTGGATCACCTTATTCTGCTCCGTGCTAAAGTCCCGCTTTCTCTGCTTGACGAGTCGAGCGTTAGGGTAGACGTGAAGGTGGTGCTTGGCCACCTCTTGTCGGACTCCTTTTAGTTCCTTTATCGACCTGGCGAACACATCGTGGTTCTTGGTCAAGCATTCCAACAGCGGCTCCTTCAGCTCGCTCGACAACCCGGCGGCTATTTTGACTCGGGCCTCTACTCGGTCGGGCAGTAGCTGAACCTCCTCCTGGTCTTCATGCAACTCGACCCAAGGAGAAGCCTGCACCATATAGCAGCTAGAGAAGGGGCGCGGGGCCTTCTGACTCTCAACTCGACATCATCCACATAGCATCGCCGGGCCACCCTCTGACCTCTCCGACCTTGTCGCCGACTGGGAATTTGATCTTGAGGTAGAAGGTTGAGGTGACTGCCCGGAACTCGTTGAGGGCTGGTCGACCCAGAATTGTGTTAAAGGCCGAGGGCGCGTCCACTATCAGAAAAGTGGACCACTCAGTTCTCTTCAGTGGCTCCTCACCTAAGGAGATAGCCAGCCAAATTTGCCCCATCGACTGCACCTGATTCCCCGTGAATCCGAACAGTGGGGTGGCCACCAACTCCAGTTGGGATGGCTCGATCTGCAACTGGTCGAAGGCTTTTTTTGTAGAGTATGTTGACCGAGTTGCCCATGTCCACGATGGTTCGGTGGACTTGGTAGTTGGCTATGGCGATCGTGATGACTAGAGCGTCATCATGCGGGACCTTCAATCCTTGTAGATCTTGAAGGCCAAAGTTGATCTGGGGACCCTGCGCCTGAGCGTCGCTCGTGCCAACCTGGTGAATCTCCAGTCGATGCACTTGTGCTTTCCGGGCCCGATTGGAATCTCCTCCTGTAGGCCCACCCGAGATCACATGCACTTCTCCTCAGACGGCATTCTGCTGATTGGCCTGCTCCTCGTTCATTTCTTCGGCCTCTGCTCGGTCCTCTTGCGGGAACAGGTTACGAGCAGTTGGGGGGTTCCGTTTGGGTTCCTCAGCTGCTGGGGCAGCGGTCTACCCTCCACGGTCCAATCTGAGCCCAGGAGATGCCTGGCGCCCCCACCCTCGAGGAGCCAGAGCCCGGCCTCTCCTGACCTGTCAGCACTCCTCCGTGTCGTGGGTGTGGCTTTGGTGAAACGTGCAATAGGGCCTCCAGCGGGTCGGTAGGCACCCCTGGGCCACTTGCTGCACGTGCCAACGCTCCATTCCCGAACAGTCTATGGCTCCCCGTGGGCTGCAAATGGGCCCGCCCAGGGATCGACTGTTCTGAGCGAGGTTGGGTGCCGGCATGCTGACCGGCTCCTTCTTCTGAGCAGCGTGCGCTTCTTCCACGTTGATGTATTTGACAACCTTCCCTAGCATGCTATCAAAATCCTTCGGTGGCTTTCGGATCAGCGAGCAGAAAAAATCTCCCTCCTGTAGTGGTTGGGAGAAGGCGTTTATCAATACCTCAGGCGTGGCAGTCGACACGTCTAACACCACCCCCATTGAATCTCTTAATGTAGGCCCAGAGGGACTCCTTCGGGCCCTGCTTCAAGGCGAACAAATTGAGGCTCGTCTTGTGGTGCCTCCTGCTACTGGTGAAGTATTGGAGGAATATCCTCCTAAGCTCCTCGAAGCTTGACACCGACCCGTTAGGGAGTCGGTCAAACCATCGCTGGGCAAGTCCCAAGAGTGTCGTCAGGAAGGCTCGACATTTCACGCCTTCAGGATATTGATGCAATAGGGCTGCACTCTCGAACTTCATCAAGTGCTCCTCTGGGTCGGTGGTTCCAGCGTACTGAGGTATGGTGAAGAATCGGAGATGCTTAGGAACTGGGTCTTCTAGGATCTGTGAAGAGAAGAGGCTACATACCGGGATAGTCAGGGACGAGTTGGCGGGGGCTTTCCCCTTGTCGGGACGCAGCCTATGCGTTTGGCTGGACGCAGACGCCTCAGCTGGCATTGAATTAGCCTTGTCATCCGGGTCTCGGTAGAAAACGGCGGGGAAGGGGGTCGAGCCCCCTTTGGGTCGGGCAGCCTTACCCTGACCTCCCGAGTGTCCATGCGCCGGACGGCTCGGGGAGTCGGATCGTCGGGCTGCCGGCTTACGAAGGCCTCTGAGGGGTTTTCTGAGCTTGAGCGACCATCAAGAGCTCGTACTCCTCGGGCGTAACGGTTACCATCACTCGGTTGGGATCTTCCATCGCGCACTTCCGATCAGGCAGAAAGCCCTCCTTCTAGCGCCAAATTTGATCCTGTCGCGAAGTGAGGTGGACTCCCAAGAGTGAAGTGGTTTCCTGAGCACCCACGAGCTACGGATGCGACTCCGATCTGTGAGAGAATGATAGTTAGCAAACCCGCTGGGAAAAGTCCCCGGCAAGGCCCTCCAACGGTCAAGTCAGTCCTTGGTGGAAGAGCAAGAAAACAATGGAATAGTGGAAGAAACACTATTGCGCGTACTTGTGCGAAGGGGAGCAGAGGGACTTATATAGCCGAGGGGGCCGACAGCTTCTGCCCGGCCTGCCACCTCTTGGCGTATGCAGGAACAGGACAAGGCGTAGCCAGCGGTGGCAGGGTAAGGTGTCGCATGCTGGAATAAGGCAAGCGGCACTGTCGGCTCGCTGGCGAGCGTCGTTAGGCGTCGCTCGGCCTGACATGAACGCAAGCGGTCGTGGTACGGGATGCGAGGTCATGGCAGGAAGATCACGGTGTTAACGAGATACTCGTGATTTGGGCCTAAAGAGTGTCAGAAAGATGAACGACCACCCCTGAGGATCATGGTGTCAGATCTACACCGACCTCATACCCCTTCTGCGAGTGTGGTGTTAGAGAGTGAGTGTTCCTGAGGGTTACAACCATCTTCTTCTGGGAGCGCCGATCAGCGGCGCTGAGTGGATTTCGGCCCTCGGTCATTATGCCCGAGTCAGGGGGCGCTCGACCTCGCCACACCCGACCCATCCCAGGGTCGGGTGGTTGGGGACTCGGGGATTCCCCGGCTCAGCAACTCCTCATGTCGTTGGCGCTGAGTGGATTCCCCTCGATCGTTATGACCAAGTCAGGGGGCGCTTGGCCTCACCACACCCGACCCATCCCAGGGTCAGGCGGTTGGGGACTCGAGGATTCTCCGACTCAGGAACTCCTCATGTCGGGCCTTCTTGGGCTCGCCCGTTGGGCCTCCATTGACGCCAGGTGTACATGGGTCAGGGTTGGCCTTTCGCGGGCCTTGCGTAGGCTGGGCCAGGTCGGGCGATATCGGCCCAATTGTTCGCCCGAGCCATTCGATTCACCGCGACTTCAGGGACCCCACTCCTGTTCCTACTATGACGTGGTGCCAGGCTGGCCGACCGAGCTACACGTGAGCTAGGTCGGGATTAGTTGAAATCCCAGAGCAATTAAAAGCTACATCTTTGAACCTTTTGGACTTGATCGTGGAAACCGACTTCAGAATCGAAAAAGAACCTTTGTTCAGCACGGTATTCTTAGAAGAATATATACCATTTGGACTTGATAGTTAATGAGCATCCATCTTCCCACTTAACATGCTATGTTGGTTGTAGGGGAACTTTGCGCCCGTGGCTGAAATAGGAGAAGCAATTGAGGTTTCAGCCATAGAAGGATTCATTCCGGAGGGATTCCCTCAAGGCATATACTTCAGAAATGGTGCGTATTGTGATTCAAACTGTAACGAGATTAGTACGAAAAATGACAACAAGAACAACAGAGAATACACCAGATTTACATGGAAAACCCTTGACGGAAAAAACCACGGGCAGAAAAGGAAAAATCACTATGAACGGTGGAATACAAAGTCGGCGGCTCTGATAAAGTAAAGAGAAGTAGAGAGAAAAGAGAGGTAGAGAGAAAGAAAGAAGAGGTAACCAAATAACTTTCGTAATTGATTAAACTTGTCCATGAGATACACAATTTATAGAGACTTTAGGATACTTAGTCAAATGAAAAATTAATAACGAAACTGTTAATTAACATATTTATAAAGAATCTGTTAATTAACATATTAATAAGAAAATATCTAATAATAAATTAACGGATCAAACTGAATTCGGGTCAAACTTTAACAATCTCCACCTTAACGCGAATTCCACAAATCTTCAAAAGAATATTCTCCACCTCTTCCACAAAAACTTCAAAGGCAAATCTCAGCATCTAGCACCAACCAAGTCCAAGCAATGCTTAAACTTGTCTATAGGGAGTGTCTCACATCAATGTGCTTTGTCCTCTCATGAAACACCTGATCCTTCGTGAGGAAAATGACACTCTGATTATCACAAAAGACTGTAGTAATCTGTAAATCTTCGCTAAGCTCACTGAAGAGTCCTTTCAACCAAATAGCTTTCTTACAAGCTTCTCGTAAGCGATATTCTTTTATCCATGTCACATTGTGACGGCAACATCACCTATTACTGTGGATCCCTGCAGAACATATAAACTGGCGGTTCTCCTTAGTCCCTTCATCACAATAAGAGACCCTTTATTGACCTTCACAGCTCCACCTTCACTAGTGTACTTGTACCCTTTAGAATCAAGAATACTCAAAGAGATCATATTTCTCTTCAAATCAGGGACGTGCCTCACATCACCAAGTGTCCGAATGGTACCATCAAACATCTTAATTCTGACCCTACCAATGTCAGCGATCTACAGGATGCATTGTTGCCCATCAAAACGACACCACTTGAAACTGTTTCATATGTTGAAAACCAGTCCCGATTGGGACACATATAAAACGTACAGCCAGAAGCAAGAATTCATTCCTCACTTTGCTTTAAATGAACATCAGATGCAACGAGAAGTTCACCATTACTATGATTTTCGGCAATATCAGCCTCTCCAGACTTCTCTGATTGTTTTCCCCTCAAATTTTCACCTGCCCTTTTATTCTTATTCTGGAACTTGTAACATTCTGATTTGATGTGACCCTTCTTCTTGCAATAATTACAGATCTTATCACTATTTCTGGATTTCGACCTGCCCTTGATATTACCAGCAGAGTCTTCCTCCTGAGTCCTTCCTCGAATAATAAGACCCTCACCCTGAGCCTCAGATCCTTCGACAAGCTGTTTCATTTTATCTTTTGAAAATAATAAATCATAAACTTCATTCAAAGTAAGAGTATCACGACTATATAAAATAGTATCTCTAAAAGTCGTATATGACGAGGGTAAAGAACACAGTAAGATCAATGTTAAATCTTCATCGCCATATTTAACCTCCAAAGTCACTAGGTCAGAGACAATTTCCTTAAACACGGTCAAATGATCTCTTAACGATGTACCTTCTGCCATGCGATGAGAATACAAACATTGTTTCAGACCCAGTTTGCTCGTAAGACTTTTTCTCATGTACAATTGCTCCAGTTTTAGCCATAGTGCAGCAGCAGATTTCTCCTTCAAAATATCCTGTAAAATCTCATTCGATAGGTGAAGGTAGATCTGAGATAGGGTTTTTCGATCCTTACGTTCCTTTTCCTTCTTTGTCCATGTCGAGGGCATGTTGTCTATCCCGAATAGTGCGTCGTCCAAGTCCAAATGCGTTAGCACCGCTCGCATCTTAACTTGCCACAACGTAAATCTGGTGTTGCGATCCAAAAGCAGAATATCATACTTCATGCTTGCCGTTGTCATTAATCCCGGTTGAAATCCACAAAATCAAAACCAACCTTGCTCAGATACCACTTGTAACGAGATTAATACGAAAAATGACAACAAGAACAATAGAGAACACACTAGATTTACGTAGAAAACCCTTGACGGGAAAAACCACAGGCAGAGGAGGAAATCACTATGAATAGTGGAATACAAAGTCGGCGGCTCTGATAAAGTAAAGAGAAGTAGAGAGAAAAAAGAGGTAGAGAGAAAGAAAGAAGAGATAACCAAATAACTTTCTTAATTGATTAAACTTGTCCATGAGATACACAATTTATAGAGACCTTAGGATACTTAGTCAAATAAAAAATTAATAACGGAACTGTTAATTAACATATTAATAAGAAAATATCTAATAATAAATTAACGAATCAAACTGAATTCGGGTCATCAAACTCTAACACAAACATTTGTTGATCTATCGATCAGTCACTAATCGATCATTGGTAGGCCCCAATCGTGTAATGGAATGATTGGGAAGAACAGCTTGCATATTTGCTGAAGGTGATGGAATGATTCATGCAACATATTCCAGCAAGGATTCTGATGGGATCTGGAACGTTTCGTACAAAAATAAGCACGTAGAGACAGAAACCTCTTCCTGCTGGAGAAGAAGAGAAACAAGAAACTCTTCCTTCCTCAAGCTGCCAGTGACCCTTCCGTAGTGTTGGCTTCTTTTTTCATCAACACGGTACATAGACGATAAAAATCCTTGCTTCAGATGGTAAATTAATGTAGGACATTTATGTGTCGAGTATATGATTCCGATTGATTAGGTGAGATGTGGCCAGCCAGTGAAGTTCGAAGCCAACACCAATGTTTTTGAGCATGCTGGAAAACTATATGCAATATCAGAGCAGAATCTGCCTTGTGAAGCCCATCCTTCTAATCTGGATAATCTCAAATCCTGGGATGTCAATGGCACTTGGGACCGACCTTTTATTAATCATCCGAAGGTTGTGTTTATGCTATTATCACTATTCTAATGTACTGAAATTTTATGATCCGACTGTGTTGTTTGGTACAGAGAGTCCCACATACTGGGGAGTTGGTTAACATAGGTATTGATTGCCATACAAAATCCATACTATGTTTTGGGAGTCATATCAGGTATTTGTAAATGTCATATATGATTTTAGTTCAAGCCGCTGAAATGAATGAATAGGTTTTAATTAGAGAATAAAAAGGAAACTGTCTTTCTTTATATCATCCATGTGCTGATGCTCGAGTTTCCTTTTGACTGCGTCTCATTAAGCTAATGCAAGATCGTTTTTAGGCATAAGTCATTAAAATCTATGCCTAAGGTCTCAATTTTTATTAGAGGCTAGCCCATTATTTTTGATATATTAAATATATTTTTATTATATATTTTAAGAGAATGAAAAAAATAGGACATTGATAAAAAAATTTACGTATCTTATTTGTTAGTAAAACTACAAATTTTATAAAAATCTTTCAAGGATAGAATCATAAGGGACACACTTTTTAATATTTTAAATTTAATTTTTATTATGTATATTATTTTATAAGATCTAATGTATTCCTCTTCAATCTCTTTCAACCCTAGCCTTCTCTCATTACATTTATTTTTTTTGTTAATGATGTTTTCTCTTCTCATTGGTAAGAACATGAATTTAAAAAAATTATCCATGCAATGCAATAAAATATTAGTCTTTTCTCGAGTCCCCCCTCTTCCCTTGACTAACACCTCCTCTTTGTACTTATCTCACTTGTTGATATTGGGAAAGAGAAATTGCACCTAACACTATCATGTTGATCTGGTTGGTGCTATTATGCTCTTTGCTTGATTAAGTTCAAATGTTGAGGGATTCATCTATATTATGTTTGATCGAAATAGAAGATTTTATTATTTTTGAGCAATAGTGAATTAGATATCTTTGTCATTTCGCTTCCTTGATAGACATTAAGTTTAACTTTTATTTATATGTATTTACATAAATAAATTTTTTTATTCCCCTTTTGTTTCTATTCTATCATTTACAACTATTTTTGTTTAGAAAAATGATAGACAACATGAAATTTCAACGTGAAACTCAACGTGAATGACATGACACTTCAATTGTAGCGATCCTCGACTGGTTCGCCGTGCCTCCCAAGATATAGTTTGGTTCGGGGCGGCGGCTGGAGGCCGCCGACGGTGTTCAAACGATAATCGGACGTGTACACGAAAAGTGTCACGCCATTCACGTTGAGTTTCACGTTAAAATTTCACGTTGTCTATCATTGCTCTTTTGTTTAGGTGATAAAAAATATGATTTATTTTTTCTTTTATTCTGTGTCTAAAATGACTTATTTAGTTTTAATAAATGATAATGGCTGGTTTGATCTCGTTATGATCTGTATTTTCTAAGGATTATATTGAGTTTCATCATTTTATATATGTATTTTTTTTTATTTATTTTTTATGATTTGCGATGATGATGAGTTGAGGATCACTAAAAAAAATCAATGAATAGCGACGGATATTTTAATTGTCTGTCGCTATTAGCGATAGATTAAATTTATTCGTCGCTAAGATTGGGATACAGATCAAAAACCCTAAAATAACGATGGATTATTAATAATTCGTCGCTAATAGCGACGGATTAATAATTGTCCGTCGCTATTTTAGGTTTAATTTATCGTCACCTCACCCCCCCCTCCGATCGTGCATTCATTCTTCTCCTCTCTCGTGTCTCCGTCGTCCCCGGTGCTCCTCCAGCGAATCCCTCCTCTGGTCACAGGTACCCAGCGTGTGACTTAGGTTTTCGCCGTGTTTCATCTCTTGCGGCTGAGCGCAGCCAGGTGCTCTTCCTGCGGTCGTGCGCCGCCTGCTGAGGTCATGCGGGGCTGCTGCGCGGGACCTGCTGAGGTCGCGTGGGGCCTACCGCGCACGGTCGGCGGTCGCAGTTGTCGTCGACGGCCCTACCCTAAACCCTAACTAATTAAATAATTGATTGATTGATTAATTAATTAATTAATTCCTTAAATAATAATGTAGGATAATTTTGTATCCCGGTTAATTATCATTAATATAGGAATAATATTTGTTTGATTATGCTTCTAATATATCTTGTTTGATTAATTAGAATAATTTTATTTGATTATGCTCTAGTATGTTTTGTTTGATTAATTAGAATAATTTTGTTTGATTAATTGGATACTAATTTAATCAGAAACAAAGCTGATAATTTAGATTGTTATTTGTGATTGATAATGGATTGTTATTTGTGGTTGATAATTCAGATACAATGTATACTAACAAAGCATGAATGTATAATAGGTTAGATAATGGATTTATCCGCGAAGAATTTTTTGCTGGTGTTGATGAATTTGTGAACTTTGCAAAGTATCATCCTGAGTGTTTGAAAAACGCCGAGTTAATTTTCTAATATTGTCCTATTTTATTTATTCCTTTTTGTAAGGGTTGTTATTTTTATCTTTCATTTGAGTAATTAGACATAGTTTTTTTTTATCTTTCTTAGTTTTTAAACAATTCTGAATACATTTGTTTTCAACAAAATCGGTTGTCAGTCGCAAGTCCGAATAAAAAAGAATGAATAATTTTTTTTAAAACAATATTAAAGACTTACATTTTTTTCGCCTGTGGCCTTAAATAGGCTTAAGCCGGCCTCAGCTGATGGAACTAAGATGCTTCACAATGTTGACCTGAAATTTTAAACTGGGGTTCTAGTTCATGATCTTGGTGTGACTGAGAAGTTAGTACTATGGCTCATCATTTGATACACTGCATATGATTGAAACTAATGAACTAGTAGAATGTGTTTATGTTAAAATGAAACTGGACATGTTCAACACTAGAAACAGGTTCCTAACTGATTGGTTTATGTTCTTCAGCTACAATATCATCATGGATTACCCATTAGAAATTGGCATCAGCAGAGCTCTTGCCAGGAAACCGTATGTTAAAGGTTCGTTGGCTATGAGCAAAATGAAGAATCGAAGATAGGGGTTATGCCTCGTTTTGGCAATGCTGAAACAGTTTCTTGGTTCAGAGTTAAAACTCACTGTAGTTTCCATATCATCAATACCTTCGAGGACGGTGATCCGGTAAAACTAGTTTCCTAATCAAGTGCTAGTCATCAAAGAAAATATGGTTTAATAAATCCATAGCAGGTTGTTGTAAGAGTGTGCAGAACAACAGGATCAGTGATTCCAGGTCCAGACCACAAGGCAAACAAACTGGAGTGGTACCAAAGAGCATTCCAATTTCCTAACAAGGACTCCAATACCTTTGATCCTTCAGTGGATGGATCACCTGACTCAACATGAAAACTGGTGCTGTCACAGAAGCATTCGTCACAGGGAAGGAGTTCGCAATGGACTTTCCGACAATTAACAGCAGATTTGTTGGTCTGAGGAACAAATACGCTTATACTCAAGTAGTGGATTCGGAAGCAAGCTCAAACTTAGGTGACTGTCAAATCTCAACAAGTAGTGGATTCAGAAGCAAGCTCAAACTTAGGTGACTGTCAACTCTCAACACTGATTCTGCCAAATAAAAAGCTTGTTACCACCAAATAATATGTTAGAGTTTGGTGACCCGAATTCAGTTTAATCCGTTAATTTATTATTAGATATTTATCTTATTAATATGTTAATTAATAGATTCTTTATAAATCTGTTAATTAACAGTTTCGTTATTAATTTTTTATTTGACTAAATATCCTAAGATCTCTATAAATTGTATATCTCATGGACAAGTTTTATCAATCAAGAAAGTTAATATGTTACTATTCTTTTTTTCTCTCTACCTCTCTTTTCTCTCTACTTCTCTTTACTTTATCAGACCCGCCGACTTTGTATTCCACCGTTCATAGTGATTTTTTCTCCTCTGCCCGTGGTTTTTTCCCGTCAAGGGTTTTCCACGTAAATCTTGTGTGTTCTGTATTGTTCTTATTTTTGTTTTTCGTGCTAATCTCGTTTCAAGTGGTATCAAGCCAAGTTGGTTTTGATTTTGTGGATTTCAACCGGGATTAATGACAAAGGCAAGTATGAAGTATGATATTCCGCTTTTGGATCGCAACACCAGGTTTACGCTGTGGCAAGTTAAGATGCGAGCGGTGCTAGCGCATCTGGACTTGGACGACGCACTGTTTGAGATAGACAACATGCCCTCGACATGGACAAAGGAGGAAAAGGAACGTAAGGATCGAAAAACTCTATCTCAGATCTACTTCACTTATCGAATGAGATTTTACAAAATGTTTTGAAGGAGAAATCCGCTGCTGCACTATGGCTAAAATTGGAGTAGTTGTGCATGACAAAAAGTCTTACGAGCAAACTGGTCTGAAACAACGTTTGTATTCTCATCGCATGACAGAAGGTACGTCGTTAAGAGATCAATTAATCGTGTTTGAGAAAATCGTCTCTGACCTAGAGGCTTTGGAGGTCAAATATGACATGAAGATTTAGCATTGATCTTAATGTGTTCTTTACCCTCGTCATATACGACTTTTAGAGATACTATTTTATATAGTCGTGATACTCTTACTTTGAATGAAGTTTATGATTCATTATTTTCGAAAGAGAAAATGAAACAACTTATCGAAGGATCTGAGGCTCAGGGTGAGGGTCTTATTATTCGAGGAAGGACTCAGGAGAAAGACTCTGATGGTAATATCAGGGGCAGGTCAAAATCCATAAATAGCGATAAGATTTGTAATTATTGCAAGCAGAAGGGTCATATCAAATCAGAATGTTACAAACTACAGAATAAGAATAAAAGGACAGGTAAAAATTCGCGGGGAAAACAATCAGAGAAGTCTGGTGAGGCTGATATTACCGAAAATTACAATGATGGTGAACTTCTCATTGCATCTAATGTTGATTTAAAGCAGAGTGAGGTATGAATTTTTTATTATGGTTGTACGTTTCAATGTGTCCCAATCGAGACTGGTTTTCAACATATAAAACGGTTTCGAGTGGTGCCATTTTAATGGGCAATAATGCATCCTGCAAAATCGCTGGTATTGGTACGGTCAGAATTAAGATGTTTGATGGTGTCATTCGAACACTTGGTAATGTGAGGCACGTCCCTGATTTGAAGAGAAATATGATCTCTTTGAGTATTCTTGATTCTAAAGGGTATAAGTACACTGGTGAATGTGGAGCTTGAAGGTTAGTAAAGGGTCTCTTGTTGTGATATATGTTCTGCAGAGATCCACAGTAATCGGTGATATTGCCGTCACAAGGTAACATTGATAAAAGATGATCACTTATGGGATACGTGTTCACTGTTGGTGGTTATGCTATCAGTTGGAAAGCTACTTGCAGAATACAGTTGCATTGCCCACTACAGAGGCTGAATATATGGCTATTACAGAAGCTTGTAAGGAAGCTATTTGGTTGAAAGGACTCTACAGTGAGCTTAGCGAAGACTTGCAGATTACTACAGTTTTTTGTGATAGTCAGAGCGTCATTTTCCTAATAAAGGATCAGATGTTTCATGAGAGGACAAAGCACATTGATGTGAGATATCATTTTATACGTGATGTTATTGCTTGTGGTGATATTATTGTCAGGAAGGTCAGTACTCATGATAATCTTGCTGATATGATGACTAAGTCACTCCCTATAGCCAAGTTTAAGTATTACTTGGACTTGGTTGGTGCTAGATGTTGAGATTTGCCTGTGAGGCATTTGTGGAAGAGGTGGAGAATATTCTTTTGAAAATTTATGGAATTCACATCAAGGTGGAGATTGTTAGAGTTTGGTGACCCGAATTCAATTTAATCCGTTAATTTATTATTAGATATTTTTCTTATTAATATGTTAATTAACAAATTCTTTATAAATCTGTTAATTAACAGTTTCGTTATTAATTTTTCATTTGACTAAGTATCCTAAGGTCCCTATAAATTATGTATTCATGGATAAGTTCTATCAATCAAGAAAGTTAATTTGTTACCTTTTCTTTCTTTTTTCTACCTCTCTTTTCTCTTTACTTCTCTTTACTTTATCAGAGCCGTCGATTTGTATTCCACCGTTCATAGTGATTTTTTCTCCTCTGTCCGTGATTTTTTTTTCGTCAATGGTTTTCCACGTAAATCTGGTGTATTTTCTATTGTTCTTGTTGTCGTTTTTCGTGCTAATCTCATTTCATAATATTTTTGATGTAGGTGCTGGAAAGTTCAAGATGATGGCCAAGCTACACTTTGAGTTAAACGATAAGGTTGTGAATTGATGCAATAGAATGATGAATGGATTGATCACATAATTTTGCTTGTTTTTGATGAGGAGCTGATAAAGGTAGAGTATCATGAACTTGGCCAGTTTTGTTCAGACCTTGAATTTGTTCAGAACATACAAGGAACTGATGAACATGATGGCGGTTGATTTCCTACGGCATGATGAAAAATCAAACAAATCCATGGTAAGAATTTCTTCTTTTTTCTGGTTAAAACAAATCTGAGAAAATGTCAAAATCCATAATTGACAAACTGAGTTTTTGTTTCCTGTTGCAGGTTTATATCATTAAACGTTGAATTTTAAGTCATTTGGTGATCAAATGGTTGCACTGTGAATGTCTCTGCGTTGTAATGAACCTTAAGCTCTTTTGGTTTAATTATGAAATAAAATTGTGGGAAGTTTCTCGAAATGGAGGATTTATTACAATAAGATGAGCATCAATTTTCAATCCCATAAAAAAAATCTTCTCATTTTTTAATCATTTGATGTGAATTATAAATTAATTTTTTTTTATTTATTTCTTTTATATAATTTAAGTGGCAAAAAACAATTCGTTCATCTTAATACCTTCGTCAATTCATTTTAGGATTAACACAGATAAGATAAATTTAAAAAGTTATTAGTCCAAATATTGAAGTTAGTGTTTGAAGAATACATATACTCATTTTTAATAATTTAAGGAGGAAGGACATTGAAGATAATAACTATTTACTAAAAGAAAATATAGTTGTGGAAATAAATGTTAATTTTTTTAATTATTATTAAAAACATTTATCTCACACATCAGCGAGTGAATTTAATAAATCAAGAAAAATAATTTATGTAGGATCAGATTACAATCCCACAGACCAAAAAAAAAAAAATCATCGATCCGTAAATTTTAGATCTCGAAAGGAATCCGTAAACGTTTTTCCTTCGAATGGAGAGGGGATCGCCCTTTTTCGCTTCGAGTTTCACCGGATCTCATGTCGATGTGGGCCGCGATCGATCAGCAGCGGACTCCCAGCACAGATCCGTCGGCGGCGGAGACCGCGACGCGGCACCTGGCGGTGACCTCGACGTGGTGCGTGAAGAAGCTCAGCACCCGGACGCGGCCCTTCACCCGCATCCTGGAGTCCACCTCGATCGCGGCGACGGCGGCGGGCGGCCGTAGGGCGTCGACGGAGAAGGAGGCGGCGACGTGCTGCGTGCGGCCGCCGCCGATCTTCCCCGCGGGGATGAACGCGAACCCAACCTGGTGGCCGGCGTAGGCGAGCTGGAGGGTGCTGTCGTAGTGGGAGAAGGCGGCGTGGTTGGGGTTGCGGACGGCGGCGTACTGGTTGAAGGTGAAGCGAAGGGTGCCGTTGGCGGCGGCGAATCCGGGGAGCTGGACGGCGGACACCTGGATCTCGGGGTCGCGCGGGCGGAAGAGGACGAAGAGGGCGGCGGCGGCGGCGGCGAAGACGAGGAAGAGGAAGACCGTGGCCAGGAGGCAGGAGGCGAGGTTGGTCCCGCCGCCGCCGCGATGGTGTGGTGGATGAGTGGTGGCCATGGCGAAGCCGATCGAATTTGGGCCGTTATGCCTTCGACTTCTCCGAATTGGTTTGCTTTATTTGGGATGGAGATTCTACTACGGTAGTGGCAAGTAGCAGCAGCCGGATATGATGCAACCCTTTCTCTCTTTTACTAATAATAATAATAATAATTTTAAAAAGAATTGGTTTGGGCAGAGGTAGAGTGGGGAAGAGGCAAAGTTTCCAAGGTTGGTGAGTGGAATCATGTTTCTGGTGTTTTTCTTCGATTTTCGTATAATCAAGTTTTGAAAAGCAATGAGTATTCGACTCGATATTTTTCTTATTCTATATCATTTTTAAAAGGTCGGGTTCCATATGATTTTTCATGTTGGGCGATTATGACTGACTAAAAAAAAAAATCACAATTCAATTGAGCAACGTGTTTTCAATGAGATTCGTAGTTATCATAATCTTTAACCTGAAAATCTTTGTTTCTTAAGTGCATTTGAATGGAGATGAGAATGAGAATAAAAATCATTCTCCCCTTCAGGAATCAGATCAGGTTATTGACGAAACCTAACTTGATATGACATTTGTGGTTCAGAAATATATATTTGAACCTGCATTGGTTGCATGTAATGAAATTCTAGCGAGCATTTCTATCTTATTATCCCAATTTTTATTATATCATATAGTTTGAGGTAAAATTAGTGTCCAATCGGAAGAATGTTTATTCATATTGTTTTTTTTCAGTTATTGTTTGATTAAACATTTTGACATGTTCAACAAGAAAAAACCACAGCAAGAGATTGAACGTTCCATCTGATCCAAATTAAAAAGGCATTGACTACGTTATTGAATCATTATTCCCTCGACCAGTAGCCGCTCTTACCTCCTGCCTTGCGCTCGAGGCGAACATCAGTAACGCAAACCTCCTTAGAAGCAGCCTTGCACATATCGTATACTGTAAGCCCGGCAATCGTAACAGCAGTCATGGCTTCCATTTCGACTCCTGTCTTCCCTGCTGTCGCAGCTTCCCCTTCAATCTCGACACTGTGATCTCTCTCATTAAGCTTCAGATCAACACGAACGTGTGCGAGACCAATGTTATGACACAATGGAATGAGGTTGCTAGTCTGCTTTGCTCCAGTGATTCCGGCAATCTTTGCCACAGTCAGGACATCCCCTTTTGCTATCTGGTTTGAGGCAACCAACTCGAACACCTTTTGGCCTAAAAGAACTCTGCAACTTGCGACTGCAACTCTTTTGCTTTCTTCTTTAGCGGACACATCTACCATCTTAGCATGCCCGCTGCTATCAATATGAGACAAGCTTACAGGGTCTTCTTTTGAACCGGCAGAAGCAAAGGTAGAAGATACTTGAGGAGGAGCACTTGAACTTAGGGCACTGGATGAAGGTGGTGAGCCAAAAATTGACTCCATTTCCTGAAATGGCATTCATACAATTAGCAAAGTTGAATGATAAGAATGTTTGCACAGTCCATATTGCACAAAAGGAACTGGTAAGGATTAGAATTCAATCACTGGACATGATATCACTGGAAGCTGGGCTGGGTTAGCAGCTCACACTAACAAAAAAAATTTAGAGAATACTGGATTAGTTGCATTTACCTTGTTTAGCTCTGTAATCGCAGCATCATGGCTAATGCTATTGAAGAAGCATCTTCTTATATAGAGGTGAGATTTTAGACTTCTCAGAAACATAGCAGCCAGATAGAACTTAGCACGGCGAATTTATCAAGAACTGCAGGTGGAAACAGAATAGTGAAGCAAAATGGATGGTGATGACAACTAGCACGTTTAGAACTTTCAAATTCCAATGAAAATATTTTCTTATTTAGATCAGGCTTGTTCATCCTCACAAACAATTAATCTGCTTATATGAGATTTAATTATTCAGTTTGCTCAATTACCAAGTTTACAATTTCTTATTCTCAAACTTAAGGATTTAAGGATCAAAGTTCCCCAGAATTATCAAACATGTAAGGAAACAAGAGCCCAGTTAGCTGATTAGAGACCAGTGTTACTGCTCTGTAACCTGGATATATATACATATATATATATATAAGGTATTATTCTATAATTCTATCAAAAAATAACAACCCATAAAGAATTCAGCTTCTGGCCTATGCCTACTAAAAAAGTTCTACTTGCCTCAGTACTTCACATCTACAGATGCCTATGAAAACCTTAGCAATTGACCACGAACTAAAAAAGACCCATCATAAGTCATAACAGTGTTCACTCATCCTAGAAAGTTTGGAAATAAAGAGAGAAGTAATTTGGGCGATCATTGACCAATAAGGGGATAACACTCAGATAGTTCAATGAAATGATAAAATGAATCAGATCATTAAAAAGCTGTGGAAAGACAATAAAGAAGGAAACAGACAAAATACAAATCAGGAATTAGGTTTCAACAACATGGCACAAATAAAGGACTGCTTTAGTGAAAACTAGCTAAAAATGCTAAACTTCACACAACCAGGGTCCATGCTCTAGGTCACAATGCTAAATTCTCATCAAAAGAGGACAACATTCTAACAGACATATCATCATGCATCAGCCAGCCTAAACCAGAACCCTTTCTAACTTATAGTCATGAATCTGAATAGGTTTATATCAGCGTGAAAAGATGCTTCTTGTTCATCGATTGATTTAAAAAGCAATAGAATAAATGGGTAACCATTCAAGTTCGCCAATAGAGGTCTAAAAGGTGGTTGATGCGAAGCTACAGGTTCAACTGATAGTCAACTAGACGATTGATTGGCCGATATAGCGGGTGCAAATTATGGATCATAAAGAAAAGATATTAAAACAGCACAAATTGTATCCATAGGAATAAACACAAAATTAAAGACCTGTAGAAACGTTGGTATTCAACTTTTGCATTCGCTAAAATTATTTATGCTGGGCATTCAACAATCAACAGCTGAACTACAAGTAGAATTGATTGTCTGGCAAACCTGTGTCCTTTGCAGAAGGAAATCACTGCTTACCGCTCGATCCCCGTTCGGATCTCACTGCTTGATCACGGAGAATACAACAATTACGCTGACTGCGGCCGCCTACCGCCTGATGGAGGTATAATAGGAGGCATCGAGCTATGCCACTGCTTCTAAAGGAAGAGTAAAAGCTGCTTGTCGTTGCGGCGGCCGGACTCCGGAGAGAACAGATCGAAGGGTTAACGAGGGTAAGTGCGGCGACCTGCGAGGAAAAATGTAGGGAACCCCCGAGTGAACTTGTTTTACTTCAGTAACGAGGGATGTTCCCTAACCTATTTTTTGCAATGCTCCGATTATTTCATTAATATAACAAATAATAATTTTAATTTATTATTAAAATATTCTTTTTAATGAATGAAGTATTTGGCTAGTTGTTTTAGTGGAAAATTTTTCCATCTTCAAATTTATTTTTGCATGCAATCCCCACTCAAATTTTTCTTTATATACAATCCCTGATAGAATTGACAAGACAGTTTGGTAAGTATTATTTGAAGAAAGTTGAGTATAAAAGTTAGAAATTTGAGTATGTAAGGTTACATCCACCACATCAAGAAATTGTATACTCAATATTTTTACTCTCTTATACTCACGTTTCACTCTTTTATACTCAATTTTCGCTAATGTATACTCAATTTTCACTCTTTTATACTCAATCCATTAGGGAGTGAATGCAAAGAAAAATTCAAATAGGGAATGCATATAAAGATCAAGTGGATATTGGGGAGTTTTCTACAATTTACTCTTGTTTTTTTAGATAGAATAGATAGTTTAAACTTTAAACTACAACAATAGTGCCGTGATAATTGGCCATTTTAATTTTCTAGATAATCAAGTTATAATTTTGATAAATTAGTAGATAAATTTATTTTAATGAATGATTGATCAAGAATAAGAATATTATGAGTTTTCTAATTTCTTTATCTTAGTAATTAATGAAAAAAATTACTGAATTAAATTGGTCCTCTAAAATTAATTAACGTAAATTGATAATTGTTAAATATTAAAAATATACTCTATATCAATAAAATTTTAGTGATAGTTTTTAAGATGGTAAAAAGTGATTCGTTGCTTCCAACACATTTATTAATTTCTCTCAGAGTTAATATGGAAAAGATAAATAACGGAGTTATTTGATGGTGTAATTTATAACACTTATGAAAATGGGGGGACAATAATATGGTAAATGACATTTTGTTAAGAGAATTCGGTATAAATAAGTTTTTCTTTCAATAAATATCAATTGATTAATTAAAAAAAGGCGTTGGAAATGTTAAATCTTAAAGAACCCAACCATTTTGATGTTAAATCCTAAAGAAATTAGTTTTCTTTCACTGAATATAGCAGAAATATTTCATATCTTACAAATAAAATCTACAATGTGACCCAAAAATAGGCATTTGAACAATTTCGATCCTTTCCATACCTCATGGAACATTGAACACAATCGTGCACCTCTCACTCAAACACACAACTCTTGAAAGTTCAAAACCTAACATCCTCTGCATGCAATACATGAATGAATGCTTTGTAGGTGTAATTTTCATTGGATCAGGTTGTCCTAGTTTGATTAAACTTAGATAAACTTGAATTTCGATATTTAACAATGATATTTTGAACGTGTGTGTAAAACAAGTCAAATTGGTCAAGGTTAATTGGAGATTTGATTAGGAAAGTCCTAGTAGGACTAGGCAAACCTAGTTGGGAACTAGGTGAAATTCAAGTAGACCCGACCACGGTTCGGAACCGACGGTTCGACGGTTCGTGGGAGGTCGACCCTTAATCTTAACCGCTCAAGCCGATTACGGTTCACGGTTCGGAATCGCCGGTTCACGATTCGCCACGGTTCGTCACGATTCGAGATTATTATATTAAAAAAAATAAATTTAAAAAATTAAATTTAAAATATAAAATTTATTTTAAAAAAAAGCTTGCACTTATATAAATTGTCTATGTATCCCCTTAAGGTGTAGGGAAATCAAAGCCCGCAT
The DNA here is from genome assembly GCA_024364735.1 of Boesenbergia rotunda. Lineage (NCBI taxonomy): Eukaryota > Viridiplantae > Streptophyta > Magnoliopsida > Zingiberales > Zingiberaceae > Boesenbergia > Boesenbergia rotunda. Next base: position 977,928 of record JAGFNQ010001322.1, on the reverse strand, counting down.
AATTCTTTTACATTTTTACCTTTTTACAATTTTTATCACTCATTTCTATTTCCTCCCGTTCCCGTTGTATTCATTCCTTCGGTATCAAATTCTTCGACTTCGTCTTCTGAAAGTTACATTCCTTATATTCTTTTCTCAGCTTTGGTCCAATCGTCTAGTAATGCTTGAGCTTCCAATGAGTCGGGAGACATAATTGATCGTCATTCATCTAATATGTTGCCACCGGCATTGAACGTCTGCTCCACAGCAACAGTTGACACTGGACAAGCTAAAATTTCTTTTGCGATCACGGAGAGAACAGGAAAGCTTTAAGCCTTCTGTGACCACCACTTCAAGATATCGAAATCATCGCTATCTGCTTTATTAAAATCAAAAGAAGTCGTAAAATAATTCTCAAGTTCCTGTGTGGAATTGAGGATCCTCGTGGACGTTTCGTCCGTTTTTTTAATAAAAGTTGTGCTTTGTAAGTTTTAAATTAGTACTGGTAAGTTGTTGTGTTTCAAAAATATTAGTTTGTATTCCATATTTAATATAATATTGATTATAAAGATCATATAAATAATTTCTAATATTATATATAATATTAACTGGATATGAAGAAGAAGAATCTTTAATAAGAATTAAAGCGTCATAATATAAAGTTAACATTTCTTGTAAAACTTCTAATTTAAATCTAGGATCTAAAGCAAATGCAATTAAATAAATTTCAGGAATAAAATAAAAATATTTTTCCCATTTAGTTTTCATAGCTAATATGCAAGAAGTTAAAGCTTCATTATTGATATGTTCATTTAATATTAATACTATACTAGAAAAATTCACTAAAACTAAATGAGCAGTGGGATAATAAACACTGAAAAGTTGTTCAGTTGCATCATTAAATACTTTTAAAATTTCACAAATATTACTACAAATATTCCATTATTATGAAAATAAATATATATTAGTATTACTATTTTGTGCAAAAAATAAACATAATAAATCTTTATATTGAAATGAATCTTGTAATAATTGATATATTGAATTCCAACGTGTTGGAACATCACGTGGAAATTTTTTAAGTCTCATTCCATTAGCTTTACAAAATCTACCCCATTATTTCATCGTAGCTGGATGCAACCATAAATATGAAATTGCGATTGTAATTAGTTGAATATAATTTTCTAAAAGTTTTAATCCATCATGAACACATAAATTTAAAACATGACATATACAACGAATATGCAATAACAGGTTGACAAACAAATTTTAGTCCATCTATAGAAGCAGTATTAGAACTAGCATTATCTAATGATATTGAAAATATTTTATGAGTCAATCCATATTCTTCTAAAATTAAACATAATAATTGTGCAATGTTATGGGCAGTATGTGATTCATCAAAAACTCTATAAGCTAACAATCTTTTTTGGAGGATTCAAGAGTTATCTATCTAATGTCAAGTCACACCCATATAAGAATGAGTTTGTCAATGATCACTCCAAATATCGGAACATAAAGAAACTTTATTATTTAATTTAATAAATTCATCAATTAAATTCTTTTTTCTCTTGTTTTACTAATCTTTTAATTGTACAAGTGTAGTCCTAAGAACACGTTTAACAGCTGGATTAAGAGATTCTTTACAAAAATCTTCAAATGTGCATTTAGATCCAAAACTAAAAGAAAGATGTTTTACGGAAACAAATTTTGCTAATGATTCTCTTAATTTATTATCCGAATATAAAAATAAACCAGAATCAGTACTACTACCACTAGAAAATCTTGATAATTGTGTTTGAGAGCGGTCAAGTCCATATTCTATCGGATGCTTCGTTTCTACATGTCGTTTTAACGACCCATAGCCGCCGCCGGCTTGGAATTTGTAAGAAGCATTGCAATGCTTACATTTTGCACGCAATTCTCCGGACAGAAGTGTGACCTTCTCAAAATGTTTAGTAAAAATAGAAGATTTTAAAGGAGGATTTTCCCAAACCTTAGAAGTAATTGCATCGGTACTTCCTTGCGTTTCAGGCATCGGAAGGTGTTAGGGTTGAGCCTCGGTCTCATCATCGATGGATTGAATTTGAATGTTGGGATCCTCGTACGCTATTTCTTTTCCCCTCCGAGATCGAGATGATGAAGCTCCGTGAGCACCTTCCATTATCGTTGAAAGATGAAGAGCGTGTAGAGAATATAAAGTTGAGACTTGAGAATGAGAGAAGAGAAAATGTGTGTGAAATGATGAAATGAACTCCCAATTATAGAGTTTAGATCATAACAGTCACTAAATCATAGCCATTGATCAAAAAATGGTCAAATGATCTTAACCGTTGAAAAAAAAATCAAAAAAATCAAAAAAAGCGGTTTGAACCGCTAGTTCGGCAATTTTCCTCCCCCTGAACCGGAAGCCGCCCGACATCCTGCCGTTACCAGTCAGATCGTGAAGATCGCACATTGGTACAAGAGAAGTCATAGTTGGGAACTAGGCAAGGGAAAGTCCAAGTCAATTAAAGGTTTGATCAGACACTTAATGAAAAAGTCCTAACAGGTCACAGTTGACCGGAGTTAGGCAAAAAACCCTAGACTTGTATTAGGCGAGTTAGGGTTTGGGCAATTGATTGAGTGATCTATTGGTACTGAGTTATCGCGAGAACAGAAGTCTTTTTAATTGATTGGGTGATCAATTAAGGAAGGCATGAATTGATTGGGTGATCGATTAACCAAGGCTTCTCGCGTGAATAGAAAGGTACTTGATCGATTGGGTAATCGATCAAGGTTAATCCCAATCGATCAGGTGATCGATTGGGAAGCTTCTATCGCGAGAACAGAAGTTGCCCTAATCAATTAGGTAATCGATTAAAGGCTATGATACGCGAGAGCACAGCAACATATTAAATCGATTAGACATCTTCTTAATCGATTGGTCAATCGATTATTCTTCATAAACTAGTCGTTGAATGGCTAGATCTGATGTGGTAATTGATTGATAATCAATTAGTAGCCCTAGGTCGCGCGGGTATATAAGGTTTTCACGCAGGTTGAAGTAGTAACTCTTCGCATGTCTTCTCCTCCTTCTTTGCCCATTCTTATGAGCTATTGGAAACAAAGTGTTGCTACATTTCCAAGCATCAAAAGGGCAATTTCAAACTTGAAGAAAACAAAACAAGTAAGATCTCAGTATTGTAATTCTTATCTGAATTTATTTGTATTTGCTTGTTGTTTTTGTGTTTTTTTTTGAGAGCTTGTACGAGGTTTCTCCACCTCCACAAAGGAGTCTTTCATAGTATATGAGAGAGTGAAGAAGAGTGAATCCTTGGATTAGTCACCTCAAGGAGGTGGATACTAAGTAAAATTCAAGAGTGTTAGCATTGCTCAAGTCTTTTGCTGCAACAAAGTTTTAACAAACAAATCGGAGCTAATCATCCCCTCTAGCTCTCCTACCGGTTCTAACATGCTTTTCGGCCGTGTTTGATTGGAGGTTATCGTTGATAACTTTGGTAGGTTTTCAACAACAATTTTGCTTGGTTTAAGTCATCAATGATGGCTGTTAATACAACATCTCTGTCACGTCAGCAATCAGAGAATATAATTTGGAATCGAAAAACCTTAGAAGTCTTATGTTTTCAACAATTTCGGAGTTAACAACAATTTTTATCAATATTATCCTCTGAAATGAGTAAGCGGCAATGGCAAGTAGGCAGCGACGATGAACAAGCGAGGACAACAAGAAGACAACGACGACGAGTAGGCGGCGACAAACAAAGCAACGACGATCGAGGCCAACCATCAATCGCGCGAGTGAGGGAATCAACACAGTAAAAACCATCGGAGAGAATTAACACTGTAAAATGGAGAAGAATTAAGGGAGCGTTTGGTTTGCGTTTTCCAGCTTGTTTTCCATTTTCATTTTCTGTAGAAAATGCGGTTTTCTGGAAAACATGTTTGGTTTGCATTTTTCAGCTTTGTTTTCTAGAAAAAAACATAGCGTTTTCTGGAAAACTAGAGAATGAAATAAAGTCATTTTCCAGAAAACGAGAAAATAATTTTCTGAAAAATGAAAATGGAAAATGGAACAAACCAAACGCCCCCTAAAATTTTTAATTAATATCTAAATTTAGTTTAATTATATTTTAAAATATATATAAATTTATTTTAAATTTTTAATAATATAAATCAATTATATTTATCTATTATATATATTGTCAATTTATTAATTAATAAATAATATTATTAATTTAATTTAATTTATTTAAAAAATTAATCAAATATCAAATTAAACCTAAGATATTATAGTAAATGTTAAATCATTATCTCGATTGAACCAAATAAAATTAGGACTATGTTTTATTTTTCATAATCTTAATTATGAGAATACTTTCTAAGGGAAAATTTTCATAAACTCCCCATTCTCAAATTCATCTTTGCATGCAGTCCCCACTCAAGTTTTTCTTTGCATACAGTCCCTAATGGGATTGACAAGACAGTTTGGTGAGTATTATTTGAAGAAAGTTGAGTATAAAAGTTAGAAATTTGAGTATGTAAGGTTGCATCCACCACATCAAGAAACTGTGTACTCAATTTTCACTCTTTTATACTCAAGTTTCACTTTTTTATACTCAATTTTCACTGATGTATACTCAATTTTCACTCTTTTATACTCAATCCATTATGGAGTGAATGCAAAGAAAATCTCAAATGGGGAGTGCATGCAAACATCAAATGGGGATTGCGGAGTTTTCTGTAATTTACCGTACTTTCAAATAAAATTAGGGCTATGTTTTATTTTGTATAATCTTCATTATGAGAATACTTAACCAAAATTATATATCAGTACCAAACGGCACCAGGTAATAATAGAACACTGGGAAAGGAAATCACAAATCACATGTACTCCTTTTGACTGTACAATCGATGCTCCACTCTTTCAGGTTCATAATATGGCATGCTTTTCGATCGAAACAATGAAACATGCTTCGCCAAACTCTGTGATCTTGTAGATAGACACCAAGACTTGACTGCTGTCAATTTGTACAATGCATCCTCCATCAAAAACTAAGGCACGTCCACTCCAGTTCGTCCAGTTTCTGAGAAGACAGAAGAACATGGAAAGAGGGAGCATTTTTGTGCCTAAAAAAAGCCATGTGATCGACAACGCAAGCCATTCAAATAAACAGACTTCTACCAACACAATGAATAAGACTCAGGAGAGCCACATTTGTGCCAATGTAATTTGATCACACTTTGGTACGTTTCTGAAAGAGATTGTTCGCCCCCAATCAAAGAAAAGGAAAGATTATATTTAGCAAATAAGCAGGAAAAAGGCACTCAAATGATTTACATAAATTAGATACCAGAACTGAGGTGACAAATAGACGGCATGAAGAATAATGGTGGTGATTCATCTATAAGAACAGTATAAGGTATTTTAACTCATGCAGTTTGATGAAAGACATTTTCCTAAATAGGAGACTTCAGAAAACCAAGATCCTTGTGGATTCTTTTTCATTGTCTGTACTATCATCATATTTTATTCTAACGAGATAGTTATTCAAGTGTGTGTTTGCCTATGAATAAATTTTCCATTTATCAATCCCAAAAATACTTATGATGCTTGGATATTTACAAAACTATTTCAACATGATTTAACAATCAAAATGATCTTTCAACCATGTTCAAAGTTCCCATCAGTGCTTGCATTTAATTATAGTTCCATCCATCTAGAAGATTATGTAGGATTAACTCCATGCAGATGGTTTTAATCTAATTAAGTTCACATGAATGCTCTTAATCTCCATAAGGTGAGCTTATACTTGATTAACACATACACAACTAATTGTCATTAAAGAAGTTGACATAGACAGAATATAAATTATTTTGGGACGAGAAGTCTAAAAGGGATTTATGAGGAAAAAATACAAGAAAGCAATAAGAAATAAGGAGTAGCCAAAACTAGGCTTAAAACCTTAACAAAAAAAAAAACAAGAGCGAGAAAAGAAAAAAAAAAGATATAGTCGTCACGTGGCTTAAGGAAAGCAAATTGATTCAATATCTAAAATAATTGTCCTAAATATCGTCTAAGTATGAGTTTATATAGCTCTCAGATCCCTAAAAAAACTCTAAACCAACAAGACTTAGTCCTCTAAGATTTAAGAATAGATTTAACCAACAAGACTTGGTTTCCTAAGATTTTGGAACAAATTAAACATAAATGTATAGTCAATTAAAGAAACCCTAAATATATAAATCTGAATATTTTGGATCCCCCCTGCATTATCGCCTAGAATTGAAAGAACTCATCCTTGAGTTTAGGGTGAGTGTATTCAACTCCACAGCACAAGGATTAAGTGTTTCACATTAAAATATTAGAAGTTTTTAAGTGACTAGGAAGACGTAACCTGTAGGCATTATCATTAATCTTTTCTAGTATCTCACAAGATCCAATTTTCCGATCTTTCAGCTTATTGTATTCACTAATAGGAAACAATCATGAGTTAATGCAGCCCAAACCATATCACGAACGTCAAAAATGACTTAACGTCGATGTTGATATGCTTTGATCTTGTACCCAGTGTTGCTTTCCTGAATAGTCTGCTTAACATGCTCATGAATGACCCAAAGATGCTCGGCCATCTCCTCAACGTTGGGGTTAGCTTATCTTGGACGTGAAATAGAGACTAAATTCAATACCCTGAATGGGTTTCATCCATAAACAACTTCGAAAGGACTCAATCCAATGGCATGTTTTTTGATTTGTTATATGTGAATTCTGCTTGAGGTAAAACTAGATCCTATTACTTTGGTTTTATTCTTGTGACACATCTTAGAAGATTTCCCAAGCTCCGGTTCACTACCTTAGTCTGACCATCTGTCTGAGGGTGATAAGCGCTGCTGAAGTTTAACATCATTCCTAGTTTTCCCCATAAACTCTTCTAAAATGACTAACAAATTTAGTATCACGATCTAAAGTAATAGTTTGAGGAATACCGTGTAAATGCACAATCTCTTTGAAGAAAAGGAGGCAATCTGAATAGTATCCATCGTTTTTCTGCATGGCACGAAGTGAGCCATCTTGGAGAATCGATCCACCACAACTAGAACAGAATCGACAGTCTATTGGGTGCGGGGTAAACCCAATACAAAATCCATACTGACGTCGCACCAAGGGACTTTGGGAATAGGTAAGGGAGTATACAAATCAGCATTGGTGAGGGTTCCCTTAGATTGCTAATAAACAAAGCAATGATCCACGAAATGAGCTACACCACTAGTTAGCTTGGGCCAATAGAAGTCAGAAGAGATGAGGGCCAATATCTTATCTCGGTCGAAGTGTCCTTCATTGTGAAGTTCTTTGATATTGCCTTAAGGAACAGTCTGAAATGCATAATTATAGTCCACAAAATAGGTAACCGTTATGCAGAATAAAATAATTGTGAAGGCCATTAGTTATCTCTTGAAATATCTGGCCAAAGGAGGGATTTGTAGCATACATATTTGAGAAAGTTCCAAAGCTAGCAACCCTAATTCTCATGGTAGTAAGCAGGGAAGAACAATGGCTTAGAGCATCTATAACGCGATTGAGACTCCCTGATTGATGCTTTAGTGTAAAGGTGAACTCCTACAAGTAATTTACCCACTTGGCATGTCGACTACTCAGCTTATGTTGGTCGTTGATGTACTTCAAAGCCTCATAATTAGTGAACAAGATAAATTCCTGTTGTACGAGATAATGACGCCAATGCTTTAAGGATTACACAATAGCATAGAATTCCAGGTCATAGGTACAATAATATTTCTTGGCACCAGATAGTTTCTCGCCAAAGAAGGCAATAGGGCATCCTGATTGACTTAGAACACCACCAATGCCAATGCTAGATGCGTCATAGTTTACTTCGAACAATTTCTCAAAATCTAAAAGTGCTAGAATAGGTGCTTCAGTCATCTTTTGTTTCACCAGCTGAAAACTAGTCATAGCAGCTTTAGTCCACTTGAATTCGCGCTCCTTAAGGCACTTAGTGATAGGAGCAATTAAGGTAGTAAAGTTCCGAATAAACCAGCTATAGAATGAGGTCAATCCATGGAAACTTCGGATGTTGTGAATGGTTTTTGGTTGTGGCCACTCTAAGATTGCATCTATCTTTGATGGATCTGCACGGACACCCTTAGTAGACACTATAAATCCAATAAATAAAACTGCAATCATGAAAAAGGAACACTTCCTTTTGTTGACAAACAAGTATTTCACCTTTAGCTTCTCAAAAATAGTTCAGAAGTGATCAAGGTGTAAAACCCTCGTCAGACTATACATAAGGATGTCGCCAAGTATACAACCATGAATCTTCCCATGAAAGGTCGTAAGACTTGATGCATGAATCTCATGAATGTGTTGGGAGCATTGGACAGTCCAAAAGGCATACCATCGACTTGTATAGCCCATGTTGTGTCTTGAAGGTTGTCTTCCATTTGTCTCCTAGCTTGATTCGAATCTGATGGTATCCACTCCTAAGATCGATCTTGGAGAAGATCTTAGAACCAAAAGTTGGTCCAACATGTCATTTAAACGAGAAATCGAAAATATATTGTTGGTGCAAAATGCATCAGTGATGAATAGTCATCATCTAGAGTTTCGATGTTTAACAATATACTTAAGTTAGTAACAATATATGTTAGGAAAGGTAAGGGTTAGTCAAAGTGATCAAGAGTTAAACCAAACAGGACCTTATGTTTGGTAGGGTAAATCCAGGTTTGATCAGGTTGACAAAGGATTAGCCAAACATGATTTGATGTTTGGCAGAGTGAACCAAAACCCAGGGTTAGTCAGTTTGCTCGAGGGATTAAATCACACCAAACTTGAGGTGTGAGATTATATTTACCTAAAGATTGGAGGAAGTCTAGTCAGGATCATGATGACTAGCAAAGAAGTGATTGTGGTGAAAGAAACCCTGGTGAGTGTAGTCGGGTCCTAGCGAGTGAAGCTAGGTGAAGTAAATCCTAGTGAGTGAAGCTAGGTGAAGTAAATCTTGATGAGTGAAGCTGGGTCATAGTGAGTGAAGTTAGGTTGGACTAAGTCCTGGTGAGTAAAGTTGGGCACGAAATCTTGGTCCGGGGGACAGAGCACTAAGTCCTGGTCGGGGATCGGGCAATGGAGTCTTTGCCGAGAGAGGATGGTGGACAGAAGTAGAAATGGGTCGAGGTCGGACGTCTCAAGATCTGACTTCTCGGAGGCCGAGCAAAAGTCCAGCTAGAGATCCTGGTTGGCAAAAGCTTTAGTCGAGCAGGGATCACGAACAGAAGTAGAGACGGGTCGAGGTCAGACGTCTCGAGATTCGGGTTCTCGGAGGCTAAGCGAAAGTCCAACCGGAGGTTCCGGTTGGCAAACGCAACTTCTCCAGTGTGGAGTAGGTGAGGACGCGTTCCCCGGGAAAGGAAACATTAGGCGTCTGTTCGACCTAGGATTTCGGGTGAAATCCAAAGTCAGAACCACTAAGCTAGGGCTAAGATTACCTGTATATTTGTCTTGTGTTTGTTGTCTTGCAGGTACCTAGAGCTGGAGGCAAGATAGGAGAGCAGAACACAAGACAAGCTAACCTGTGAAAGGGGCTCCCAGGCGCCTGAATGGATGGTAACCCAGGCGCCCTATATGGGTCGGGTGCCTGGGAAGGCCTACGACGGCCGGGTCAAGTTTTGACCACGTGGCAGGCGCCTAAGGCTTAACAGGCGCCTAAGAGCTGATAGGCGCCTGAGAAGGGATGCTTATCCTTGCGCCGAGTTCGCAGCGATGGATGAAGCTTTGACCGCTACGTGGCAGGCGCCCAAGAACAGCCTATATAAAGAGGTTCGACCCCTCATTGCTAAACATCACTTTCCACAACCGCAAAAGCATTCCGTGTGAAGCAAACACGCTCTAGTCGAAGCTCTGCGACCACGGAGGCTCTAGGAGGAAGTGTGCGATACTTTGGACTTCTAGAGTTGGCCGAGTTCTTTTTTTGTTTGCGTTACAATTACGAGCTGTATTATTTTATTATTTCTTTGCTTGTTATTCGAACTGTAAGGCGGGTTTCTCCACCTCCGGAAAGTCCGAAAGGAGACCATTAGTGGACTCACAATTGAGTGCTTAGGCATTGGATGTACTAACCCTGGGGGGTTGGGAACCAAGTAAAATCCGCGTGTCTCTGTGGTTTTGTCTTTTTTATTTTTATTTCCGCTGTGTACTAAACCTGATAGAAAGACGGTTTCCGACGAGATTTTCGACGAATTTTACAAGTCGATATTCACCCACCCCCCCCTCTATCGACCGGCAACGATCCTACATATATACTTCACTGTGATTTTGTTGATATCTCGGCTATTGACACACATGTGCCACGAATTGTTTTCTTTGGTACAAGTAGGGCAGCGACTGCACAAGGGTTCATACTCTCGCGAATATAGCCTCGTCTCAATAGCTCCATAACTTGTCATTGTAGCTCTTTAGCATCCTTAGGGCTAAGATGTTATGTCGGTCGGTTAGACAAGTTTGACCCCAGGGCAAGATCAATTTGGTGTTGAATATCTCTCATAGGGGGAAGTCCTGGAGGAAGGTCTTCAGCCATCAAATCAGCAAAGATAAGAGTTGTTGCACTTGAGATCATAGATTCGAGTCCGGGTCTATTACATTTCTTTTGAATGGAAGCAAAGCATAGACTACATCTCTGTGCTTCTTCTCATTCAAAAATCTGGACATAGAAAGTAGTGTAGGGTTATTGGTTACCAAATTTGAAGGGGTTCCTTCTCGTCAAGGAGCCAATACGATGTTCCTCCCTTTCATGCTAAAAGTGTATGTGTTCTTCCGCCTATCATGAATGATGCTACGATCATATTGCCATGGTCGTCCCAACAATACGTGGCATTCGTCCATTAACACAACTGTTGAGGCAATCTGTTGTCTGGAGTGACCAAATATTTTGATGATTGGGCAAAGGGTTTAAGTTAGGTTTTCCCTTGTATTTAATATGTGTATGTTGAGTGTGCAGGTTGTACAGGTTTACACATATTGACTTGACTGAACGGCCTCGGTACGGTGAAGGGTGGCATGGAGACAACCTGGAGGCTTGTGTGCACCCGAGGGACCTTGGAGAGCAGGGACGATGAGCTGAGGGGCGCGGGCTTCGAGGCATGCGTGAAGGATGGCATGGAGGCAAGCTGGAGGCTTGCGTGCATCCGAGAGACGGGAGTCGAAGATGAAGAGTGCGCGAAGGCAATAGTCGAGGCTGCAGATGAGGAGTCAGTCGAGTCGTGAGGGTACGAGTACTGTGTGATTGTACTTGGGAAATCCTGGGGTTCTAGTGCTGAGAGAAGTGCACTCGGGAAGGGAAACCCTAGGTGGGTGAGTAGGGTAGTCGACTGCTATTGGGGCAGTCAACTGATAAAACTCACAGAAGGGTTTTGGCCTTGGACCAGTCGACTGCCATGGGGGCAGTCGACTGGTAGGTGGCTGGTGAGTTGACTAAAAATTCGAACGTTGGGGTTGCAACGGTCGAATTTCAGTGGCACCAGTCGACTGCCCTGGGGGCAGTCGATTGGTGGCGAGGGATTCAGCCCGAGTCCTATTTAAAGAGGACTTCGTGGTGGCTGAGATTCTTGACGAATCTTGTCTTGGTTAAAGGCAAGATAGTAGTCTTTGTGCTCAGGTCTTCTAAAAGTGTTGTGGTGAGGTTTCTCCACCCACAAGGAGCGACGAGAGCTAGCCAGAGGTTATCCGGGGAGTGATCCACCAACGGATTCTTAGATTAGTCACCCGTCCGGGGTGGATACCAAGTAAATCTTCGTTGTTAGCATTGGTTAGTATTGTTTTATTATTTTTATTGTATATTCCGCTTGCGCAACTAACTGTGTAGAAAGAAAGACATTGAAGAAACGCTATTCACCCCCTCTAGCGTACGGAATCGATCCAACAACAACATCACACCATGCTCGATCATAATACTTGCTGCTAATAGAAAAAGATAAAAGACACCTCCTATATATGGTTACCTCACTCCCTTTACTTAGCCATGATAACTTGTAGGGTGTGTTTGGTTGGGGGTTTTCCTTGATAACCTTGGTTATTCATCCAAGGTTATCAATAAAAATCATGTTTGGTTTACATAATCAGCAATTTCCAAGTAATGATCGATGCCCGACACGTCAGCAAAAGGGGCATGCAATTCGGAATCGAAAAACCTTAGGAAAGTAAAGTGTTTCCTGATTCCGAGGTTATGAAACTTATCATTCCAAAATTATCCTCCAATATTTACATTTAAGACGAAAATAACTATTACAATTATTAAATTCTAGAAGCATTATTCACGGTTGACGATCGACAACGACGGCCAACGACGACGACCGACGACCGACGACTGACGGTCGCCGGTTGCTGGAGGCAGCTGGGGATTGGCGCCGATCGCCGACGGTCGACGTCGACAGCCGACCGCCAATGTTGGACACCGACTGCCTACGCGGACATCGACGATCGACATCGACGCCGATGCCAACGCCGACGAATATTTTTTTAATTTAATATTTTATTTAAAATTTTAATAAATTAAATAAATTAATTAAATAAATTTAATTTAAAACTTAATTAAATTATCTAAGCAAATTCTAAAGGGTAATACAGTAAAAATTATATTATGTTATAGACTATTACCTCCAAACAAATAAGATTTTATTTGATTACCTAAATTGAATCAAACAACTTCAAGTTATGTTTCATTTCCCATTACCTTGGTTATGTGATTACTTGGAATCACATAACCAAGGTTATATATGATAACTTGAACCAAACACACCCGTAGGGTTTTGGATGACGATCTATCTTCAACTGTAGCTTTTAAACAGCTTCTTTGGATATAATGTTTTCACAGCTTCCACTATCAATGATCTGTTGGAACAATCTATGGTCCGGAGTGACCATGTATTTTGATGTTTGGACAAAGGATTTAAGTTAGGTTCACCCTTTGTATTTGATATGTATATGTGAATATGCAGGTTTGCAGGATACACATAGGTTTAGCTGGACGGCTTCGGGTCCGATGAAGGATGGCATGAGGAGACAAGTCGTGGGCTTGTATGCATCCGAAGGACCGTGGACAAAGTAGAAACGATGAGCCAAGTGAAGCACACTTCAAAGCATACGCAAAGGATGACATGAGGACGAGCCGCGGGTTCGTATGCATCCGATGGACGAGAGCCAAAGTCGAAGAAGGCTTGAAGACAACAGGTCGAAGCTGCAAAGGAAGAGTTAGCTGAGTCGTGAGGGTCCGAGTGTGAGAGAATTATACTCGGGAAGGGAAACCTTAGATTTAGGGTTTGGGCAAACAATTGCGGCTTATAGCAGTCGACTGATGTAGTGCATAGAAAGATCAGTCGACTGATTTCTTATACAGTCAACTAGTGTCGGCTGGGAATTCGAACGCTGGGCTACAACGTTCGGATTTGGTTAGGACCAATCGACAGTTGACTGGTAATGGCTAGTTCAGCCACGAGCTCTATTTAAGGGAGTTCGGTTTGGCTGGCTAGGGTTGACGAAATTGGCTTTAGTTAATGGCCAATTAGTGGTCTTTGTGCTCAGAGGTCTTGTGCGAGTTGTGGTGAGGTTTCTCCACCCACAGGGAGCTACGTGAGCTAGCCGGAGGTCTTCCGAGGAGGCATCCATCGACGGATCGAGATCGTCCACCTTACGGGCACGCCATGAAGTATGAGCTTTATCTCCGAACAACATAAACGGTTTGTGTTAACATTATTTTAGTTTGTAGTTTGTATTTCTGCTTGCGCTTGCTAACATGTGTAGGAAGAACCGGCGATCAAAGTGGGCGATCGACTATTCACCCCTCTAGCCGTACACATCGGTTACAACATGATCATCTTGCAAACTTTGTCTGCAACGGTGAATGTCGTGTGAAAGATGTTGGTTCTCAGCCAATCATCTTCAGATTTTTCCTTAGGGAACCAATAGGCTCCTTCATACGACGAGAGTCTCATGACCATCACCATAAAGAACCTCATCATCGATATCGTTATCGTAAATCAGCTCATCAACCTGTTCGAGTTCATCCTCTATGTCTTCCTCAACTAGCAGAGTCTTATTTTTTTATTTAGGGATATTTTACACTCTGAAGCCCGATGCCCCTATTCACCACATCGAAAGCACTTGATAGTGGTCTTAGGGTTACCTTATGGTGGCTGCTGGGAAGGGTGCGGCTCTTGAAGGAGAACTACTTGATTGTTTTGATAGCTCCTAGTTGTTGGTCTTTGGTTTAGTTGTTTTTCAACTATCAAGGCTTGTTGATAGGCCTCCAAAATGGTCCAGAGTGAGTGAAGGCTCAGGGTGTCTTGTAAGGGTAAACATAATCCTCCTAAATATCACGCTACCATCTACTCCTCGATCTCGGACAAATCATTCCGAGCAATAAGTTGATTGAATTCCTCTGTATAGTCATCAATGGTTCTAGCTCCTTGCCTTAAGGTATGAAGTCGTTGATACAATGTTTGTGTGTAGTCGAAGGGAAGAAAATGGGTTCTCATTAGTTTCTTCATTTTTTTCCCAATCAGTGATTTTGGATTTAGCTTGTCTCTCTCGTGATCGTCGAAGTTGCTCCCACCATGCTGAAGCTCGCCCTTTTAACTTGATAACGACCAACTTTACTTTGATGTGATCAGGTACTTCCTTGTATTCAAAAATCCTCTCTACTTCATTGATCCAATCAACAAAGCCTTCCGCTTGTATTGTACCAAAAAAATCAAGAAGATCAACCCGAAAACCAAAGTCCCCAAATCATTCCTCTCGACAATGGTGTTCTCGATATGTAGCATGATAGTGATATAGGTTCTTGAAAGGAGACTCAGAGTTACGATCGATGATCTCACGATCTTCAAGATCTCGCACTGCCAAATGCTGGGTTAATTCTACAACTTGCTTCTACAAATCCTCAATCATCATTACATCTTAGATATTACGATCACAGTGCTGGGCTTTCTCAATCGGAACTTGTCTGTCGCAACCACGACTATGTCCACGATGACCCTCAATTAGAACTTAATGAGCTCTGATACCAACTGACATCGGGTAGAATATAAATTATTCTGGGGCGAGAAGTCTTAGAGAGATTTACAAGGGAAAAAATAAGAAAGTAATAACAAAAGAAGAATTAGCCAAAACTAAGCTTAGAACCTTATCAATAAAAACAAGAGTGAGAAAAGAAAAAAGATATATAGTCATAACATGGCTTAAGTGAAGCAAATTAATTTGAATTGAATCAGAGATAATTACTAGTAATGACTTTGATAGAATTGAGTTTTTGAAATTTGAATTAGCTCATTGCTTTGCTATGAAAGACTTGGGTTTACTATACTATTTTTAGGGGATCGAGATTGTCTCTTCTCCAAAAAGTTATCTCTTGTCTCAGTCAAAGTATATAGTTGATCTATTTGAACGTGTGTGTCCCACTGATAACAGGATAGTTGATACTCCCCTTGAGACTAATGCTCGGTACTCTCTATTAGATGGTTCTCGTTTGTCAGATCCTAACCTCTATCGTACAATTGTGGGAAACTTGGTTTATCTCACTGTGACTCATCCTGATATTGCATATACTGTGCATGCGGTTAGTCAGTTTGTCGCTACACCTACCACAGTTTATTGAGCTGTTGTTCTTCATATTCTCCGGTATCTTCGAGGAACTTAGTTTTAGAGTCTCTTATTTCCTTCCACTTCCTCGTTAGAGTTATGTGCATACTCTAATGTTGATTAGGTGGGTGACTCTACGGATTGTAAGTCTACCATCGGATTTTATGTTTTTCTTGAAGATTCACTTATCTCTTAGAAGAGTAAAAAGCAAGATGTTATTTCCAGATCTTTCAAAGAAGCTGAGTATCGTGTCATGGCTATCACCACTTGTGAGATTGTTTGGTTACGTTGATTGCTTGCAGATATAGAAAATTTTCTTCTACAATATACTGCTCTTCATTGTGATAATCAGTGTCATTCAAATTGTCCGTAATACAATTTTTCATGAGAGAACAACACATATTGAGATTGATTATCATTTCACTTGTCATCATCTACAGCTTAGTATTATCACGCTGCCTTTTGTTCCTTCCTCGCTGTAAATAGCTAATATATTTATCAAGGCTCATTCCGCTTAACGTTTCCATTTTTTATTTGACAAACTCTCAATGCTTCTAGCTGTAACATCGTGAATTTGAGAGGGATGTTAGATGGTATATATTTTAATTATTTATTTATAATTTTTAAGTATTTTAGTCTTTTTAGAATTTCTTAACTCATCTACTCTATATTCTTTTTTTCTAAAATATCTTTTGATTCAATAAAGACGGCTATTGTGTTTTTGTTTTTCTCAGTTTCTACAGCCAGCTTTAATGAGCATGAGATTAGGAATCCAAAATGATTGAAGAATCTACGGGAACGACCAATTTTGAAAACATCTATGGACTCCACAAGAACAATGGGACCATGCCTGACAAAGAACAACGACATGAATGCCACAAGAGAATTCACAAACTTTACTGCATGCCGAACCTTTGGGAGGCTGAAAATCACGCTCCATATATTTGTAAGGTGAGGCACAATAATTTCACAAGGAAGATTTTCCACCACAGTATTGAGCACGTAAAATCCCAATTCTTCAGTCCTAGAAACTAAAAGCAGACGTCCAGATCTGACTATGACATCAAACAATCATCCTTCAGTCATGACCTCATTGGGAATCTTCTGCAGGTATGCTTGGAGCAGTTGAAGTAATGCAGTGGCATCTCCTAATCTCTTCCATGATTCAGGTAAGAGAAGCAACTGGAATAGCTGCAGATAAGTATCAGAAAGAGGTGGCTTACTCATATCAACAAGCTGGGCAATTATTTGGAACGCATATGACCAGAACTCAGCCACATCGTCAGCTAAAATTTTCTGGAGGACTGGGAACAGATGTGCCTCAAATACACAGATGAGGAATTGGTCCTTCTCACAGTCACAGGACATTCCAATCAGGGCGGCAATAGACTCGAATAGGTAGTGGTTAAAGGTTGGGTTCCTTGGATTCTTGCATACCTCTGACAGCGCACGAGCCAAGCGATCAACAGAATGTTCAGCAACCTTACTACTTAGATTGCAACGGCCAAGTACTCTCATGATGCACTTCATGATATATGAATTTTCCTGTGACTCAGGCAACTGCAAAGCGCTGAAGAGATTGGTCATCACCTGGACAGGAACGGGTTGATATCTGAAGCACAATATCGAGGAGTCAAAGTGACTACATTTGAACCAGATACTGTTGCTATGTCCTTCAGCATCAACAGCTTTTGAATGCAATTTGCTGCATATGAATGGACTACACTTGATTCAGCCACTCGCCAAATGGGGCAAAAGACTGATAACTGCTGGCTTAGGTATATTTTCTCGGAACACTGTAAAGAACTTCAAAGCACCTGCTTTCAGCATTGGAGAAGCATGTATATCCTGTTCTTGTAGCTCAGAAACAATGATTGATGTGAAGAAACTCTGTACGTCCACAAGGTACCCAGCACTGCTGCCTGCCTATGGAGCAAGCGCAACCACAAGATAGATTGCACTGTCCTTCTCCTTCCAGTTTTTTATTGGGTTGGTTGCATATAGTTTCAGCATCTCTTGTATCTGCATCGACGCTATTGTTGTGACCTGTTCCCTGTAATTCAAGGCTATACCCTTCAAAAGCTCTCAATATCGCTGCCTTCAACATCCCTCCTAATATATTCAATGTAATTCATATGAAACAGCTCTTCATCTTCATCGCAAAGCCGGATGTTAGGGAAGATGATGCTTGAGCATATCCCTTGGAGAAAATTACAGTTACCAAACAATGTATGGTGAACACTAGTGCTGACTGTCGTCAGGAACATGATGGCAGTTACAGTGAGCTGATCACGGGACACGGAAGAGCCCGGAGTCATCAACAGTTGGCACACAGTCAAATTAAACTTTTCGAGCTAGCTCTTGAAGTCCTCTTCATTTTTCTCCATGTAAAGCTGAAGGTTTTCATAGATAGAAGCTCTGAGGGCATCAGTTCCCTCAGCCTCAACGGCAGGTGAGTAAGATGTACCGAGGTAGGCCAGGAACTCACTCATCCATTCACTCATATGATCCTCGAAGAACTCAGGTAGCTCAATAGAATTGAGGGAGTGGAAGATTTCGGAGCAGAGGCGCAGTGACTCAAAAAGCGGGCGGAGGGTCTCAGGAGGACCCGCGACATTTGAGGAAATGAACCCGGAGGTGTTGAGGAAGATCTCCAGGAGCGGAGCAGCAAAGCCATCGAGGCAACTTGAGGTCGAACCGAAGGGCATTGTTATCAAACGAGATTCAGAATTTGGAAAAGACGGAGGTGGCGGCTCCGAGTAAGCCGTTAACGGCGTGATAGTCGTCGGCTGCAGTGGCTCTCCGCAGAGAATCAACCAGCTCTGGGAGTAGAGAAGGCCAGGATTGGGGGAAGTCGTAAGCACCGACGACAGCGAGGGCCTCGGAGAGTTGCGGCTGGACGCGAGGCGGGGGGTTGAGCATCAAGGCGACGAGGTGGGTCTTGATCAGCTCCTTCTCGGGAGCCGATATTGCGGAAGCAGCATCGTAGGCGTAAGGGCCCAGCGGGACCGAAGGTGGTTCTTGAAGTAAACGGCGGCGGCGAGGCGAATTTGGTCGTCGACAGCGGGGGCGGCTATCAGCTGAAGGAGGGCGGTGGAGAATCCGGGGAGTTCAGCAGAACTGGAGAGGGAGGCCCCGGCGGCACGGCTAGGCTGCGGTTCCGGGGAAAGCGATCTCAGGAACCACGTCGCTAGGGTTTCGGGACGGATGCTCATGGAGCGGCAAACAATGGCAGATCGATAAATAAAAGGACAAAAAGGGAGTTGAAACGTCCAAAGTGACTAAAATAAATAAATAAATAAATAAAAAGTAAAATGCTAGCCAGTAGTATTCGGTCCGTCGCAAAATTAACGTGAAAAAAATAAATCATGATACATTAAAAGATAAGAGATTGGAGGAAGAGACTTTCCAGTTCATCTCAGGACCAACACGGAAGAGATAAATCACGATGATTAAAAAAATAAAAAGTTAAGGGAAAATTTTTTACATAAAAATTTATGCGTCATCAATCCCATGATTCAAACTCAACACCTCTATTCTTTACTATTTCAACTACATCCGTGTGGGACAACGTATCTTTCGAACAATGACAGATCGATAAATAAAAGAACAAAAGAGAATTAAAACAGCCAAAGGTAGACGAGAGAGGGAGAGGAGAACGAAAAAGATGCAACGTCTCACTGCCATGGTTATGGGGTACTGAGATTCAAATCCTCCACACTCCAAAAGCTGCCACAAAAAAAAAACAAATACCCAACCTTCCACTTCTAACGGCTACTTGGTATCCATCCATGCATCACTTCCTTTCCCTTCATAAAGAACCCGCACAGCCACTCCCTACTGATTATATTACGATCATCTTTTTCCTCTCCTCAATCCAATGGATTCTCCTCCCTGCACCCGCTCCTCCGCCGAGCCCTGCCACCGGAGTAAGTCCGCCTCCCGCATCGCCACCGCCTCCGACGAGAATCAGATCATCCCCTTCCTCGGCACGCCGCCTTCCAGGAAGCACAACTCCCCGTTGCTCTCTCCTTCTCCGCTTCAGGACATCGTGCACCTCTCTCCTTCCCCTCATCGCAAGCCCAAGCGTAGATCCGCCGCTGCAGCCGCCATCGAGGATGGATCGGCAGGAGGGACCGCTTGCGGAAGACGGAAGAGCAGAGCCGCCGCGGCGATGGTTCTGATGGGGTGCGCGTCGTCGCCGAGGAAAGGCCGGCGGGCCAGGAGGAGGCTGGAGAAGGACGTTGTCAGGGAGGAGAGGGACCTGGGTCATTTGGCGGACGGCGATGGCGTCGGAAATGGGAGAGCGAGAATGACGAGTCGGAGCAGATCATCCAAGAGCGAGGACAGCAAAGAAAGATCGAGTCTTGTGCCCTCTTTGCCTCCTCCCAGTCCAGTAACAGGTAGTACTTTCATCAAATTTGCTTCTTGCCCATCAATCTTTGCTATTTCTAGTGAAATCGTCAAAAAAAAAATGATTTTGAAGTATCTCAACAAGAACCGAGAGACACACCGATCAACAACAAGGATTGTCGCAGTGCCCTAGATGGGATACAAGAGCATTTCTTCGAACTTGTGATGTGGAAAAATGTAGCTAGATCCACCTTGTGGTTCGGCCTAGGCACCTTGTTCGTCTTGTCCTCCTGTTTCTCAAAGGACTTTAGCTTCAGGTATTTAACAATCGATCACAGAAAGTTTCTTTAGCCAATAGGAAGTTCATTTTTAGGGTTCATGGCATCTGAATATGAATATTCCTTGGTCTATCCTCTTTTTTGCAGCATGATTTCTGCAATGTCTCACCTTGGTCTTGCAATCTTGGGCTTAGCCTTTTTCAAGGATTCAATTCCTCAGAGGTCTGAGTATTTCTATAGTTCTCTAGACTGAAAAAGATACATCCTTTGAATATGTTTTTCTTTTCCTTTCCCCAATTTTTAACAGGCAGCAACTGAACGTGAGAAGTAAAGTTCAGATAACAGAAGAAGACATTCTTCGAACTGCTCAGGTCATCCTCCCACTGGCCAACGCTGCCTTTGCAAAGATTCAAGAGATCTTCTGTGGGGATCCATTGAGGACTCTTCAAGTATGCTCAATTCTGAACCTTCTCTTCAACACTAATCTGACTAATTTCGAGTTCATGTCAGTAATTTAGTTCCATTGTGTCTGCATCAGGTTGCACCTGTTCTCCTATCTGGAGCCATGTATGGCCACCTGATAACCCTGAGGAGGCTTTTCGCAACTTGTAAGCTCAAAGAACATTGGATGAAGCCATAAACTAGTGTTGGATTTTACTATAACACCTGTTGATGATTCTATAAACTTGTGACAGGTTTTTTTGTGAGTTTTACTTTGCCAAAATTCTATTATTGCTACTCACATCAGATTCATAACAAAGGTAAGCACTGTTACCTAAACTTCTCCTCACTAACAAGAGATTAACATCACAAACTCCCAAATTTTGCCAGTTGAGAATAGCATAAATCGGATTCAAGAAGCATGGAAATCTTGCCCACGCAAAAAACTGATAGCAGTCTCCACAGCCACAATATTTTGGAACTTATTCAGTGTGAAGTCGCGTTTCTTTGCAGGTACAAGACTAGTCTGAATTCAATTTGGTTATGCAATTCTATCAAATATGAGTGCGAACTAATCTCGAGTTGTACTGATAACTATGTGATTTTGTTCCATATTGTGTAGTATTTATTTCGATGGTGATACTTAGGTATCACCATCGACAAGTAGAAGATTGTGCTAAGGAAGAAAGGAGAAAGGAAGAGAAGAATCATCGAGGTGATTTACCTTCAGAACAAGAACAAGGTCAACTATGAAGCCCACATTTAGTGTTCAAGAGAAATATTCTTGTGTTGTAATAATATGTATTACAAGTTTAGCACTTGGTTAGAAAAAAGTTAATCACCCTCCTAAGCATCTAATTAGGCAGAACAACAATTATGTTGAATTTTGTTGGATGTTCTTTTAAGGAACTTTCTTAATATTTGTCAAAAGGGAACAAGTTAAGAAGTGTGCTGTCCACCTGACGGAGTAAAACAATCTATTCTCTCCTTAAATATTAATTTCTTTTCAAATTAATATCTGTTTAATTCAGTAATATTTTGACTCAAACACTTCTAAAAATCTTATGATTGATCAGAGTTCTAACTGTTTATGTCAAATATAAGTATAACTAGAGATGTCATGAGTGTAATTGGGCCTTCAGATTTCCACTTTAAATAGTTTAAATCTTGGGGTCGCTTTTAGATTTTATTTTTTTAAAAAAAAATATTATGTCTAAAAAATTTTTTTGTGAAATGAGTTGAAATCCAAACTCTATTTTTCCAATTGGATAAATTCTAATGCTCAATTTAATTAATTAATTGTAGTATTATATTCATCTCGCATGTCTTTCGTAATTTATTTTTAAATTATAATAAATCATAAAGTCAATTTATAATTAATACTAAAGATAATGATGATTTTTTTTTCTAAGCCCAGTTGAAAATTAATCCTATTTTATCAACTGGGCACCTTCACACAAAAACACTTGACAATTAATTATAAATCAAACCACCAAGGAAGAGAAGCCCATATCGTACCTTTTAGTCCTTTTTATCTCTCTATCAATCTCTCACTTCTCTATTCGTTGAATTGTAACCTCTCCCATCTCTCCATCGCATTCCATTCGATTCCATTCCGCCTCTTCTTTCTTACTTCTTTTAGGGTTAGGGTTCCTCGTGATCAGATCGGACCTCGATGGAGCGGCAGCAAGGGCAGGGAGCTAAGCCGGCCAAGCGCAAGCCTGTCTTCACCAAGGTGGACCAGCTGAAACCCGGCACCAGCGGTCACACCCTAGTCGTCAAGGTCGTCACTTCCAACACTGTGCTCCACAAGGGCCGCCCCGCCGCAGCCCATCTCCGCCCCACGCGGATCGCCGAATGTCTCATCGGAGATGAGACCGCCTGCATCGTCTTCACCGCCCGCAACGAGCAAGGTACATCTTTTAGTATTGCTCTTCGTCTATCTAGATCCGATGGCCGATCTGAAGCATGGCGACGTCGTACCATGTTGCTGAAGCGGAATCCGTAGATTTAGATCCGACGGCTCGAGGGTAAAGCTGATTCGCTGGGAATCACGCGATCTTTCTTGCGATGTAGGGTGTTTTAGCCACGATAGGGCGTTCACGGTACTCTTATAATCAAATGCATACTGTTCTAGCCATCTCTCTTGTCGTGCCCCTTAATAAAGTTCATAGAACTGTATCATCCTGACAATTTTCTTCAACCTTTTAGTTTGTCTTCAAATTTATCAGCTTGTAGTAATCCTTTTGTTTGGGTATGAGTAGGGTCATTACTCAGTTCTATCATACACCTATCACTTGTTTCATCATATCACTTACATTGTTACATTTTTTTTTCTTCTCAAAAATGGTTAGTTTGATGCCTATTGTCTAATTGGAAAGTGCCTTGATTGACCTGTATTAATTCTGGGGTTTCAAGTTTTGCGCAAAGAATATCGTAGATTTGGCTTATCCTACTTTCATTTGTTGTCTTGATACGCAAGCACAATCATACAACCAAACATAGACAATCGAAGAGCCCTCGAACTGTTCTTCTCCAACTTGTAGTATACTAATTGGTGAAAATTTCCTTGCCAATTTCCTAAATTGGCAGTTGACTTGTTGAAAGCTGGTGCTACTGTCATCCTGCGCAATGCCAAGATTGATATGTTCAAGGGCTGCATGCGGCTTGCTGTTGATAAATGGGGCCGAATCGAGGTTGCTGAACCAGCTGACTTTGAGGTAAAGGCAGACAACAACTTATCGCTGGTCGAATATGAGCTGGTGAATGTTGGTGAAGAATGACTGAAGAAGAGATCGCACTTACAAACTACCTTTATGGACGTGGTCTGATGAACATGCTTTTCTGACTTGCATTTCGCAATTATAAACTTATATGAACTGTTAAGAGCGATAGTTTAAGTTTATACAAAGCTCACTAATCCTTGTAGTATTTCTGTTGCTTCATTGTCACGTCTGGTACTTTTCCTAACTATTATGCATGCAAACAAAGTTATATATAATGGAATGAGTGTTCATGTAATTTTCTTCTAGTATCCCTAATGTGATAATTTTGCTCGATACTCTGACATGGTTGGTCAAACTCAGTGGTTTGAGGATTTCACCTGGCAATATTTCATTTTCATTCATTATCTTTTATTGCTTAGCTTTCTTATGACAATGAACTTCAAGTTGCATGTATTGTTGGTTGTCAGCTTGATTATGTAGAGATTCAGCACAATGTATGCCAATTTGAACTAACTAACTTTCCATTAGATCATTGTTGTTCCATCTCTTTCTTGTTTTACTTGTGTTTTAGTTAGCTGTGGTGTGTGTCCATCTAAGATTCGTAGGTCTTCAGGAAGAAAAAAAAAACTCTTAGATGAAGGGTCTTTCTTCCACAATTTATACGATGGGCCCCATTTAGCCTCCACATCTCGTTCTTTGATCTCAAGTGTTTACTTGAATGGTTGATTATTGGAACCTAAATCTGGTGGCTAGAGTAGTAGTCACTCTTATTTGCGTGAAGGATCTCTTCATGCTTGACTTGTTCACTTTCAGTACCCTATCAGTTTTCAGGTCTTAAGCTTGTTTAATTGGGTGGATTGATGAGAGGAAAAGTAATAAATTTGTCATATTATAAACAGTCTCTAGCCTCCATTTTGTGTTTCTAAGTTTCTTCTCTCTGTGAAGATTGACTTGTGATGGCTTGAGAGTTGGATAATCAATCTAGTGTGGTAGATGGGAAGGGTGGGTAAAAAAAAAAAAGATTATTCTTATTTCAAATCAGTTCATGGAAAAAGATTATTCTTATTTCAAATCAGTTCATGGATCAGATTTGATATAGTCTTCAAATTTAAAATATCAAATAATTTGATTCGAACTAAGCCTAATTATATAATGGTATAATTTATTTTAAAAAAATAATTATATGTGACAAATCATTGGCTATCCTACTGTAGTAGCCTTGCTAGCAATAAATGATTAAAAATTTAGGACCATATGATTTGTAGTGTTTATTTTTTAAATAAATGATTTTTTTTTTCTTTCGGTTTCTGAAAAAACTATTTTTCTGAGATGGAATCGTTATTCAGTAATTAAATATTTTTTATGAAGAAAAAGACGAAGAGTGATTATTGTGTCAGTGAGCAGAGACGGGAATAGGCAAGAAGTAGATGATGAAATAAATAAACGAGTTGCTGTTTTATTGAAAAGAGATAGGGAAATATATATTTTTCTTAGTTCGAGTCTTTGTTCGATATATAAAAATTATTAATTTCTACAGATCTATATAAATTTCAAAATCAAACTAAACTATCAAAAATTTTAAAACATATCTGTATATATGTAGAGATAAATTAGCATGTTAGTCATTATAATCTTATCATTAACTTTTTTTTTTGCTAAACATTTATAAATCTTAAATTAGAATAGTTTGATTATTAGTATGAATTATTATTTGCTATTTGCTATTTGCTGATAAGAGAGAAAGAAAAGGTCGAACACCACAGTAGCGTTTCAGAAAGGCAAGCTGTAACGTGCAGGTCTAAATCAACATGAGGACCCACTTCATTAATGATCACTTTATATAAGTTTCTTTTTTTCATTGAAGTTAAAAAAATCACATTAATCTCTCACTTATATAAATTTGTCATTGGTGGTAGATTTCTTGATCGTCCATTATAAATACCTTTTAATTATCTTTGAATTTATTTCGATAATCGATAAAAAATTTAGGGCCGGCCAATTGTCCTAGATTTGATGGTTTTTTAGTATATCAAACCTATAAGTTTTTTGTATTATTTGAATTAGTAGTCTCCATGATTTATCTTATTTGTATTAATCCTAGGATAAATTGGCGAGAGCACTGGAAGCAAGTGAATCTCTTTTTGCTGCCACTTATAAGTTTCCCGAGAACAATTCAATTGGCTATTACGAGATAGATATTATCATAATAGATAAAAATTTAAAGCTCAACTAAGTGGAGAAAAATATCCTCTCGCAGTGGTTAACTATAGCTTTTCAATTTACTTTCTCACATATGAGCATGAGACTGACCATGTGGAGTCACTGGAATAATGGATCCCACTTTTTTACTACAACTTATAAGAAAATAAAGCCCTTGGAATATTATTGAGTTGGTTATTGCGGGATAGATGTTGCTATAATGGGCAAAGGAACCTTGGCAAAATTGAGAAAAATGTCCTCTTAGTGGTCAATTGTAGCTTCCCTATTTACCTCCTTACAAATAATCATAGTTCGAACCATTTGAGATCGTTGGGGTGACGAATTTCATTTTTTTACTATAACTTATAAGAAAATAAAATGCCCCAGGATATATCACATGACATATCTACGTAATTGAATCCGAATCGAATTCCGAAAATGCTCGAGAAGTTACTTTTCCGTGTGATGATCTCAGTGGTATGGGGAGCACAGATACGGGATTTTTTAGAACTTATAAGAAAATAAAAGGAGGGAATTTCAAATGAATTAAGAAATTATTTTTTTAATAGACGATGAGTCATCTACTAAGAGAGTTTTCCGATTTATTTTGATGACAATATGAAATTCTTATGAGCTGAATAGACAATATATACGGGATAAGTGATGTCAAATTAAAAAAAACTTATAAAAAATTAATGTCCTAGGATGGTTGTGCAGTTAGCACTCGAGTAGTGATTTACTAAATTAAGTTAGAGATCGATTCTTTAGGTTTCATTCATTCTCCGTGATCAAAAAAGTCCCACTCATCTAAAAAATTATTACGCGTCTTAATTTATGTATTCTATCTTATGATATTGAACGGACGGAGCGCCTCATTATTTTGCCGGTTATCAGAAAATAATGATCCATATCCTTATCTATAATTCTAGATATTGATTTTAAAAAAGAATAATTAGATTATCTTTCATTATTTAGTTTACCGAGTGAGTCTGAGCAAGGCTGTCGAGTTGGGCAGAGCCGTAGGTCTCACAGTCGAGCAGGGCTGTCAAATTGCGAAATGAGTGCCTTCAAATCAAAGAATAGGGTTCCACACAGACAGGCAGCTCCATCTATCCCCCGCACTTATTCTCAGTTTGACCGAGCGCCGGACTCCACAAACGCTCGAAGGGAACGCAGGCGACGTCGGTTGGTGGCCGATCAAAGCACCAAGAGACAGGGACACTGCACGGCACAGTGCGTTGCGTGCACCTTCCTTCTCTCTGATCACAGGCCTGAATGATTGCTTCTGCCCCTTCTTTATAACCGAAAAATATATGTATATATTGATTAATGGCTCAGGCTCTGTTGATGCAGTGCTAGGCCCTGCACAAGCAGCGTGCGCAGCGCATGTGCTGAAGGAACTCTGCCCCAACAGCTGTGTTGTTTAGGCTTTGTTTAAGCTCGAAATAATTTAATTTAATTTAATTGGTTGGGGACAGCTTTTATGGATCTGCACGCTAGCTTTAACAAACGAGAGAGACGGCTGCAGCGTTCGCTAGGCTTTGACTGAAGCGACCGATCCCGTTGCCCACCACCGAGTGGCGGCGGCATTCTCTTTTCTCCTCCGGCGCAGCGATGCGGGTGCCACCGTCTAGGTTGCTTCCCAGCCCCGGACGCAGTCGCGAACCTGCTGCGGCGGTCCCTGCTCTTTCTTCCTCCCGCAGCCGCCGCCTCCGCGGCAGCGGCAGTGTGAAGGGCGGCCAGTCTCCGATGTTCCCGTTTGTAGCCGGAGGGCGGCGGAAAGGCGTCGCTTTTGAGGCCGCGGAGCCGTCCTCGCCCAAGGTTACCTGCATAGGACAGGTGCGGGTCAAGAGTAAGAAGAAGAAGAAGAAGAAGAAGAAGGCTTCCCCTGCGGTCGCGGCGGTGGTGCGGTCGAGATCCGTTAGGGGGAGTGGCACCGAGGCGAGCTTTAGGAGGATGGAGGACGGAAATGGATCGCGAGGATGCTGGCCGAGCAGGAAGCACAAGTGGGCGAATCGCCTCCCGGTGAGCATAAATTGCTTCTTCCCTTGCGGTGGCAGGTCCCTTTGCTCCTCTTCTTGCTCGAGATCCGGCGCGGATAGAACTGAAGAATGCGGCGAGGAGTGGTGGAGCTCCAATGGCGCCGTGTTCGCGAGGTGGCCAGCGGCGGTTCCTCAGAGCGAGGAGGGGAAGGAACGGGGGGTCATTAGCGTCGTTGTCGAAGAGAAAGTAGACAGAGAGATGGGAATGGTAATAGCGGAGAGGGTCAAGGGGGAAGAATTAGGGTTTGATGTAGAGGTGAAGAAGAGAAATGAAGTGGTGATGCTATTAGGGAAAGGGGAGGAGAAAGAAGACGAGGTGCAGATTTGCATTCCTCCGAGGAATGCCCTTCTACTGATGAGGTGCAGGTCTGATCCTGTGAGAATGGCGGCATTGACGACTCGTTTGCTGGATTCGCCAGCCATGAAGGTCCGCGTAGAGGAAAGAGATGAAGATGAAGGAAGTTGTGATGAAAGAAACGGTGATCAATGTGCAAACTCTAATGTGGCGATGGAAGGGGAAGAAAAGGGAGCAAGAGCAGCTGAAGCCAAGCAAGAGAATCAAGATTCCGTTTCGACAGAACAACTAATGAAAGAATTCGACGACTCACTGGAAAAGTTCAAGGAACAAGGAGAAGTGGCTACTGCTGCTGAGGTCGTTGAACTCGAAGAGGGAGGGAAAGAAAATGCACAAGGAGACGAAGAAGAGCAAGAAGTAGCACTAGTTGAATCGGAAAAGGCTAGTTTACGAGAAAAGATAGACGAGAACGAAATGCCCAATGAGCATCCTCTCCAAGAAAGAGAAACAGGGAAGGAAGCAAGCATAATAATGAGATCTAGCAGCTGCCCTTCCACAGGAGCCAAGCAAGAGAGAACAATGAGTCGAAGATCACAGGAAAGAGGAAGAAGACATAACCCTTCTTCGAAGGAGAGGGGCAGGCGGCATAGCTTTTCCAGTGAGAGGGAGGCCAGGAGGCCAAGCTTTAATACTGAAAAGGAAGTAAGAAGATCTAGCTTCTCCAGTGAAGGGAAGGAAACTTGGAGCTTCTCTATAGAGAAGGATGGCTTGAAACTAGAAAAGGAACCTATGAATCAAGAACAGAATGAAGAAGAAGAAGAAGAAGAAGACTCTGCCACAGATATTGGGCGAAAAGATGACATCTTTGAGGTTCCAAAGACTCATAGCAGAGGAAAAGAAGAAGAAGAAGAAGACGGAGGCAAACAACATTTTAGCATAGAAGAGGAAACAGGACCAAAGGGAGTCGAAGAGAAGAGCCCTGAGTTGCCTGACTGCCTTCTGTTAATGCTGCATGAACCCAAACTGTCGATGGAGGTTTCAAAAGAAACTTGGGTTTGTAGCGACGACTTCCTCCAGAGGAATCGCCGGCCTTCAAAATCCACTGCTGCGGCTACCACCACCATGGTCACTGGCACTGACGAAGCTAGTGAGGTCACTAATGAGAATAAGGAAGTTGGCACTCCAATGCAAGATGCTTGCCGTCCTACAGCACCAACCCTGCTCGCTGCAGACACGGAGAAGAAGCTAACAACCAATGCGGCTGCCAAGCACACACAAGTGTCAACTCTTGCTTACGGGCCGCTGGTGCTTACGCGGTGCAAGTCAGAGCCAATGAGGCCGTCCGCGAGCTTGACGCCGGATGCTTGCTTCTGGAGGGATCGGCATCGGCCCATTGGAGCCACTGGAATTGGATTCTGAGCTAGTACCAATCAGTCGTCGAGTAGTTTTAGACAAGGAAGGTATGAATTACCATGTCGGCTCTGCTGCTGTAGTGTGCGAATTTTTGTTGTCATCACTGTTTAATTGGCCTGCACAATAGAAATAGCAGTTGTGGTGGTGTTGTTTGTTCGATGGATTTCTTGTGTCTGTTTATATTTGCTCTTTCTATCTGAGGTTGTAATATATCAATCTTCTTAGTCTATTTGTCTTTCTAGCGCTCTGTGGTATTAATTTCTGAATACTAAAATCGTCCACACTATTTTTAAAATTGTTAATTTAGGTATTTGTTTTTCGAATGGATCATGTGTCATTTTAAAGATTTTTTTTTTTAAAAGTACTCCTTACAATTTTCTCCACTTAAAATTTTAAAATAAATGCTTTATGTATTAGGAGAATAGAAAATTCTGGCGACTTGACCGACGTAATGGCTCGGGTCATTTTTCATTATGAATTTATCAAATTTATTAACATTATGATTGAAAACTTTTTTAAGCAAAGAATTAAATTAAATTTCATTAGGAATTAAATTTAATTTTCATGTTTAGAATGAATTAGTAAATAATAAAATTTAATTTAATTCCTTAATTTTGAAATTAATCAGAATTGAATTCAATTGTTATATTTTTACCATTTTATCCTTCACCAATAAAATTTAATATTTTATACTAACAACTTTAATTTTTTGGGGAAGTTTGGACATTGATTTTGAATCCATCAATCCAATCACTATATCTTCCATGTAGTAAAATTTTAGGTTGTGTGAAATCATGAGGGCGATTTAGTAATTTGAAATTCTTAGAGGAAATCCTTTTACAAATCAAACCTATTGTTTTGAGAGAATTGAATTCCAATTCCTTATCAATTCCTCTCTAAAAATGTATACCAAAAGATGGAATTAAATTCTAATTCGGGAAAAAATTTAATTCCATCTCTTTCCAAACAAGTGTAAATAAAATTGTTATTTTTTAAAAAAAATGTATGGGTCAAATTGAAGAATTTGGTAAATTCTGAGGCGGAAAGTGAAAATTTCTCCATTTTTCATTTGGTAAAAATTCAAAAGGCATCCTAAATTAAGAAAAATATTTGAAGAGTTTTTTTAATAAAATAAGCATCTCTTTCATTATTTTATTTAAAAATTATTCTTTGATTTAAGTAAAAATATAGATCTACTATCTTAGAAGTCCTCTAGAGTCTGTCTGATAGATATGAAAAGAGATTAATTTAGATACACAAATGTTATTCTTTGATTTAGTGATATTATAAAAACTATCTGATATTTTTATAATATATAATCGCTATCATGTAGATTCTATGACGTGTAGAAGTTATCCAATTGTTACACCGTGTTTAAGGTGAATTTTGTAAGTATTGCGAATTAGTTTTGGTGTGATCAACTAAGTTAAGTTAGGTCATGTTAGTTTGATATCTTGTGTCTAAGTTTGCAAGAGTTTAAGAGCACAAGAAGTCAAGTGGAAGACGCAGCAAACGAGAAGAATGACACAGGAAAGGAGCCGACGAGCTCGGTGCATCCGAGAGACAAGAAAACTACGAGAAGAGTAACCAAGAGACGAGAAGCCGGGGAGGAAGACTACTTGAGGAGAAGGTTAGAAGTTAAGTTTGGGTGAGCTCAATTTTGGATGATTAGAAATCACTCAAAAGAATTAGAAAATTGGTCAACCAAAAGTTGACTAGAATTAGGCGAAACAGGCACCCAAGTCAACTCGGGCGCCCGCCTATACATGCGCTCGATTACAACTTGGGCGCCTGAGAACAACTTTTATCGATTTTCAACCGTTGCGTAGTGTATCAACGTTGACCGAAACTCAGGCGCTCCTATTCAACACAAACGTCTAAGATATGTCATGTCAGTAACGGATATGGTTGTCCAGAGGCTATAAATAGACCTTTTGAGTTCAGAAAGAGGAACAATAACTACTATTCATTTTTCTACTCTTTCTGTGTGCTTTCAAAGTGTAGGAGGCTTCTCCGTCTTCAACAAAGGAACATTTTTTTATAGAGTTTGTAACGTCTTGGATTAGCAACTATTCTGGTTGTAATCAAATAAATTATGGGTGTCTATTTAATTTTATGTTGTTGCTTTATTTATTATTAATTGTCTAATTAATTATCTTTGCTAAAGAACTTGTAAAATATACAGTTTGAACTTGTAAAATTATTCACCCCTTCTAGCCGACCTGCATAAGATTAACAAATTTAGGATTTAGGATTTATACCGTATAGAAATTATTCAATACTTGTTATAACGTGTTTAGAATGAATTTAAGGAGGCGCTTAGTATATATTCGGTAATGAGAATGGTAATGGGTTTTCATTGAGGGGTTAATGGCAATGAGAATGATTACTAGATTGATGGTGCTTGGTATATATACTGGAATGGATATAATTACCATTGATGCTGCTTGGTATGAATAAGAAAGTAATTGGAATCTGAGAAAATTTATAATTTTATCCTTATTAATTAAATACATGAAAAAATTTTAAAAGCACAAAAAAAATAAACAAACACAATTTCACTTTGAAATATGTTTGAACACCCGACATTCAATTCGGTATAGTAACGATCTCACCTAGACTTTACTTTGATTCGACCTAACAGTCTCGCCATCAATCTCATAGAAATTATGAATTGATCTTTTCATATTTCAGTTCCCATGCAATTAGAATGATTAAGTGATGTGTTAAACACATGTGATATTGGAGTCAGTATTTAAGGGGAAGAAATCAAAGAGTAAGTAAAAGAAAAAATAATAATAATTAAATCGTCAAATCTATTGATTCGATTTCACGAAAGTATTTTATTAACTATCAGGATAAATTAAAAAAATACATATAATGGCCCATTCAAATAATTAAATTTTCATAATTGAAATGCTGGACTCAAATTATGATATTCTGACCCGAGCAGGAAGATGAAAGAAAATTTAGTATAGTATAGTAAAGGCGGATGCTAATATTTTAGCAATCAAGAATTTATCAAATTTTTTTGAAAAAAAAGTCTTTATTTTAGAGCTTTTTTTTTTTTCAAATTTACCAACTCCAAGTTGAAATCTCTCATTTGATCAATTTAGATTTCAAAATGTGATACGAGTTGGAAATTGCTACTCATTTGAACTTAAAGTCAAAGTCAACCCCTCTTTATCTCGCTTGAGAAAAATAAAATTTCGACAATTAGACGGGAAATAAATCGCCAATGTCGCCGAAATACTCGTCGGCCTCCCACTCCGACGATCCGAATTTCAAATCAAGCCCTGCGCCCAATAGTGCATCGCCCATTCCCTCCGCTAAGGAGCCGATCGGGGCGGAGTCGTCGAAGTAGCTCCCCGTCGCCGAGGTCTAAGAAGTCGTCCAACAACCACGGAACATCGAATGCCGTTGACTCGCCGAGCTCCATTGGCAGGCTCCCGCTGCCGGAAGCGCGGTACGACTCCGGAGGCAAGGAGGGGGAGGTGGTGGTGGAGGAGGGGGAGAAGTCGCGGAGGACGGAGGTCGGCGAGCAGAGGCCGGGCGTGTCATCGACGGAGTTGCCATAGCCAACGGAGGCAGATGGCGCAGGGAAGTTGATGGCAGCGCCGGGGCCGCGAAGCCGGACGGCGGCGGAGTCGTACACCATCGCGGCCTCCTCCGCGGTGTCGAAGGTACCGAGCCACACCCGGACGCCCCGACAGGGGTCGCGGATCTCCGCCACGTACTTCCCTCAGGGCCGCCGCCTCACGCCGCAGAATCGCTTCACTCCCCCGTCGTCCGCTCCTCTCGCCGGCGCCACCTTCGTCTTCCGCGGCGGCGCCTTGGCGGGCCTGGCACGCAGGCGAATCTCCTGCACGTACCAGGTCACGCGGCGCCTGGGGCGCTCCTCGTCGTCGCCGGAGGAGTCAGTAGCGTCGAAGTCGTAGCAGAAGATGCACACGGTCCGAGTGCCCCGCAGGGAGACTGGCTTCTAGGTCACAGCGACGTGCTTCGTCCGCAACAAAACCGTCCCCTCCATCGCTCCAGACAACATGAGAAGCAGGCGACGCAAGTTGGGGGGGGGGGGGAGAATCGCGGCGACGCTTGGAGGAGGGGAGACACGTGAGGGGGAGGTGAGATGATGCGATGCGGGAGGGCTTTGTGGTCTGCGACAAAAAAAAACGAAGAGGGGGGGGGGGAATGAGTTTAGTGATAACCGAGGGGTTAATAGGTTATCAAAATAAGGGAATCAAAATCATACATTAATTCTGATTCCCATCTACCAAGCATCAGGTATGGGAATGAAACTAATTTCATTCCGATTCCTTACACCTAAACCCCCCAACCAAGCAGCACCTAAGATTTAGAATTTAGATAACGTAGAAGGTACCCAATATCTTCCGCAGCGTATAGAAACTATTCGGTAGTTACTACAACATATTTACAGTGAATTTAAGATTAAAGATTTATACTATCTAGAAAATACCTAATAACTACTAAAAAATATAGAAGTTATTTGATAGTTACTATAACGTATAGAAACTATCCAGTAACTACTAGAACGTATTTAATGTGAATTTATAATTTAGCATATCTAAATACTATTATATAAAAAATTATTTATCAATTTGATTAACATTATTTAAACTTTATCGAAATAATTATAAAAGTTAATATCCTAAATATAAATTTAATGCACATTACCGAATAATTTTTACGTAGTTGTTATTGAGTAGTTTTTAAATTTTATAAAAGCTACTCGATAATTATTACACGTTATAAAAATTATACGATAGTTTCTATAGCGTATTATTTTCAATTTTTTTATTTTTGAAAAAAAATACATCCTTTTGGTTATTTATAAAATTTGAGGGCCCATCTAATTATTCATATATTTAGCATCTCGATGACTTCATCCTCTAGTGAGTTCGACCCATTTGACGGTGACGAAGATAATCTCGCATAAATTGGCCGAGCCAGATTGGCTTTTCTCTCGCACAGGTCACTTTCCCCTGCTTCTTTTGATCCTACCCTACGCTTTCCCCAAACCAGAAGGCGACAGCCTCCGGGTAGGCGACGGTACTGAAAGGAGACTGGAGCGAGCGGCGGCACCGACTGGGGAATCTTTATCGTATGTCTTCGTCCTCCCCTTCTACTCCCTCTTCTCCGTTTGTTCCCGTCGAATTCGACCACCTTGCGCCAGGTTTCTCTCTCTATATCGTTTGGGATCGCCCGATTTGTCTGATTACCGATTGCTTCCGCCTACTTTGTATAATATATCTGGAAGGTTTTGGATACCTTGGATACGTGTAATTTCTATTGGAACGAATAGGACCAACCCTAGGTTCTACAACGTCTGGTTTCCGTTAAATTAGCACGCTTAGGTCTTTTCGTGATCGTCCTGGGCGTGTCTGTTTGATCCTGACATATCTTGCTTCCTGCTCTTTTAAAGATTATTTTATGCCACTTTCTAATAGGCAAGTTAATGTTCCTGTTTCTTTGTAAGGAGTTAATTCTGGTGCAGAATTGGTCTGTTTGATGGGAGATTTGATTAGGTTGACAACCAAAACCGGAATTCTCTTAAAATTATTGCAGTTAAGGTTTGCTGTTGATGGAGGACGGTAAATTTTGTGCAAAACTTAAGATTAATTTGTTCTGATCCGATCGTTCATATTCTTGTCAAACTTGATAGCCCTTTCTGTGCAAAGTAGATCTTGCTCAGGGACACAAGACATATACTGAAAAGAAAATGATAGCGTCTTAGAGGGCTTATTTTGTTAATGTTTTCTCCGGATTGACTACTACCAAGTTGTGTCAACCTACTTATGTATGTCCATGCATGTGTGCACATGGAATTCCAAGCTTCATAGATTTTACTCTTTTTTTGGCCCCCATTAGTTACTCTTTTTTTTGTATTTTGCCAAGAATTTCTTTAAATCCTGGTAAAAATTTAGATTAGTGCATTTAGATTGTATATGTTGCTGTTAACTTGTATATTAATCATTCTTTTTCAAAATAATTTTTTTTTATGTCTAAACGTGAAAAGCATATCCAAACACTTCAAGCCATTAAAGTTTTCAAAACTAAAACTCTGAAATTGTACTAGAGCAAGAAATGATATTTCAAAACCTTTAGACAGTTATCACATTTAAACAACAACAGCAACCAAGCCTTATCCCACCAGGTGGGGTCAGCTATATGAATCTTTCTATGCCATTGAGTTCTGTCCCCTATTATATCATCATCATTCTCATTTAATGTGTGTATTTATCATAGTTTCATATTGCCTAACAGGAGCATTTATTGGTCGTCTAAGTACATGTTTGTACCATCTGAAACGTGTCTCTCGAAGTTTTTCCTCAATAGATGTAACTCCAACTTTCTCTCTAATGCTCTTGTTCTTTATTCTGTCCATCCTCGTATGTCTACGCATCCACCTTAACATCCTCTTTTCTGCAATTTTCATCTTTTGCTCATGTGCCCGAGTCATAGCTCAACATTCAACACCATATAACATAGCAGGTCTAGCTGCCATTTTGTAGAACTTCTCTTTCAGTTTTAGAAGTACTTTACGATACACAAATAAAGTACTATGCACAAATAAAGAACTGTGCATGCTTGCCTTCTATATCTTCATGCTCGAATATTAGATCCTTTGCAATTCTATATCAAATTCACTCAAAGTATTTACGTTTCCGATGAATGATATTCGTCCTGTTTCTTTTTTATAAACTATTGCAGAACAATGATAAAGCTTTTTAAAATTAAGGACCAAAGACGGGAGGATGCAGCAAATTCCAGTGGAAAGGCTCCTACCAAGAAGCAAAGTGCTGGAGAATTGCGTCTTCACAAAGGTTTGTCTGACCATGAGTTGTTAGTGCAAATTCATATCAAATATTTTAGTACTTATAATTTTGATTAGTGTTATGAGTTTTCCTTTTATTAACATTATTAGTTTATCAATTATTACTGTCATTTTTAATCTTAAAAAATATTAATTGTTATGTACAAAACTATTTTATTTGTAAAATCACATTGTTGTTTGCTGTGTTAGCACTGCCTAATAAGGATACAGTACCACTCTGGGATACTCTTGTCACCGATAACAAAACTTTAAAATGTGGTCAATACTCGGTAGGTCTATAAGTTATGTACAAAAGAAACCCTGCTGGTGTTTTTTATTTGTTTTTCCCATAGGTTGTTTGCTGATTGGAAACATTTTTTACTTAATGATCTTCACTAACTTTGCTGCACTATACTACTATTGCTGTATTCATTCATAAGAATATGGCGATCCTTTAGTTCCATTATCTATTTTGTTATCAAAATTCAAAGCCATCAACTCTATGTTCCCTTTCTCAGTTCAACTTCAGCATTGTGTGATGATCGCTAAATAAAGCTGTGAAACTATTTTTTTATTATGTCACTGTGACTAATCTTATCAAATGAGGTTTCAGTAGTGTGACTAATCTAATGCCCCAAAGCATGCTGTAATGTGTTCCTTCTTATATTGTAGATTTGCTCCATATTATGGTACTCGTTTGTCTTCCATTGTTTTTCATACATTATCTAGAATTATTTGTCAAGATTTGTTCTCAATTAATTTGTGGGTTATTGAACTGAAGTCAAGATTTGCTTGTAAGATTCTATTCATACTGATATGATATATAATAAAGTGTTGTGTTATATCGTAGATATTAATTAATACCCAATATTCTTAATTCTATCTCCAGATATCAGTGAGCTGAATCTACCAAAAAGCACAGACATAACTTTTCCAAATGGCAAGGATGATCTGATGAATTTCGAAATCAGCATAAGACCTGATGAAGGTTACTATCAGTAAGTAGTAGCCCATCAATGTTCTCCATCATTTGCTTGTGTTTTTAAGCGACTACTCATGTCAAAACTCAAAAGTGATTTGGCATGTAGTATTTTTCTAGTAATCTTAATATATTTCCTTAACTTATAGCTTGACTATTGTTGTCCAATTCTAAATTCTTGTGAACCAATTGGACTTGTTCTTGTTGCCTCTGCAGTATCACTCGAGATATTTTTGTTCTTATGAAGAATATATTAACCTTATAATCCTTATATCTTTTATTGTCCTAAGAATGCTTATGCATAAACTATCTTTCTCATACTTCTGATTTCAAGAGTCATCTTGATCTAAGATGATTACCTATGTGCTTGGTTCAACTTATTTTCTGCTTAATGATTTTGATAGAGGTGGTACGTTTATTTTCACATTCCAAGTATCTCCTTCTTATCCTCATGAGCCACCAAAGGTCAAATGCAAAACAAAGGTAAAGCTTAACATGTGGTAGTATTTAGTGAAAGTTCCTTTTTTCACTCTGATAACA
The DNA here is from genome assembly GCA_024364735.1 of Boesenbergia rotunda. Taxonomy (NCBI): domain Eukaryota; kingdom Viridiplantae; phylum Streptophyta; class Magnoliopsida; order Zingiberales; family Zingiberaceae; genus Boesenbergia; species Boesenbergia rotunda. The sequence continues at coordinate 940,202 of JAGFNQ010001322.1, read as the reverse complement.
TGAAATTTCTAATCCAGGTTTACCATCCTAATATTGACTTGGAGGGAAATGTCTGCCTAAACATTCTGCGTGAAGACTGGAAGCCTGTGCTTAGCATAAATACTATTGTTTATGGCTTGATTCTTCTCTTCATGGTACTTAGTTTTAACTTTCTACTTTGTCCGATTACTAAATATTCATTCCTCTTTTCGTACTTGGATAATTTTGTTATTTAATCTATCTTTCTAGCTTATTTATTGCAATATATACTTTAACGTTTTCAAGTGTCTTGACCATGGTACCTTTGCATGTAAGGAGGTTGTTCAAAAGCTGGGGCATTAACTACCTTTCTCTTGATTGGTTTCACCAATTGGTTTGTACTGAGTTTATTGGACTTAAGTAATGCAAAATGTTTCCGTACTTTGCATAGCTAGGCGCCTAGCTAGGGTCAATTAAGATTTGGAGAATCAAGTTTAACTAAAGTAACGTTGTATTATAAATTGGCATGCCTGCATCTTTACCATTTTATATTTTTGAAGATTCATATTTTTGGATTTTATTTCTAATTGCAGGGGCTCATTTTGAAGTTTGGTTTTTCTTAATCTTTTTTTGCCGCAATCTTCATAATTTAGGTTACTGTGGGATTTATAATCAAATGTTCCTTCCAAACTTAAATCCACATAATTTAATTATAATTTGTACGATGGGTGTTTATTTGTTGGTTCATAAAATGAAATTTTTTAATGTAAATTGTTTTTTCCCTCTAATCTCTAGGATGAGTTCCATAATTTTAGTTTCGTATTATTATGTGCTTCTAATTCCAGGCTTAAATACACAAGTTATTCCAGGTAAAACTGTCATTTGTTTTAGTTATACAAAATAGAAGGATGAAAAATGTATTAAGTTGTTGACAAGCGATCGTATCACCATGCTGACCTGCTTTTCTCCATGCCAGTTCTCCTTCATCAACTGTGTTTCTTGTGGCTCCATTCTAGATTTTTGTTTTTCTGGTAATTAGCAAATTTTTTAACTCCATACATCATTTGCTAACTAATGCAACTGTCTTGTTAACAGCAACCCAACGATGAGGATCCATTAAATCACGATGCCGCAGTTGTTCTCCGCGACAATCCCAAGTTGTTCGAGGCCAATGTGAGAAGGGCAATGGGTGGAGGGTACGTGGGTCAAGTCTACTTCCCGAGGTGCATATGAGAAGAGGCTAGACAATAATACCTCGGAATGCATAATACGCCAACTGTTCTAAATTTGTCCTGGTAAACAATGCGTATGGTCACAAAGATTTTAATGTGGTGCTATATAATGTGAAACTATTTGTGTGTGACATTGCTGGTGCAAGTTGTTTTTAAAGATTAGGCCGTGGCGGCCCATATGCATGCATTTCAAGTATTTGTTTTAATTTTATTATTTTGTTATAATAGAAGACTTCATTTGGAAAAATAACTAATGCAAATATACTATAATAAGTAATTTTATCTAATTATAATATATACCTTCATTTCGTTATAAGAATAACTAAAATATAAAAAAGTATTTGATGATAGTAAATACTTTTTTGCTTTTATTTAGTTATAATAGGTATTTTTAAAAAAATAAATAGTGCTTTATATTCTTAAAATTCATTCACTATTGGAGGTACTTTCGCATTGGAGGAACGTTCATCTTTTTGCATAACATACATCCTCATTATTATTGTATAGCAAACACAGTCCAATATTGGTCTTACTAAGTATATTTTATCTGAGTACAATGACTCTTAAGTGTGAAAAATTTAATACTTAAGTATGTCAATCCTTAACTATGACATATTTTATATAAAAAAAAATTTTCTAAATAAAATATAAATCCTGAGATGTTGAATTTTTAAATTGTCCATCGTGAATACTTCCTGATTTATACTAATGGTCGATAAAATTTTTTTAAGACCGAACTGGTCATCCCAGGCGAGATTCGCCTCTTACCTGATTTATTTATTTATAGCACCGGTCGTTCCACTATATTCAACATCGCAGAAGCCTTATTACATGCTTTTATCATTTTATCAAAGTTGCAGTGCATACCAACAAATATACACGTTCAGCTGCAATGGCGGTGTTCCTCTCGAAGGATTACAACACAAGAAAAAAAGAATACATTATATGATGATACACTGATGCATTTCAACGTTAGATTGCGTGTCATAAATTAATGAATACAAGTGACATCCCTTATTTTTGTCTTCCCCATGATCCTTTACCGGCAACGAGCAGAGAAGCATAGAGAAGCTCGTTCCATGAATCAGGCACACCAGGCAGGCACCAGTGGCTGCAGTCCTGCGATTTCTCTGCAGCAATTTGTTCTTCCACGGATTCGTATCGTTTTCTGTATATGGAAGGGTGCCCATCCTTCCTATAATCTGTCAACCTACTGATATTGAGATACAAAACTGGAGTTTTCATCTGTTTCAGGACATACTCCAAAGCTCTCATCTTGGAGGGATACTTGGAGAGAAAAGTTTGGTTAAAGATTGGCTCAGTCTCTTTGTGGCACTGACCTCCTGAATTCCACTGTCCTCCCCTGCGATGCCATGAATCAAAATTCCATATTTCATCATCCACTTCATTTTTCAGAGAAAATATCAATTTAGATTCATATGATCCACCAAGCTGAATCAACAGCCACTACGTATCCTTGAGAATTTGCAATGGAAAATACAATTTCGCATAAATGTCATCTGTATAAATGTCCAAACTACATGCACAGAGATCTCTTGTTAGTTACCTGAAATGGGTCGGGGAATATCCTCTGAAAACAACTTGAGTTTTTCTAGAATCGATGTTCTTGTCGATCCACCTGGCCCAAGTGATGAGGGCCTTCTTGTAAGCTTCCAAAACTTTTAGCACTGGGTATACATGATTGCCTTCTTGATAATAGTCTTTTCTGTCATTAATGCACGAAGGCAATGGAGTCAAGAACATGAAAACCATGCTGATACTCTACATTTTGACTATGATAGTTTCAAACTTAATTATAACTGAATATATTCATTCGTATGGCAAGAGTAGCACAATTTGAGGTTTACCATGAATTGTATTTGAGCACAATTTCAGGCTTCTTATTGTATAGTAATAATTTTGCAATCAGTGATCTTTAAGTGATGTTCATTAGGTACTTACCCTCTAGCAGTCTTCTCGTGAGTCCACCAATGACCAGTATTGAAAACTATAACATCTGCTCCATGATACGCAGCAACCGTCTCGTCCAAAATATCCAATCTAAGCCTCTCATAATCGGATCCATTAGCATTATTGTATAGTACTTCTTTTACTAGAAATGTTGATCTTACAAAGTCGATGGAGCAGTCATAATCCTGTAAGGAAGTTGAAAGAGGTGCAAAGAGGTTGAAGACACTTAAGGAAGAAAGTGAACTAACTAAAAGAAAGATGTTCAATTACCGCAAATATGAAGGAATAGTGTCCTTTGACCTTTAACCTCTTCCGCCCTTTGATTTTGAATTGTTTTCTTCCAGAAGCCTCATATACTCTATTTTTATTGCTAATGCTATTGCGAAGAATGCAAACTAGAGACTCCCACATATTGCGGTTAAGTGAGTCACCAACAAAAACTAACCTTTGGCCTCTCAATCTTCTTAAAAAATCACTCGCGTTCAACCTGTTGGAAGACAAAGGAGATGAATTTTGCATTTCCACAATCCAATCTGGAATGTAGGTACAATGCATGCTGAAAAAAGTAGCTTAAGAATGTCAAGAAAAGATAATTTAGAAGAATTACTTTCTATAATTCAGAAAGAAAAAAGACTCAATTGCTTTCTTCTTCTTATTATTATCATCATCAAACCTTAAGGCCAATACTTCAGTGAATTGCAAAGGATCAAGTGAGACGCTCTACTATGAAGCTATGACGTTCTATCTAGTTACGGTTGTCTGAAAGTAAGTAACATGGTTTCATCAAAACCACAGAGGAATGGAAAGAATGGCTTGCAATTACCTGGGAATGTCGCAACTGTAAGGTTTCCATCTCCATTTGAGGAACTGAGTGTCTGGCCTCCCATTCTTATGGCAATTGAAGTCGTCATCAATGTAAGGACAAGATCCAGGAGGATAGAAGGGTTCAACACTTTCATCCCACACCCACCTCCCGTCGAATATGTCGCATTCCGCAGAGAGGCCACTTTGAGCCTTCACCTCGGCAGGAGGACTGGACTCGTTCCTTATCAATGCAGCAGCATCAGCAACGACAGGGACTGTCGCGGCAGTATTAGGAGGAGGAGGAGGAGGAGGAGGACTAGGAGTCTTCACGACTAAATCGCTAATCTTTTCTCCATCTGTTCGATTCTTGTCATCGTTCCTTATCAATGCAGCAACATCAGCAACGACAGGGACTGTCGCGGCAGTATTAGGAGGAGGAGGAGGAGTCTTCACGACTAAATCGCTAATCTTTTCTCCATCTGTTCGATTCTTGTCATCAGGCTGTTGATGTGTAGTCTGGAGATCTTGGTCTTCAGTTCCACTCTTCTCAGAAATTCGCCCTTCAAAACAAGTACCTTTACCTTTGTCATTTACTCCGCAACCAGTCGTCCTGTCGGAGGGGGCGGCCTCTGGGGGAATGGATTTAACCCTTACGAGTTCACCAGAGGAATTCCCATCGCTGTTTTTGTCGGCGGCGAGCACCAAGGTACTGTTTTTGGTGGAATTCACTGTGGCGCTATCCAAGCCCTGAAACGGCATTTCGGGGGAAAGATGGCCCTTTTCCAAAGGAAAAGAAGAACCGGCACCGGCATTTTCGATCTCGGAACTAACGCCTCGGTTCGCCAGCAACGGATCCGCCAAACCCTCGCTCGCCGCAGCATCTTCTCTTGGGGAAGGCGACGGCGACGGCGGCGGCGCGGAGAGCGAAGAGTCCGCAGGCAGGGAGAAGAACCAAGAAAGCGGAGAGGAAGAAGCGGAGGGCGCGGTGTTGAAAGGGAAGCGTGAGAAGGAAAAGATAGAGGCGGCCACCACGAGGATGAAGACGAGGAAGGAAGAGACGACCGTGAGCTTAGACTTGGAGGGAGAAGAGTAGAAGAAGGCGAAGAAAAAGTGCCACCCTCCTCCTCCTCCTCCGGTGATACAACGCCACATCTCAACTATCACTGGATAGTTCCTACCTGGTTAACTTCACCGCGGACGAGTTAACAAAATCCCGACTTTTAGTCAGCAGAATTCGACATGACACGGCGGCGGTGGACGGGAGAAGAACGAAAACGGGTCGGTGAGTCGTCTTCGTCCGTTCGCCGTCGGCCGTGTCTTGGTCCCGCGAAGGACGAAAGGGAAGTAGGGAGTGATGTCTGATGGAGAGGAGAGAATGAGACAGATGAACGCGTGCTGCTTCTGGTTATTTGCTGCCGCTGTCGAAGCACAAATGGAAGAGAGAGAAAGAGAGAGGGGAGAGAGAGAGAGAGAGACACGGGTAAACAACATTCGGTATATTTCCTTTTAATTCAGATTCGTTATTTAAAAACAAGGATTTGTTTCCTTGGAGGGATGGACTGTGCCAAAAATGAAATTTTAATATAGAAAAAACGAATGTTTAAGGCATCTCAAAATATAAAATTTCCTTTTTTCCTTAAAAAATTGTAGGGAAATTAGCTTTTAACAGTTGGCAGATATCTGTTTGAATTAATTTTTTTAAAAGATATTTCCCTGTTTTTTCAATCGTTCGAATTGCCCGTACTTCAAATTGAATTGACGGTCCATCTAATTTTCTAAATTAGTAAGACGTTTACTTGTGAGGAGCATGCAATAAGTGCAGTCGCCTATTGGATGGGACAGGAATAACCCTCATGGCGGTTAACAATTAATTTATTAGTATAATTAGTAATCCACAATAAACTCTTTACTTTAAATAGAGAGGTTAATAAATTAAATATTTACGAGTAAATTTAATGTTTGATTTTATTAAAATTTATTTAATATATATATATATATAATTAATTTTTAAAAATAAATTATTAAATTTAAAAGATAAATTTGAATAGATATGTTCGATTCTCAGGAATAAAGATGATAAATTATCCATAAATAATATTTAAGAATAAAATTTATAAATATGATAATTAATTAATTTTTATCAATATAATAAATAAACTAATAAATTAATAAAATCAAACTCACAAACAAATTAAACAGGTTAGTTGGTAGATTAAATTGTTGAATCTTCAAATTAAAATTAATATATTCAAGATTTATTCAATTGAAAATAATAAATTTTTGAATATAGAATAAAAATGTAAAGAGAAAAAAGGAAGGGTATAACGGCAATACTGATAAGTCCTTTTGAAATTATAAAAGTTTGTTATGTGAAAGAGTGATACTCAAATTTTCAGTAAAATATTATTAAAAATAATTTTTTAAAACAATTCAATAAACTTAAATTTAAAATTTGGTAACGTTTAAATCAATGGTAAATTTGTTTTAAATACCTAAGGGTAAGTCAAACTTTGTATTTAGTCCCCATTTGAGTTTTTCTTTAGGTTAACTTTCTAATAGATTGAGTATAAAAAAGTGAAAATTAAGTATATATCAGTGAAAAATGAGTATAAAAGAGTGAAAAGTGAGTATAAAAGAGTGAAAATTGAGTATGCAGTTTCTTGATGTGGTGGATGCAATCTTACATACTTAATTTTCTAACTTTTATACTCAACTTTCTTCAAATAATACTCACAAAGCTGTCTTGTCAATCTCATCAGGGACTACATGTAAATAAAAAGGGAAATGATTTGAAGAGTGAATTTGGGAGAGTGAAAATTATAGTGAATGACGTGCAATTAATGTGTATATGTTCGATCGTCGATCGGATACCACCGGCGGCCTTTGATTGCCGTCCCGAATCAAACTATACCTTGGGAGGACGGTGAACTCGTCAGGATCGCCGATAACGGTGAACCCATCGAAATCGACGGTCAATGATGTGAGATCGCAATTGTGGCGATCCCCGACGGGTTCACCGTGCCCCCTAGGGTATAGTTTGGTTCGGGACGGCGGCCGAAGGCCGCCGGTAGTGTCCGATCGACGATCGGACGTCGGACGTGCCGTCGATTAACGGTCAAAATTTTCACTAAGGCATTCACTTTCACTGTGCGTATCATTACTCAAATAAAAATTTAGGTAGGGATTATATGTAAATGTGAGTTTAAAAATAAGAAATTTAAGAAAATTTACTACAACCAAACTCTAACTCATAAAAAAAAATAATCAAATTAAACTTAAATAACCATTTTAACCATTTGATTTATTTTAAATTGTACTGGATTTAACTTGAATATTTATTAAATAAATTTAATAATGATACACGTAGGATTAGAGAGTCAAGTATTTTGCTGACGGAGTGGTGAAAGTTCGGTCAAGTCGATGCAAATATAATTACGATGATGATTTGCTACACTAAAGCCCTTTGAAAGTAGATACTTGCTGCGGATTAGATTCGTACCCTAAATTAATAAGTCGTTTACTTGCGTGGAGCATGCAATAAGTGCAGTAGCCTATTAGATAGGCCAGGAATGCCCCTTATGGCAATACTAGTAAACAATTTATCAGTATAATTAGTAATCCACACTAAACTCTTTACTTATTGGGAAGTTATCCTAAAATCCCTGACCATAAACAAAACTACCCTTTCAATCCTCATGTTAGGGAAAAATCATTTTCATGTTAGAGAAAAATCATTCTCACTATCTCACAATCCATGTTTATTTGCTTAAATTCCCTCATATATGAATTTACTTTATTGCTCTTCCATCACTTTCAATCTCTCTTCACTTCGAACGTTCTTCCTGGACTTGGAGCTAAATCTATGAGCGTTGAAGGCAAAAATCGATGACTGCTCAAATCACTTTCGGCGAGCATTGAAGGCAAAAATTGGAGAGATGGTAGAATCCAACTTTCACCTTCAAGTGCAGAGCATTCCAGCTTCGATTGGAACTGTCTTTCACCTTCAACCCAGTGAAGACCCGTCTTTCACCTTTAACTCAAGAATTATCGACGAACGCAGGGTTTGAAGAAGTAAAAAGGTGGTAATCACAATAACCAGAGGATTGCTAACGTGAAGAAGTAGTTTGCGTTATATTTTAAAGACAGAAACAGAGTTATTTAGGTAGAAGGTTGATTACGCTTTTGTGCCCTAAATTTTGACTTATTTCTTATTCTTTTTTTGAGAATAAAATTCACATTATTGTTTGTGTATGTTTTTATAAAAAGTGTAAAATGTTGTTGATTTTGTTAGATTGAATAAAATTAGGTTTCGATGTTTAAATTATAATTTTCATGAATGAGTTTGTATTACTTCTTCTTCAATTTAAGTAATGAATGAGATGTTTGTGTATTTTGTAGTGATTATCAATAAACTAAGGGAGTGTTTGGGAGAGCTTTTACTTCTTGAAAAGTGATTCTTGTAGTGATTATCTTGAAGTTAGTAAGAAGCTAAAGCATGCAGTGTTTGGAAATAGAAGTCAAAAGCTGATACAAGGTAAAGTTTGAGTGTTTGGTGAATAATCACTTTTAAGCTTAATTTTTAATTAAATGACAATAATATCCTTAAACTATCAAAATTAATTTTTTTCAATTATCTAAATATAATTTTGATACATGATCTATAATATTTTATATATTTAATATTATATTTTAAATATTATATCAAAATTATTTTTTTAATAATATATATATATTTAAAAAAAATATAAAGTTAATAAAAATATAAAAAATAATAAAATAATAAAATTTATATAAATTTATACAAATATGTATAAATTTTTTTGAAAATATAAATTATATAAAAATATAAGATTTTATTTAAAAATGTGATGGTAATTATGTAAAATAATAAATTTATTAAGGGTATAAATGTCAACTTTTAATTCTACACCATAAGCAAAAAAGCAGAAGCAGAAAAAAGCATCAAATTGTTGCTTCTAGCTTTTGAGTAAAAGTTGCAGAAGTTAAAGCAGAATCTGGCATTCCCAAACACTCAAAAGCACTTTTGCATGGCTAGAAGCTAAAAAGCAGTAAGCAGAAGCTCTCCCAAACACTCCCTAAGTAGTGTACCCAATTTAAATACTTTGATGTCCAAAATTTTAGGATTTGTACTTTAAGATATGAATAAGTAAATTATTTTATTTTTTATGATGTCAATTTTGCTAGCTCGAATAAAATTAGTTTTGGTATTAAAAATACAACTTTATGATTGTATTTGTATTTTATCTTCAGTTAATCAATTAAAAGAGATACGTTACTTTTGTGTATTGATTATTGATAAATTGAATAATATACTAAATTTAAGTGCTTTGATCTTCAATTTTTTATGGTAAGAATGATAGATAAATTAATTTTGGCTAAATTGTTCCTATTTTTAGTAATATCGATATTGGTAGTTTGAATCAATTAAGTTTTAGATTTCTAATTACTATATGTGTTTGTGTTTTATCTTCTCTAATTGAATGATTGAATGAGTTATGTAGTGATTATCAATAAACTAAATAATATACTCAATTTAAGTGGTATGATGCCCAATTTTGTATGGTTTGTACGTGATGATATGACTGATAACTTAATTTATTTTTGCTTAATTTACTTTTTATGCAGAAATGAGAAAAAAAGCTCTAACAGAGAGCAACATAGAGGTTAAGGGAAAATCGATGGTGAAAGATAAGGGTAAGAGATTAATGGAAGATGAGGAAAAGAGCAAGAGAAGCAAACAATCTTATTCGCGTTGTTCTCCGACATATTTCAAATTGTATTTGATGAAGTATTACCGATTATGGGTAATAAGAAAAATGAAAGGATTAAAAGCACTCCACTTGCTCCATGGCTCGAGATGCTTGAGATGACCATAAGTAATATCAGAATTGATTTAGTTTTAAAGTGATTCCAATTATTGTTTTCTCGTTCTTTCTTGTTTGGTGACAACATTGTAGTTCCATTCACTTCGTCTGAGTTTAGCATTATCCTTGGTTTGGTCCATGTGGGGCAACCGATTGATCTAGATACAAGTATGGAGTCCAAATTTATTCTTAGGATATTTGGAGGAAAAGTTGACAACTTAAATAGAACCATTATTCATGATAATATGTGATAATTAGTTGGATTAGAGAAGGATTCTGAAGTGGATGATTTTGTTAGGATGTTTATTTGTCTTCTATTTAACTGTGTTATTTTTTCCGTTAATAACTATTCCACTCCTCGATTTATTATGCTCTACATTGATAACTTGATGAGGTTCTTTAATTACTCTTGGAGAGATGTAGCATACAGATTTTTGTGTCACCAAATTATCTTACATATCGGTAATGACAAAGAAAATAGTGGTTGCAAAATGTATTTAGACGGTTGTACTATTGGTTTGATGGTGAGTTTTTAATTTTTGAAGTGCAAGTGTGATATATTTAATATTATTATATTGATCTCTTTATGTATTTAGGCATGGATATATGAAAACATTCCTTCATTTGGATATACATGTTCTTAATATTGTTTTTCCCGATTGTTTTGTTGGGAATGGAGTAAGATATTGATCAAACATGATGATGTTGAGAGATCATTTTAAGGAATTAATTTTAGTAGGGTAAGTTGCAATATTTTTAGTATATTTTTTTTTATATTTTTTTTTATAGATATGATTATAAAAGTGACCTTTTAATTATAATTGTGAAAATGTGTTAGATATAGAACCATTAATTTTCAGATGAGGAGATAATGTTAAGTGAGAAGTAAGTAAGTTCTTCTATAAATATAGAAATAATAAAATTATTATATTGAATAATGATGATAAGATATTTTTTAAACTATATTACTTATATTTTTCAGTGCCACTTTTTGTGAGATATTCTGGATTTGCTAATACTCAGAGGATGATTGAATCAATTGTTGCAGATAAGAGCAATGAGGAGGAGACAGAAAAAGTGAGTGACGATTTAGATGTGGTGAAAGATAATGTTACTTTAGAAGAGAATAAGATTGTTGAAGTTGAAGTTGGTGGTGACAATTGTTGATGCAGTCTAGCCCGATTGTTGTTTTAGTGTTGATAACGATTTAAGTTTGGTTGAGCGAATTTGGGTTAAGTCCTGATCGGGGACTGGGCATGAAATCCTGGTGACTGAAGGCAGGTCCTAGCTTGGGAAGCTAGGTGATGGAAATCTTGGTGAGTGAAGCCAGGTCCTAGCTTGGGAAGCTAGGCGTTGGAAATCCTGGTGAGTGAAGCCAGGTCCTAGCTTGGGAAGCTAGGTGATGGAAATCCTGGTGAGTGGAGCCAGGTCCTAGCTTGAGAAGCTAGGTGTTGGAAATCCCGGTGAGTGAAGCCAGGTCCTAGCTTGGGAAGCTAGGTTAGATGAAAGCATGGTGAGTGAAGCCAGGTCCTACCTTGGGAAGCTAGGTTGGATGAAAGCTTGGTGAGTGAACCCAGGTCCTAGCTTGGGAAGCTAGGTTGGATGCAAGCCTGGTGAGTGAAGCCAGGTCCTAGCTTGGGAAGCTAGGTTGGATGAAAGCCTGGTGAGTGAAGCCAGGTCCCAGCTTGGGTAGCTAGGTTGACTGAAATCCTGATGAGCGAAGCCAGATCCTAGCTTGGGAAGCTAGGTTGATTGAAGTCTCAGTGAGTGAAACTGGGCATGGAGTCTTGGTCCGGGGGACCAGGATGAGTCAGAGAATGCTAGGGAGGTCGTTCTCTTGACCTGGAGTTGACATGGGAGTCCCTAGATCGGTCTGGTGACCGATCAGGGAAATTAGCACGAAAACCCTGTTATGATCGGTCTGGTGACCGATCCAGAGAAGGCTGATCGGTCTGGTGACCGATCAGGGAGAGAACAGAGAATCCTGGGTTGGCTTCTGTTTGGCTCCTGATCGGTCTGGTGACCGATCGGGGAGACCTCTTGATCGTTCCGGTGAACGATCGAATGCCGCGAGCTCCTCACTGTAACCGTTCAGGCTGGAGCCTGATCGGTCAGGGAGTGTCCTGATCGGTCCCCAGACCGATCAGGCCACAACCTGATCGGTCTGGTGACCGATCAGCCATGTAATTCCTGGGGGTTGTGGCAAGCAGATTTCTAGATCGGTCTGGTGACCGATCTGGTGACCGGTCACAAGAATCCGCGATTTCCAGTTTCTCACTGTGGACCGATCAGGTTGGAGCCTGATCGGTCAGGACTATACCTGATCGGTCTGTTGACCGATCAGGGTCCTCTTGTTGATGCAGTTTGACCCTGATTATTATTTTAGTGTTGACATCGATTTTAGTTTAGGTTGATGATTATGATTATGGTTAAGTCCTGATCGGGGATTAGGCATGTTATGGAAAATCCTAGCTTGGAGGGCTAGGTGTTGGAAAATCTTAACCTGGAGGGTTAGGTGTGAAAAATCCTAGCTTGGAGGGCTAGGTGTTGAAAAGTCCTAATTCGGAAAGGTTGGGTGAAAAGTCCTAACTTGGAGGGTTAGGTGCAAATTCTCAACTTGGAGGGTTAGGTGAAAAAGTCCTGGCTTGGAGGGTCAGGTCCTAGCTTGGAGGGCTAGGTCTGGAAATGTTCTAATTCGGAAGGGTTGGGTGAAAAGTCCTAGCTTGGAGGGCTATGTGAAAAGTCCTAACTTGGAGGGTTAGGTGCAAATTCCCAACTTGGAGAGTTAGGTGAAAAATCCTTAGCTTGGAGAGCTAAGGTGGATGAAATCCTATCTTGGAGGGCTAGGTTTGAGTCCCTGGATCGGTCTGGTGACCGATCAGGGAAGTTGGCACGCTGCTCCTTCATGGATCAGTTTGGTGACCGATCCAGCAATGACTGATCGGCCTGGTGACCGATCAGGGAGCACACAGTGAGGTTGGGAACCTACTGTGCGGCTCCTGATCGGTCCGGTGACCGATCAGGGAGCAGGCCGTTGCTTTGCTGCTTGGATCCTGATCGGTCCGGTGACCGATCAGGGAGCAGTCAGCTTCCTCACGACTTTGTTTCTGATCGGTCTGGTGACCGATCAGGAAGCACTCAGTGAGTTGAGTTCCCCCGCTGATCTTCTCCTGATCGGTCTGGTGACCGATCTGGATCACTGTGCAGATCGTTTTGGAGAACGATCCAGGGTCGCGAGTTTCTCACTATGATCGATCGGGACGGATCCTGAACGGACTGGTCATGACATGATCGGCCTGGTGATAGATCAGGAGGCTCCCTGATTGGTCCGGTGACCGATCAGGAGGTTTGGACTGCGAAACTCAGAAATCGCCCGGTAAAGGGGTGGATCGGTCTGGTGATCGATCCACAACCTGGGATCGGTCTGGTGATCGGTCCAGGAGAATCCCAAAGAAATCACGATTTCTGATTGAGCGTTGGGGACCGATCAGGACGGAACCTGATCGGTCTGAACCCAGCCTGATCGGTCTGGTGACCGATCATGAGACCCTCTGATCGGTCCGGTGACCGATCACTTTAATTCAAAATGCACTGTCAGACGATCAGATCGCGTCTGAACGTATCCGATTTTCTGCGCTTCATCTCTGATGCTTGATTTTCTGTTTGATATGCTGTTCCAATGTTCTGATCAAGCTGTAGGTGACAGGGAAGGATTCAAACACTCAAGGAGAAGTAGGGATGGCAATGGGGCGGGTCAGGGACGGGTTTGCCGTCCCCATACCCGTCCCCGAAGTAAATCTCCATCCCCGAACCCGTCCCCATCCCCGCCTCTACTTAATCGGGGAATCCCCGTCCCCGAACCCACGGGGAGTAAATCTCCATCCCCGTCCCCATTCCCACTTGAAATATCCATTTTTTTTCCAAGTTAAAAAAAAAAAGGATTTCCCAAACATGGTTGTAAAAACAATGGGATTTCCAACTTGTGGGAGGCGGTGAGTGACTAGTGAGCGATACTCATTAGGGTTTTCACACATCTATAATATTAATATTATTGAATTATTTTAATAATTATTAATATTTTATTATTATTAAAGATATCGGGGCGGGTTCGGGGATGGAGATAGCATCCCCATACCCGCCCCAATCTATTTCGGGGATTTTTAAAAATCCCCGAACCCGAATCCAAACCCGATAATACCTCCCCATACCCGCCCCGTTTCGGATTTTCCCCGCGGATATCCAAATCCGCGGGGAAAATTGCCATCCCTAAGGAGAAGTCAATGGAGGCTTTCCTTGGAGCAGATTTGTTTGTTTTCTTTCTCAGGTTGCAACGGGCACTGGCGCTGGCTGGAGCTGCTGTCTGGGGTTGGTCTGAGAGAAGCTCAGGGAGTCCAGAAGAGCTTAGTGGTGGCTGGTGATTGCAGGTGAGTAGCTGGAGGCTGCAGTGAGATGGCGTCACCTGGGTTCAGTGGAGAAACAAAAGGAACGGGGAAGAGCAGAGGAAGGGATCAATCGTAAGTTTGAAGAGTGATCTCTAGCTTGAGCTCTTGCTGTGAATTTGTGTTCTCCACACTTTGCTTGCGTGTTCTAAAGTTTTCATCATCTTGAGCAAGCATCTGAAATCAGTGAAGCAACCGTCACTTGCTTGAGCACTTGGAGGAAGGAACAAGAGACTTTGAGTTCAACAGCGAGAAGACACGGAGAAAGGGTTCTTGCGTGAGATCGTCGCTGGGTGAAGCTCGGAGGAAGCTTGCTGTGTTCTTGTCTTTGCTAAGTGCTAAGTAAGATCTTTCTTGTGTTTCATTGTGCTTAAACTATATCCTTGATTGAAACGCTGTGGAGAGGTTACTCCACCGAGAAGGAGGTTGCTTTCTATCCGGTGTTCACCGGGGCTTGATCTGTCGACGATCAAGGGATCACCCACCTTAAGGGCACACCAAGGAGTAGGGGAAAGTTATCCCCGAACCTTGTAAATCCTCTTGTTAGTGTTCTTGTGTTTGCTCATAGTTTAGGGTTTAGATTTCTGCATATACTCTGTTTTTTTGTGCTTCCGCTGTGCTACTAACGATTAAAGTGCAGAAGTTTGATAAAAGCTTAAAGTCCAAGTTTTTGGCTATATTCACCACCCCTCTCTAGCCATCCGAGTTCCAACACCTCTCTGGTCGGTCCAGTGACCGATCAGAAGCTGAACTTTAATTTGAAATCGATGTCAGACGCTCTGATCGCGTCTGTTTTCTCTGCGCTTTCTCTGATACATTGTGATTTCCTTGTGATATGCTTTGCTAAGCGTCTGATGAGCTTGCAAGTAATGGAAGATGACCCAACAAAGGTGGAGGGTCAACTGGAGACTTTCTTCACATCAGGTTTGGATGTTTTCTCTTCACAGGTCTCAACGACTTCTGGCGTGCGGCTGGCAACTGACGGAGGCTCAGCTAGAGAGGGTCATCAGTGGACTGAGTGCTTAGGGTGTCAGGGGGCTAGGCTGTGGCTCAGTGGATGCTGATGGAGAGCCTGGTGATGGGAGTGGAAGCTTAAGGCAAAGCTGAAAGCAGAGGAGCGAGACAAGGGTGAACAGACAGGAAACTTGGGAAGTTTTGGCTGGGCTGTGCTTGTGCTCTCTGTTGCTTTGGGCTTGAATGTTCTTGCTTGAGTGTTCCTTGTGAGCGTTTCTTCTTGTGTGATCTCTTGTACTGATGTTCAATCATCCGTGAGATCTGTGGAAATGTTTCTCCACCGAGTAGGAGGCTTCACTATATCCGGGTTCACTTGGGGCTTGATCTGTTGACGATCAAGGGATCGCCCACCTCACGGGCACGCTAAGGAGTAGGGGCAAGTTATCCCCGAACCTTGTAAATCCTTTGTGTTAGTGTCGGTTTGTTTTCTTTCCTTGTCTGTTTTCTTTCTGTGCTCTGTGTTTCCGCTGCTAATCTGATCACAGAAAGAAGAAGAAGTTCAAAGCGCAAGATTTGAGTGTCTGGCTATATTCACCCCCCTCTCTAGCCATCCAAGCACCAACAAGTGGTATCAGAGCTTGGGGCTTTGCTCAAAAGGCTTAACATCTGAGAGTCTACAAGATGGTGATGGGAAGAGAAGGGTTAAGCACAAACAGACCTCCATTCTTGGATGGGACTGATTTTCCATATTGGAGGTCAAGAATGGAATTTTATTTGAAGACAAACATGAGCATGTGATTCTCAGTCAAGGAAGGTTTCTCCCCTCCAAAGGATCATGAGGGAAATGAGCTTGAGTTTTAGAGGTGGTCGGCTGAGCAAACCAAAAAGGGGGAAGCCAATGCCAAAGCTATTGTCACCTTGCAATGTGGGATGGCCAAGGACCAACTAATCAAAGTTGGTCCCTTCACAAGTGCTAAAGACCTATAGATCAAGCTCATTGAGCTCTATGAAGGTACTCAAGACACCCGGACAGCCAAGAAGGACCTCCTTCTCAGCCAACTTCAAAACCTTTCCATGGAAGAAAATGAAAAGGTAAGTGAACTCCATGGAAGATTCAAAGAGATCCTCAACGGTTTATATTCCATCAATGAAAAAGTGGAAAATCAAGATCTTGTAAGGTATATCCTCAAATCTTTCCCTAGGAACACTTTGTGGTCATCCATGGTGGATGGCCTACAAGGTCTCCAAGGATCTTTCCTTTGTTAAATTAGAAGATTTGTTTTGTGAAATGGAATTACACGAGATCTCTAACCAAAGCCTGAAGGAGAAAGGGTTGGCTTTAGTGGCAGGTGACAACAAGAAGAAGAAGGAGAAGAAGAAGGAAAAAGAGGAGGAGAAGACTGACTGTCGCGTGGCTCTAGTGGCCTTAGAAGAGTCTAACAAGGAGAGTGAAGACGAAGCGAGTGGTGTTGCATCAACCTCGATTAACGAGAAAGATTAAAAAAGATAAAATAATTTTGAAAATCCAAAAAACTCTCAAATTGGTGGTTGCACCAAATTTGAGCTTCCCCGCTCTAATACCACTTGTTGGATCGAGAAGAACGATAGAGGGGGAGGTGAATATCGTTAAACGTTTCGGATTCGAAAAGAGAATAAGCAGCGGAAAATAAAGAAACACAAACGCGAACTCAAGCGATTTTACTTAGTTCGGAGTCGCGGTCGGCTCCTACTCCAAGGCCCACGGTCGTTGACCGTTTACTGCGGGCAATTCTATATGTGCACAAATGTTTACAGAGAGATTTTATAGATGTAGTATAGTAAACTGAAAATTAACCTCTTTCGTTACCGACGCCCGGTGTGGATTATACTTCGGAGCAGAGGGTCGTCGTCGGCGCTTTAATCTCGAGATGGGAGGTTTCCATAGCAGAGCGCTTGAGTCGAAGAGCGTAGTAGTGTTGGAAGAATGTGTGTTGAAGCCTTGGGGGTCGAGCTCCTTATATAGTGAGCCTGGGGGCGCCCGGGACGTTGGGGGCGCCCTCCAAGTGTCACTTGATCCGGCAAACTCTCGGTCAACCATTATCCCTCCAGGATCGGGCTGAGGTTTGAAGGGGGCGCCCGGGACGCAGGGGGCGCTCGGGTTGACACGGTCCTCTGGCTTCTCACTGAGTTAAACTCTATCCGCTTCGTTGGCTTGAGCCCAGGGTGCCTGAGGTATCCGGGGCGCCCGGGAGCATGGGGGCGCCCCGCCCAGTGAGCTTCCGAAGCTCTTTCTTGCTCAACTCTTGTTTGGCTTTTACCTAGGGCGCCCGGGTCCTTCCGGGTGCCCAACCCAACTGCTGCCTCTTTCCTTTGAGGCGTCTTGAGATGCAGACACTCGTTCCTTCGGTCCTGCATCTAGGGTTAGTACCAAACATGATAAAGCAAGTATGTTAGTGAGTCTTACAGCCGTAGCTGTCTTGGTTCTGACTTTGGGTCTCCAAAATGGAGCCCTAGGTCGAACCGACGCTTACTGTTCCCTCTACGGGGAACGCGTCCTCACCTACTCCTCTCAGGAGAATGTACCTGTTGCCAACCGGCTCCTCCGGTTGTACTTTTGCCCAGCAGTCCTTCGCCAAGTGCCTAGCAGTCCTTCGCCAGGTCTTCGTTACCAAGCAGTCCTTCACCTGGTGCCTAGCAGTCCTTCGCTAGGGCTTCGGTACCAAGCAGTCCTTCGCCTGGTGCCTAGCAGTCCTTCGCTAGGTCTTTGACTCCTAGCAGCCCTTCGCTAGGTGCCCAGCAGCCCTTCGCTAGGACTTGGTTTCCTGGCAGTCCTTCACCAGGTGCCTAGCAGCCCTTCGCTAGGACTTTATTTCATAGCAGTCCTTCGCCAGGTGCCTAGCAGCCCTTCGCTAGGACTTTGTTTCCTGGCAGTCCTTCGTCAGGTGCCTAGCAGCCCTTCGCTAAGACTTTGTTTCCTGCACACTTGGTAAACACATTAGATAACAAACAGTATTTAACTTTGAATCCTTTGCCAATATCAAAATAAGGTTCGATATGATGCTTCCTGCACCAACAGATAAGTGCTATAGAACAATCGCTTGCTTGACAAACATGCTTAAGAAATCTAAGGTCAATGTTAAATCCTTAAAATTAGAAGTAGAAAAATTGAAAACCTCTAAGGATGAGGTAATTGATGATTTACATATTTCTGCTCTTGAAAATGAAAATAAGGATTTGAAGAGCAAAGTTGAAAACTCAAGAATATTCTTGAGAAGTTTTCAATTGGCTCAAAAACCTTAGATATGATTCTTAACTCCCAAACGGCGGTTTACAACAAGGTTGGTTTGGGTTACCAACCTAAAGAATCAAGTTTCGCATCATTAATGTCAAGAACCAAATTTAGAGTACAAAATGATTCTAGGGTTCAAAAAGTTAGAAAAAAATTGACTAAGACATGAGTGCCTAAGTCCTTCATTGTTGATGCATTAGGTCCCAAAATTTGGGTACCTAAAACCTCTATATTTAGAATTGTATAAGCATTGATTGAGGGGGAGCATCTATCAACATGGGGGGTTGATATTTGGTGCTCCAAAAACATGACCATTCCTAGTAAAGAATGTGCTTACCATTCCCTAAAATTCACATGAATGGTTTAGGTTGACACATAACTTATTTTTACAATGAATTGCTTAGGATAATTAGATTTATTGTTGCAATTTAGAGTTTACTGCAATTTATGGTTTATGAAATGCTTTATCTCAAGCCCAAGATGCCTATTTTCTTGTATGAGTTATAGAACATGAATGAATGCTAAAGAACAAGTATGGACACATTGATGAGTATTGATTCAAAAATCACTATGAAAATTTCACCAAACACAAGGCTAAAGTTATACTCATGAATGTAGTGGGTTATGAAATTTCACTTGAGCAGTAAGAAAATTCCCATGCAACAAATGATAATATATTCATGCACAAGGTTACACTAATTTCGAAATAAATCAACAAGTTTTGAAAAGGAAAAGAACTATTACATGGTTAGGCTGACACATAGATTTCATTCATATACTTGATGTTGCCATGTAGCAATATACATCCATTATGTGTGCTATCCATGTCTATGAATTTTCTATTCAAATGATTACATGCATACCTGCTTTGGAAGCCTAATACAAACTTGATTCCAAATTGGTTGGAACCATGGCTTTAATACACACTTGGAAGTATGACTTTTCAATCCGATGGCTTAAGTTTTCTTATTTTTGAGATGAACCTAGTTGAAGATGCCATGACTTTAATGTATGTGTTATTAATATTAATCTATGGCATGAAAATTTCATCTAAGAACAAGATGGACTCATTACGTCTCAACTTCCTCATTATTTTGTTTGAACTGATCACTCATAAGGCTAGGGTCTAGGGTTAATGTTTTCTTTGTATCAAACCAAGGTTCTATGACTTGTTTGTTTTCCTACTAATCATGCTTTGATACAAACTTATTTTTGTTACTCAAGTTCATGCTTAGCACATACTGATCATGCTTTGATGCAAATCTATTTTTTTAAGGTCTTGAATCTTGATGAGAATAAAACTTAGTTAAGGGACATAAATCATGTTGTTTATTTTGGATAAGAGAAACCCTTCTTAGGATCAAATAAATTCAAACTAATTGAATTAGGGTTTGGGAATGGTTAAGAGTTGAAATAAACCTATTTCTGAAACTGATCAGTTTCAAAAAACATTCTGTATTAGACCTGATCGGTCCATCGACCGATCAGAACTCACCCTGATCGGTCTGGTGACCGATCAGACCAATTCAGATCAGGGAAATCCCTGATTGATTTAAAAAAACTTCTCAGTCCGATCCCCTTTCATCCAATTGTATCAGATTACTTGATCATACTGATACAAATAAGTCTGATACAAATCAATTACAATTGGAACATCCTAATCATACTTGGAACAAAACCTAATACTGATTTGATACAAACCTGTGTTGGAACTTGTTGATGCAGTCTGACCCTGATTGTTGTTTTGGTGTTAACACCGATTTTAGTTTAGGTTAATGAGATGAGTGGGATTAAGTCCTGGCCGGGGACTGGGCACAAAGTGGATGAAATCCTAGCTTGGGAAGCTAGGTTGATTGAAATCATGGTTTGGAGGGTCAGGTCCTAGCTTGGGAAGCTAGGTTGATTGAAACCCTGGCTTGGAGGGTCAGGTCCTAGCTTGGGAAGCTAGGTTGATTGAAACCCTGGATTGGAGAGCCAGGTCCTAGCTTGAGAAGCTAGGTTGGGTGAAAAGTCCTAGCTTGGAGGGCTAGGTATGAAAAGTCATAACTTGGAGGGGTTAGGTGTGAAAAAGTCCTAGCTTGGAGGGCTAGGTGTGAAAAGTCCTAGCTTGGAGGGCTAGGTGTGAAAATTCCTAACTCGGAGGGTTAGGTTGGATGAAAGCCTGGTGAGTGAAGCCAGGTCCTAGCTTGGAGGGCTAGGTTGAAGTCCCGGTGAGTGAAATTGGGCACGAAGTCTTGGTCCGAGGGACTGAGCACGAGTCAGGGGAGGCTGGGAGCCAGTTCTCTTGACTTAGAGTGGGTTTGGCCTTGCCTGGATCGGTCTGGTGACCGATCAGGGAATTTGGCACTGAGTTCCCATCCTGATCGGTCTGCTGACCGATCCAGCTATGTCTGATCGGTCTGGAGACCGATCAGGGAGCATACAGTGAGATTGGAAAACCTTCTATGTGGCTCCTGATCGGTCTGGTAACCAATCAGGGATACTATTCAGATCGTTTTGGTGAACGATCAAATGTTGCGGGCTTCTCACTATAACCGATCAGGTTGGAGCCTGATCGGTCAGGAAGTGTCCTGATCGGTCCCCAGACCGATCAGGCCACAACTGGTGACCGATCAGGGGTGTGGCAGAAAGAAGCTGGAGGAAACCCAACT
Source organism: Boesenbergia rotunda (assembly GCA_024364735.1). Taxonomy (NCBI): domain Eukaryota; kingdom Viridiplantae; phylum Streptophyta; class Magnoliopsida; order Zingiberales; family Zingiberaceae; genus Boesenbergia; species Boesenbergia rotunda. The sequence goes on along the minus strand of JAGFNQ010001322.1, from coordinate 919,040 downwards.
GGTGCTGGATCGGTCTGGTGACCGATCGCCAAAAAGTCACGATTTCGTGTTTCTCACTGGGGACCGATCAGGCTGGAGCCTGATCGATCTGAACCCATCCTAATCGGTCTGGTGACCGATCAGGAGTCATTCTGATCGGACCGGTGACCGATCAGAAGCTGAACATTAATTCAAAAACGCGCTGTCAGAGTTCTGATCGCGTTTGTTTTCTCGTCTGATGCACTGATACATTGCTGATTTCCTCTTATCCACGTTTGATTCCATTTGCTAAGCTTCTGTTAAGTGTGCAGGTGATAGGGATGATTTCGAATGGTGGAGGAGGGTTAACTGGGAGCCTTCGGTGACACAGGTTTGACGCTTTCCTCTTCTCAGCTCTCAACGAACGATTGCACGACTGGAAGTTGGCCTGGGGCTCGACTGGGGCTCGACTGGAAGCTGGCCTGGGCTGACAGGGATGATTTCTAGGGCTTCATCTGCCGACGATCAAGGGATCGCCCACCTCATGGTCACGCCAAGGAGAAGGGGCAAGTTATTCCCGAATCTTGTAAACCCTTCTTGTTAGCGATCTCGTTTGTTGCTTTAGTTTGTTCTTCTGTGTTTCTGCATTTCTCTGTTTCTATTGCTTCTGCTGTGCTACTAACCCTTGAAGTGCAGAAGTTCAAAAGGAAAAGCGATTTTTGTGTCTGGCTACATTCACCCCCCCTCTCTAGCCATCTAAGGACCAACAAGTGGTATCAGAGCTTGGGGCTCTGTTCAAGCGGCTTAACATCCGAGAGTCAACAAAGATGGTCATGGGAAGAGAAGGGTTTTGCACCAGCTGACCTCCACTCTTTAATGGCACAAATTTTCAATATTGGAGGTCAAAGATGGAGTATTACCTCAAGACGAACATCTCCATGTGGTTCGCTGTCAAGGAGGGGTTTTCCCCTCCGAAGGAAGATGAAGGAAGAGAGCTCGATTTCTCAAGGTGGTCGGCAGAACAAACTCGCAAAGGAGAGGCCACAACTTTGGCATTTGCTTCACTGTTTCTTATTTGCTCAGCTGACCAACTTGAGAAATCGAGATCTTTTCCTTCAACATCTCTTGGAGGGATGAAACCTTCTTTGACCGAGAACCATATGCTCATGTTTTTCTTCAAATAAAACTCCATCTTCAATTTCCAATATTGAAAATCTGTGTCGTCAAAGAGTGGAAGTCGGTTTGTGCTCATTCCTTCTCTTCCAGTCATCTTGTCGACTCTCGGATGTTAATCCGCATGTACAGAGCCCCAAGATCTGATACCACTTGTTGGACCTTGGATGGCTAAAGGGGGGGGGATGAATGTAGTCAGACATCCACAAGTTGCTCTTTGAGGTTTTTTGCATGATCAGATTAGCAGCGGAAGAAAATACAGAACAAAGAACAAAGCAGAGAAGGAAACGCTAAGACAGAGATGTACAAGGTTCGGGGATAACTTGCCCCTACTCCTTGGCGTGCCTGTAAGGTGGGCGATCCCTTGATCGTCGGCATATCAAGCCCCAGTGAACCCGGATAAGATAGAGCCTCCTTCTCGGTGGAGAAACCTCTCCACAGATCTCACGGATGATGGAACTTGAGTACAGGAGATCACACAAGAAGGAATGCTCACTCAAATCTCACAAGGATGTAGTAGAGCGCTTAAGCACAAAGCAACAGAGAGCACGAATACAACCCGGCCAAACATCCCAAGTTTCTGTCTTGTTCGCCTCAGCTCCTCTGCTTCCAGCTTCGTCTCTTAGCTCCTGCTCAACGTTGCCAGCTCCATCAGCACCACTGACTCACACCCTGACCCACTGACCTCTCTGAGCACTCAGTCCACTGGACACTACTCCAGCTGAGCCTCCGTCAGTTGCCAGTCGTGCCATCGTCAGTTGCTAGTTGCGCCAGACGCCGTTGAGACCTGAAAACACAAAAGATCCAAACCTGCTCCATGGAAAGTCCTTCATTGACCCTCCTTGAGTATTTGAATCCTCTTGTATCACCTGCACACTCCAACAGACGCTTAGCAATGCATATCAAAACATATCAGCAGTGTATCAGAGAATCGGCAGAGAAAACAGTCGCGATCAGAGCTTCTAACAGCGTATTTGAATTAAAGTTCTGCTCCTGATTGGTCCCCAGACCGATCAGGGAGGACCCTGATCGGTCACCAGACCGATTAGGGAGGACCCTCATCGGTCACCAGACCGATCAGGGAGGACCCTGATCGGTCACCAGACCGATCAGGTATAGTCCAGACCGATCAGGTATAGTCCTGACCGATCGGTCACCAGACCGATCAGGTATAGTCCTGACCGATCAAGCTCCAGCCTGATCGGTCCTCAGTGAGAAATTGGAAATCATGGATTCTTGTGACCGGTCACCAGATCGGTCACCAGACTGATCCAAAGATCTGCTTTCCACAATCTCGCAGGAAATACATGGCTAATCGGTCACCAGAACAATCTGAATAGTATCCCTGATCGGTCACCAGACCGATTAGGAGCCGCACAGAAGGTTTGCCAAAGTCACTGTATGTTCCTTGATCGGTCACCAGACCCGGCTTCACTCACCAAGACCCGGCTTCACTCACCGGGACCAAACTGAATAGTATCCCTTGATCGGTCACTGTATGTTCCTGGCTTCACTCACCAAGACCCGGCTTCACTCACCGGGATTTTAACCTAGCTTCACTCACCAGGACCCGGCTTCACTCGCCGGGATTTCAATCACCTAGCTTCCCAAGCTAGGACCTGACTTCACTCACCAGACTTTCATCCAACCTAGCTTCCCAAGCTAGGACCTGACTTCACTCACATGCCCAGTCCCCGACCAGGACTTAATCCCAAATTCTCTCAACCAAACTTAAATCGTTGTCAACACCAAAACAACAATCAGGCCAGACTGCATCAACAATCTCCCCCTTTTTGTTGTTTGACAATCCCGATTTAAGTTTAGGTATTAGATCAATTGAAGTCCATTCAATTTTCATAAGGGAATCAAGATCCTCCCCCTATAATAACCTCAAACTTAATCAACCATTCTCTCCCCCTTTGTCAAACATCGAAAAGGGCATGGATATTAAGTTTAAACATACCTCCCCCTCAAACATGAGTCTCTCCCTAATCCCAAAATAATCAAAGATAAATTTTGAATTGCATATGAGAGGCATATACCATAAATGTATCATGACAACAATGTATATGCATTATACGACAATAAGTGTGAATTGCACATGAAAATATATACAAAAATATATCATGGTCAAACATGTATATGTTTCATATGACAAGTAAGGAATGCAGCTGTATCGGACACATAATCCTAATTGGTCTCCGGACTGATCAGGTTCGTTGATTATTTGATACAGAAATATGTCTTATTAGTCGAGGGAGCGATCAGATTTCAGAAAAATTTCTGAAACCCTGATACGTTCCTGATCAGATTGCATTAACAATTCACATTCCAAAATAAGGGTGTAGACTCCATTGATATTCGACATTCCAGAAACATTTCTGAAACACGACATGAAGCACAAGAGCCATGACTCAACAAACCCTTTCTTATGAATTTGAACATTCCAACATAGGTTTGTATCAAATCATCATTTTAATACTTCATGTTTCAGAAAAATTTCTGAAAATCAAGGGTCTTAAAAATTCCTACCCTTCTTTGAACACTTGAACAAACTTGTACTCACTTAGTACCAGGTTTGTACCAATGGAGGATCAAGTATATTTCAGTTGTACTTGGTTTGTATCATATTTGTGTGTATCAGTATGATCAGGTAATCTGATACAACTTGATGAAATGGGATCGGACTGAGGAGTAGTCTGATACCTCTGATCAGTGTTGATCTGATCGGTCACCGGTGTAACGCCCGAAAATTCTCGAAACTAATTTTAGAAATATCTTAGAATTTATTCCGAATTTATGGATATTTTTATAGAATTTTTCCGTAAACGAAAATGGCAAAAATGGGTAAAAAGAGAAAAACGCATAAGTGGGATTTGATCCCTAGACCTAGGAGTGAGAGAGGAGTGGGCGGACCAGCTGGGCTGGTTCGTTTAGTTGATAGAGAATAAGAGAACCCATAAATATGGTGTAGTTAGATCGATCCGCCCATAAGTATAAATAAGTAATTAAAGAGAGGGTTTTTATTTCCTCTCCACTAAACCCACGCCCAACCCTCTCATCCGCCGACCTCTCTCTCTTCCTCCTCTATTGGGCGACACCAACACCAAGCCCTAGAGGATCGGCCAAGGCTCTCCTCCGAGAGATATTCCTATATTCGGGATCCCCGCGACGAGGGGAACGCGTAGATGCGAAGAATTCTCCGAGATTTCAAGTTTCTCCGGAACCTCCGACGCCGTTTTTGGTTATAAGTCCAAGATATCAAGGTAAGTACTGCTCACCTACAGTAAGAGGCGGTTTTTTCGCAAGAATTTCCCTTAAAAGTTTTTAAAGAGATATTTCCTTTTTGTTTAAGTATTTGCATGTGATCTTAGTTCATTATATGCTTATATATATTTGATTTGGTACTCTATGTGAGTTTAGGGTCCAAGAAAAGCTATGAGAAAAGAAAAGAGAAGATAAAGATAAGAAAAGAAAAGGCCAAGACCTTAAGAAATCCCCAAAAGTCAAGACTTAGGGATTTTAGCACACAAGGTGCTCATTAAAATGTCAAGGCATTTAAAGATAAGAAAGAAAAGCTATTTTATTTTATAAGGCCAGTACCCGGCGTCCAAGGGCGTCGTTAAAGAAATCCAGGTGTCCAATTCCAAGGTCTTGGCCCTGGTAGACCAAGGTCTACTCTATTAGGATTGGTGGCTCGCTACCCCAACCTTTTAGGGAACGCGCATAAGATGGTACTTACGTCTTAAGTGGATCCAAGTTATTATTATTTTCAAGTATATGCTTTAGCAAAGTTTTCTAAAGTTTAAGAAAGTTTTCAAAGAGTTAAAGAAAGATTTTAAGTTAAAGAATTGCTAAAGTTTCAAGTTAAGCCAAGAAAAGTGAGTTAAGATTTATAAATGCTTGAGTATGCATGTTTTCGAGTTATACATGTTCTTAGTGTTTCTTTCAAGCATAAAAAGTATCTCATGTGATTTCACCTTGTTTAAAAAAGCATGTTTGCACAATTTTGAGATTTTGTGAGCTAGATAGTACTTACTAAGCTTTTTGCTTATTAGTTGCATTTCCTCTTACTGCAGATAAAGGTAAAGGCAAGCAATTCTGAAGGAAGGCGACGAGGCGATGCTGAGCGACGTGTGTGTGGTGGCTGATTTTGGAGAGATCCTTGAGACGAGACAATTTAGTTATTTGAATTACAATGTTAAGTTTATTCAAATTCCAAGTTATTGCTTTATGGAGTTTAGCGAACGTTTAAGCTTTGGATAGTTTTACATGCTCAATTTCTTAGAGTAAAGATTCCATGTCATTTCATTTAGCATACATATCCTTATGATTGCATTGGATGAGTAGAAGTGTGAGTAGTTTAGAATATTGATACTTTGTTGGAGTTATTGATGCATGTGCCAAGATAGTGCTAGTTTCTCTTTTGAATTAAGTTTTATTGCTCAATTATGCTTAGAAAAGTTGCTTTCTCATTTCATAATGCCTTAGTGATGTTATAGAATTTTGTGTGATGAGTTTCAATGGTTAGAAGTTAAGTTGGTACAAACTTAGCTAAAGTTATATAGCTTTCTAATTGCAAATCTCCTAATTTCAAGTTTATGGATTCGTTTGATTGGCTAAAATGTTAGGAAACTAGTATAGAGTATAGAAATGGTGTTGTTTTTTATGGCTGAAACTATATGTTTGGGGCTTTGGAAACAAGTTCGAACTGAATTTCAGTTTCAGGCGTGCCAGTCGACTGGTCAGAACCAGTCGACTGCCTAGAAGTAGTCCGATACAAGTCGACTACCAAGAGCCAGTCGACTGGTGAGAAACCGTCCAACATGAAAAAGTCATAATAGAAAACCAAGAAAAGAATTCAGTATCATGCATGAATAAGTAGATATCATAGAAGATAAAGAAAAAAAAAAAAATTCCCATTCTTAGTCGTGCATTAGAGTCAAGAAGTAAAAAGTAACGATCCGTCTAAGGCAGAGAAGGCGGGTCGCTACAGGTGGTATCAGAGCAGTTCCCATTCTCCAGCATCACACACACATCAGCATCAACCTTGCCGTCTTCAAGTAAGAAAGCTTTAAGTTTCAGTTTTTCTATTGCTCCTTTACTTAACTTCAGTATAGAGAAATGCTTAAGTACTTACTCAATGTGCATAGAACAAGGAAGCATGTTTAATACCTTAGTATCACGGAATCATGTTTAATCCCTAGAATGGATATTAGAGAAATGCTTAAGTACTACTTGATTTGCCCAAAAGTAAGTTTTGGGATTATGGCACGCATGGTGCTTGATAAAAGTTTTGAGTAAGACCAAGGTCTTACTAAGCCCTAGAACGAGTTCTAGGACTAAGAAATAAGATAAGAATCAAGACCAAGGTCTTGTTATATCCTAAAGCAAGTTTGGGAACATTACCATTAAGTGTTAAGTTATACATTTGAGGACGTCCTAGAAAGGCCCAAAACGAGGAGCAAGCTCCTAGAGGGCAAGAGGCAACAGAGTCAGTACCCCACCAAATCTCTTAGACGTGGTGGCTCAGTTACAGAGACAGTTAGCAGAACAACAGCAAGTTATTGCCACTAGGATGGCTAACCAGCAGGTGTTATTATTACCTCGCCGGTGGCGAATGTAGTGGCACCAGTTGTGATCGAAGACCCATCGATTACATCTGTAGTTCGGCAAGGGGGGTAAGACAAGAAGCGTACCTCATTCAGTAGAGAAACTGAAGCCAGGGAACTTCCCAGGCACAAGCAAACCATGGGATGCTTAAGCATGGTTCAAAACGTTGGAAAGAATAGTAGGGCTACTGGACTGGCATGAGGAGAGAAGATAAAGTGTGCATCTTTCTGCCTTACGGAGATGCTAGAATATAGTGGAAGAGAGTCAAGGCCAAGAGAAATGTCAGCCAGATGACATGGGCCGACTTCGAGACTGAGTTCTTCGAAGAATACTTTCACATGCAAGTAACCAACAAGCATTATGATGAATTCACGGAGTTCAGACAAGGAGAACTATCCGTGGATGAAGCAGTGAAGATGTTTAAGCGGTTAGCTCATCTGTGCCCAGAGCTAGTTAGCACAGAAAAAGAGATAGTTAGGCTAATGCTCAAGATGTTAAGGCCTGAGATAGCGTTGAAGGGGGCTAGCGGTGTTAAGAGGCTGCAAACCTCCGAAGAACTAATAAGTAGTGCTTTGATCACTGAGCACTACTTAAACAGTATAAAGGCCACCAGAAAGGTTGAACGATGAAGTTCTTAACAACCTTACCGTCAGGGGAAGTAATGGCCTCTACTGAGAGGCTAAGGGCAGTATCAATCTAGATTTCCAACCGAGAGCTCTACAGTGACTTGGTAGTCCTTAGATGAAGGATTACGATGTCATTTTAAGAATGGACTTCTTGAGCAAGTATAATGCTTCTATAGACTGCCGCAAAAGGAAAGTCAAGATCACACCAGAAGCAGAACCTTCATTTGAGTTTATTGGAGACCCAAGGAGAAAGATAAATAGGTTCCTACCTACCTTACAAGCTCAGAGAATGTTAGAGAAGGGGTGCTCTGGATTTCTAGCTCATATAGTGGATGCAAGTCAAGGAGAAGGATTGAAGAGAGAAGAAGTGAGGGTAGTCTGTGACTATCCTGAGGTGTTTCCTGAAGAGTTACCAGGACTCCCTCCCAATCGGGAAATTGAGTTTGAAATTGAGTTGTCTCCAGGAACCCACCCAATTTCGAAGGCACCTTATCGCATGGCACCAGCAGAACTGAAAGAATTACAAGAACAATTGCAAGAGCTGCTTGACAAGGGTTTCATCCGCCCTAGTCATTCACCTTGGGGAGCTCCTGTACTGTTTGTCAAGAAGAAAGATGGATCTATGCGAATGTGCATAGATTATCGAGCTTTGAATAAGGTAACCATCAAGAACAGATTTCCTTTGCCAAGGATAGATGATTTATTTGATCAGCTGAAGGGAGCCACAGTGTTCTCCAAGATAGATCTGCGATCAGGTTACCATCAGCTCAGAGTGAAGGAGAGTGATGTGCCAAGGACTGCATTCAGTACAAGATATGGGTACTATGAGTTTGTGGTCATGCCCTTTGGAGTGACAAACGCCCCTGCGACGTTTATGGATCTAATGAATAGAGTGTTCAAGGATTTTCTAGACAAGTTCGTCATTGTCTTCATTGATGATATCCTAGTGTATTCAAAGACTCGGAAAGAACATGAAGAACACCTAAAGATAGTTTTGGCTTGATCAGGTGGCTTTCCTAGGCCACATTATTTCCAAGGAAGGTATTATGGTAGACCTAGCTAAGATTGAAGCAGTTAGTAACCAAAGAATGCCAGTGAGATCAGAAGCTTCTTAGGCCTGGCAGGATATTACAGAAAATTTGTGAAGGACTTTTCCAGAATAGCCTCTCCACTCACAGCCCTGACCAGAAAGAACCAGAAGTTTGAGTGGTCAGATAAATGCGAGCACAGTTTCCTAGAACTGAAGAAAAGATTGACTAGTGCTCCCATCCTGACTGTTCCAGAAAGTGACAAGGCCTTTGACATCTACAGTGATGCATCCAAGATGGGCCTTGGAGCTGTCCTCATGCAAGACGGTAAAGTAATAGCATATGCCTCCAGACAGCTCAAGGACTACGAGAAGGATTATCCTACGCATGACCTTGAGCTAGCAGCTGTGGTTTTCGCACTGAAGCTCTGGAGACACTACCTGTATGGAGTGCAGTGCAGAATCTTCACAGACCATCAAAGTTTGAAGTACTTCTTCACTCAGAAGGACCTGAATATGAGGCAGCGCAGGTGGCTAGAGTTGGTCAAAGATTATGACTGTGAAATCCTCTACCACCCAGGTAAAGCTAATAAAGTGGCAGATGCACTGAGCAGAAAATCCTGTACAGCACTGATGTCCTTATCATCACTGTCTCCACCACTTCGGAAAGAAATAAAAGATTTTGAAGTCGAGGTTATAGTTGGGCAATTTTCTCCATTGACCCTAGAGTCAACCCTGCTTAAAGATATACAAGAAAAGCAAGATCAAGACCCAGAGATCCAGAAGATCAAGCAGGAGATCCAAGAGGCAGAAAATTCAGAGTTTCGAATATCAGATAGTGGCATACTCTATCTTGGAGACCGCCTTTGCGTCCCCAATGATGAGGAACTAAGAAAGAATATTTTAGAAGAAGCCCACAGTACCCCGTACTCTATGCATCCTGGTTCTACCAAGATGTACCAAGATTTAAAGAAAAGATTCTGGTGGTCTGGACTCAAGCGAGACGTGGCCAGATATATCAGTACCTGCTTGACCTGCCAGAGAGTCAAGGCAGAGCACCAGAGACCAGGAGGAGTTCTACAGCCACTTCCCATTCCAGAGTGGAAGTGGGAAGAGATATCCATGGATTTTATCACAGGTCTCCCCAGGACCACCCATGGACACGATGCAATATGGGTGATAGTGGATAGATTGACCAAGTCTGCCCACTTCCTAGCCATCAAGTTATCGCATTCGGTAGAGCAGTTAGCACAGCTGTACGTGAGAGAAGTAATCAGGCTTCACGGAGTTCCGAAGTCGATCGTTTCTGACAGAGATGGGCGGTTCATCTCCCATTTTTGGAGGTGTGTTCAGGACGCCCTAGGCACCAGACTTCAGTTCAGCACAGCTTTCCATCCCCAGACAGATGGACAAACAGAGAGAGTAAATCAGATTTTAGAAGACATGCTCAGGGCTTGTGCATTGGACTTTAAAGGTAGTTGGTGCAAATTTCTGTGCTTAGCCGAGTTTGCCTACAACAATAGCTATCAGGCACCATCAGGATGGCACCTTATGAGGCATTATATGGCAGGAAATGCAGTCACCCATATGTTGGCAAGAAGCCGGTGAGAAGAAAGAGATGGAGTCAGGACTAGGCCGCCAGACTGAGCTTATAGATGAGACCACTCAGCTAT
>JAGFNQ010001322.1:778305-887366 GCA_024364735.1 Boesenbergia rotunda | reverse complement strand
TGCCAAGGACTGCTTTCAGTACAAGATATGGGCACTATGAGTTTGTGGTCATGCCCTTTGGAGTGACAAACGCCCCTACGACGTTTATGGATCTAATGAATAGAGTGTTCAAGGATTTTCTGGACAAGTTCGTCGTTGCCTTCATTGATGATATCCTAGTGTATTCAAAGACTCGGAAAGAACATGAAGAACACCTGAAGATAGTGTTGCAAACCTTACACTAGAAGGAGTTGTACGCCAAATTCTCAAAGTGTGAGTTTTGGTTAGATCAGGTGACCTTCCTAGGTCACATTGTATCCAAAGAAGGCATTCAAGTTGATCCAGCCAAGATAGAAGCAGTCAGCAACTGGTGTAGACCCAAGAATGCCAGTGAAATCAGAAGCTTCTTAGGCCTGGCAGGATATTACAGAAAATTTGTGGAGGACTTTTCCAGAATAGCCTCTCCACTCACAGCCCTGACCAAAAAGAACCAGAAGTTTGAGTGGTCAGATAAATGCGAGCACAGTTTCCTAGAACTGAAGAAAAGATTGACTAGTGCTCCCATCCTGACTGTTCCAGAGAGTGACAAGGCCTTTGACATCTACAGTGATGCATCCAAGATGGGCCTTGGAGCTGTCCTCATGCAAGATGGTAAAGTAATAGCATATGCCTCCAGACAGCTCAAGGACTACGAGAAGAATTACCCTACGCATGACCTTGAGCTAGCAGCTGTGGTCTTTGCACTGAAGCTCTGGAGACACTACCTGTATGGAGTGCAGTGCAGAATCTTCACAGACCATCAGAGTTTGAAGTACTTCTTCACTCAGAAGGATCTGAATATGAGGCAGCGCAGGTGGCTAGAGTTGGTCAAAGATTATGACTGTGAAATCCTCTACCACCCAGGTAAAGCTAATAGAATGGCAGATGCACTGAGCAGAAAATCCTGTGCCACACTGATGTCCCTATCATCACTGTCTCTACCACTTCAGAAAGAAATAAAGGATTTTGGAGTCGAGGTAATAATTGGGCAACTTTCTGCATTGACTCTATAGTCAACCCTGCTTGTGGATATACAAAGAAAGCAAAGTCAAGACCCAGAGATCCAGAAGATCAAGCAGGAGATCCAAGAGGCAGAAAATTCAGAGTTTCGAGTATCAGATAGTGGCATCCTCTATCTTGGAGACCGCCTTTGCGTCCCCAATGATGAGGAACTAAGAAAGAATATTTTAGAAGGGGCCCACAGTACCCCGTACTCTATGCATCCTGGTTCTACCAAGATGTACCAAGATTTAAAGAAGAGGTTCTGGTAGTCTGGACTCAAGCGAGACGTGGCCAGATGTATCAGTACCTGCTTGACCTGCCAGAGAGTCAAAGCAGAACACCAGAGACCAGGAGGAGTTCTACAGCCACTTCCCATTCCAGAGTGGAAGTGGGAAGAGATATCCATGGATTTTATCACAGGTCTCCCAAGGACCACCCATGGACACGATGCAATATGGGTGATAGTGGATAGATTGACAAAGTCTGCCCACTTTCTAGCCATCAAGTTATCGCATTTGGTAGAGCAGTTAGCACAGCTGTACGTGAAGGAAGTAATCAGGCTTCACGGAGTTCCGAAGTCGATCGTTTCTGACAGAGATGGGCGGTTCATCTCCCATTTTTGGAGGTGTGTTCAGGACGCCCTAGGCACCAGACTTCAGTTCAGCACAGCTTTCCATCCCCAGACAGATGGACAAACAGAGAGAGTAAATCAGATTTTAGAAGACATGCTCAGGGCTTGTGCGTTGGACTTTAAAGGTAGTTGGTGCAAATTTCTGTGCTTAGCTGAGTTTGCCTACAACAATAGCTATCAGGTCACCATCAGGATGGCACCTTATGAGGCATTGTATGACAGGAAATGCAGATCACCCATATGTTGGCAAGAAGCCGGTGAGAAGAAAGAGATGGAGTCAGGACTAGGCAGCCAGACTGAGCTTATAGATGAGACCACTCAGGCTATCCAGATGATCCGCCAGAGGATTGAGACTGCCCAGAGTAGACAGAAAAGTTATGCTGACACACGTCGTAGGCCACTTGAATTCCAAGTTGGAGATTCAGTATTTCTCAAGGTCGCTCCTATGAAGGGAGTGATGAGATTTGGCAAAAAGGGCAAGCTAAGTCCTCGCTACATAGGACCCTACAAGATCATAAAGAGGGTTGGTAAGGTAGCATATGAGTTGGACTTACCAGAGGATATGTCAGCTATCCACAGTACATTTCATGTCTCCATGCTAAAGAAGTGTATTCACGATCCCAATCAAGTGATTCAGCCTCAGTCAGTACAGATTCAAGAAGATCTTAGCTATGAGAGTAGACCGACACAGATAGTGGACAAAGCAGTCAAAAGATTAAGAAACAAAGAAGTGCCACTAGTGAAAGTCATCTGGCAGAATCAAAAGCATGAGGAGGCTACTTGGGAACGTGAGGACAGCATGAGAGAAAGATATCCAGAATTATTCTAAGTTTGAGGACGAACTTTTCATAAGGTATGGGGGATTGTAACGCCCGAAAATTCTCGAAACTAATTTTAGAAATATCTTAGAATTTATTCCGAATTTATGGATATTTTTATAGAATTTTTCCATAAACGAAAATGGCAAAAAGGGGTAAAAAGAGAAAAACGCATAGGCGGGATTTGATCCCTAGACCTAGGCGTGAGAGAGGAGTGGGCGGACCAGCTGGGCTAGTTCGTTTTGTTGATAGAGAATAAGAGAACCCATAAATACGGTGTAGTTAGATCGATCCGCCCATAAGTATAAATAAGTAATTAAAGAGAGGGTTTTTATTTCCTCTCCACTAAACCCACGCCCAACCCTCTCATCCGCCGACCTCTCTCTCTTCCTCCTCTCTTGGGCGACACCAACACCAAGCCCTAGAGGGTCGGCCAAGGCTCTCCTCCGAGAGATATTCCTATATTCGGGATCCCCGCGACGAGGGGAACGCGTAGATGCGAAGAATTCTCCGAGATTTCAAGTTTCTCCGGAACCTCCGACGCCGTTTTTGGTTGTAAGTCCAAGATATCAAGGTAAGTACTGCTCACCTGCAGTAAGAGGCGGTTTTTCCGCAAGAATTTCCCTTAAAAGTTTTTAATGAGATATTTCCTTTTTGTTTAAGTATTTGCATGTGATCTTAGTTCATTATATGCTTATATATATTTGATTTGGTACTCTATGTGAGTTTAGGGTCCAAGAAAAGCTATGAGAAAAGAAAAGAGAAGATAAAGATAAGAAAAGAAAAGAAAAGGCCAAGGCCTTAAGAAATCCCCAAAAGTCAAGACTTAGGGATTTTAGCACACAAGGTGCTCATTAAAATGCCAAGGCATTTAAAGATAAGAAAGAAAAGCTATTTTATTTTATAAGGCCAGTACCCGGCGTCCAAGGGCGTCGTTAAAGAAATCCAGGTGTTCAATTCCAAGGTCTTGGCCCTGGTAGACCAAGGTCTGCTCTATTAGGATTGGTGGCTCGCTACCCCAACCTTTTAGGGAACGCGCATAAGATGGTACTTACGTCTTAAGTGGATCCAAATTATTATTATTTTCAAGTATATGCTTTAGCAACGTTTTCTAAAGTTTAAGAAAGTTTTCAAAGAGTTAAAGAAAGATTTTAAGTTAAAGAATTGCTAAAGTTTCAAGTTAAGCCAAGAAAAGTGAGTTAAGATTTATTAATGCTTGAGTATGCATGTTTTGAGTTATACATGTTTAGTTTAGTTTTCATTCAAGCATAAAAAGTATCTCATGTGATTTCACCTTGTTTAAAAAGCATGTTTGCACAATTTTGAGATTTTGTGAGCTAGATAGTACTTACTAAGCTTTTTGCTTATTAGTTGCATTTCCTCTTACTGCAGATAAAGGTAAAGGTAAGCAATTCTGAAGGAAGGCGACAAGGCGATGCTGAGCGACGTCTGTGTGGTGGCTGATTTTGGAGAGATCCTTGAGACGAGACAATTTAGTTATTTGAATTACAATGTTAAGTTTATTCAAATTCCAAGTTATTGCTTTATGGAGTTTAGCGAACGTTTAAGCTTTGGATAGTTTTACATGCTCAATTTCTTAGAGTAAAGATTCCATGTCATTTCATTTAGCATACATATCCTTATGATTGCATTGGATGAGTAGAAGTGTGAGTAGTTTAGAATATTGATACTTTGTTGGAGTTATTGATGCATGTGCCAAGATAGTGCTAGTTTCTCTTTTGAATTAAGTTTTATTGCTCAATTATGCTTAGAAAAGTTGCTTTCTCATTTCATAATGCCTTAGTGATGTTATAGAATTTTGTGTGATGAGTTTCAATGGTTAGAAGTTAAGTTTGGTACAAACTTTAGCCTAAAGTTTATATAAACTTTCATAACTTGCTAAATCCCGCAAAAGTCCTAATTTCAAGTTTATGGATTCGTTTGGATTGGCTAAAATGTTTAGGAAACTAGTATAGAGTATAGAAATGGTGTTGTGTTTTGTTATGGCTTGAAACTATATGTTTGGTGGGCTTTTGGAAACTAAGTTTCGAATCTGAATTTTCAGTTTTCAGGCGTGCCAGTCGACTGGTTCAAAACCAGTCGACTGCCCTATCGAACAGTAGCTTCTGTCCGATACACCAGTCGACTACCAAGAGGCCAGTCGACTGGTGCCGCGCCCAGAAACTTTTTGTGGCCGATACCAGTCGACTGGTCAGATAGCAGTCGACTGGTACCATTGCAGAAAAGCCCTATAGATGTAAAGAAGTGTGCCATGGTATCATGCATGACTATTAGAGTTAGTATATCATAGATAGATTTAAATTGAGAAGAAAAAAAAAGATTTCCGCATTCTTAGTCGTGCATTAGAGTCAAGAAGTAAAGAAAGTAACGATCCGTCTAAGGCAGAGAAGGCGGGTCGCTACAACCGGACCGATCAGGGTGAGTCCTGATCAGTCGGTGGACCAATCAGGTTTGATACAGAATGTTTTCTGAAACTGATCAGTTTCAGAAACAAGTTCGTTTCAACTCTTAATCACTCTAATCCCTAATACAATCAGATTTACTCCATAAATGAGTTCCATTAACCATAATTCATTTAATCAAAACAAGCAATCTGATTTGGATCCCTTGACTAGGCTTCATTTCATATCAATAATCAAGAATTTCTATGGATTAAAGTACCAACACTAGGTTTGAATGATCAGTTATGTTCTAAGTATGTTCTTGTTTATTCCTAACAATCTTGATAGTCCATTCTACACTTAAGTACTGATACCTTAGTGATTCAATTAATATTAGGCATATGGATTCCATTAGGTTTGATATCTGTCAAGTGAGAAAACAAAACAAGTCATGGAACTTGAAACATCATGAACTATGTGAGCATGTTGTTCTTAAACAAAATTGGTATCATACATTAAGGTTAATCACACAAATAGTAAGATCATGGCATATTCAACTACGTTCATCTCCAAAATATTAAGAAAAACTTAAGTCAAAACCTTAAGCTCATGTTCTTTGTTTGGTGATGCCTTATTAGTACAAACTATGTGTTAATCCTTGTTCTTTAGCATACATTCATGTTGTATAACATATACAAGAAAATGGACTCCTTAGGCTTGACATAAGACATATCATAAACCATGAATTGCAGGAAAACATAAATTGCAATAATAAAACTATTTATCCTAAACAATCCATGGCAAGAGTAAGTTATGTGTCAACCTAAACCATTCATGTGAATATTTTTTTTCTCAAAACTTGTTTGTTTATTTTGAAGCAAGGATATACTATCATTCGTTACATGATAAGTTTCCTTATTGCTCAAATGAGATTTCATAAATCACTAACCAAGGGATCATCTTGTTATAAGAACTAAGACAATGAAGCTCAAAGCATTTAATTCGAATTTTCCATAACCAACCATGTAAATGACAAATTTTCCTTTGGTCATGGGTTTGGAGCACCAAATATCAACCTCCCATGTTGATAGATGCTCCCCCTCAAATAATGCTTATACAATTCGAAATATGAAAGTTTTAGGTACCCAAATTTTGGGACCTAAGGCATCTACAATGAAAGACTTTGGCACCCATGCCTTAGTCATTTTCTTTCTAGCCTTTTGAACCATAGACTTATTTTGTGATCCAAAATGTGTTCTAGACATTAGTGATATGACACTAGGTTCTTTAGGTTGGTAACCCAAACCGGCCTTATTGTAAACCGCCCTTTGGGAATTTAGTACCATGTCTAATGTTTTAGAGCTAGTTGAAAACTTCTCAAGAATATTCTTGAAGATTTTCAATTTCGGTCTTTAAGTCCTTATTCTCATTCTCAAGGGACTTATCATGTGAGTCATCAATTACCTCATCCTTAAAGGTTTTCAATTCCTCTACTTCTAATCTTAATGATTTAACTTTTGCCTTAGATTTCTTAAGCAACTTAGTTAGACATGCAATGGTTCTATTACACTTATCTAACTCGGGAGAAATTACCTCTTCATTATCCGAAGATGATGAAAGCGCAGTTGAGGAGCTTGATTCGTTGTCACTTCCTTCATTTGAGTCCTCTCTTACCATGAAGGCCATGTGGCAGTAACTTTCCTCCTTTTCCTTCTCCTTCCTTAGGTCACC
The DNA here is from genome assembly GCA_024364735.1 of Boesenbergia rotunda. Taxonomy (NCBI): domain Eukaryota; kingdom Viridiplantae; phylum Streptophyta; class Magnoliopsida; order Zingiberales; family Zingiberaceae; genus Boesenbergia; species Boesenbergia rotunda. Next base: position 880,764 of record JAGFNQ010001322.1, on the reverse strand, counting down.
TGCCACAAAAGCAATCCCCTTCTCCTTGGGGCTTTGGTTAGAGATCTCATATAGTTCCATTTCACAAAATAGATCTTCTAACTTATAATTGAAAGATCCTTGGATATCTTATAGGCATCCACCATGGATGACTACAATGCATTCCTCGGAAAAGCTTTTAGTACATACCTTACTAGATCTCGATTTTCTACCTTTTCGCCGATGGAATGTAAACCGTTGAGGATCTCTTTGAATCTTCCATGGAGTTCACTTACCTTTTCATTTTCTTCCATGGACAGATTTTGGAGTTGATTGTGAAGCAAGTCCCTCTTGGCTATCCTTGAGTCTCGGGTGCCCTCATGAAGCTCAATGAGCTTGCTCCAAAGATCTTTAGCACTTGTAAAGGGGCTCACCTTGATCAACTCCTCCTTGGTCATCCCACATTGCAATGTGACCACAGCTTTGACATTTGCTTCACTGTTTCTTATTTGCTCAGCCGACCAACTTGAGAAATCGAGATCTTTTCCTTCAACATCTCTTGGAGGGATGAAACCTTCTTTGACCGAGAACCATATGCTCATGTTTGTCTTCAAATAAAACTCCATCTTCGATTTCCAATATTGAAAATCTGTGCCGTCAAAGAGTGGAGGTCGGTTTGTGCTCATTCCTTCTCTTCCAGTCATCTTGTTGACTCTCGGATGTTAATCTGCATATACAGAGCCCCAAGCTCTGATACCACTTGTTGGACCTTGGATGGCTAGAGAGGGGGGTGAATGTAACCAGACACCCACAAGTTGCTCTTTGAGGTTTTCTGCATGATCAGATTAGTAGCGGAAGAAAATGCAGAACAAAGAAGCAGAGAAGGAAACGCAAACCAAAAAAACGCTAAGACAGAGATGTACAAGGTTCGGGGATAACTTGCCCCTACTCCTTGGCGTGCACGTAAGGTGGGCGATCCCTTGATCGTCGGCAGATCAAGCCCCGGTGAACCCGGATAAGATAGAGCCTCATTCTCGGTGGAGAAACCTCTCCACAGATCTCACGGATGATGGAACTTGAGTACAGGAGATCACACAAGAAGGAATTCTCACTCAGATCTCACAAGGATGTAGTAGAGCGCTTAAGCACAAAGCAATAGAGAGCACGAACACAACCCAGCCAAACTTTCCAAGTTTCTGTCTTGTTCGCCTCCGCTCCTCTGCTTCCAGCTTCGTCTCTTAAGCTCCTGCTCAACGTCGCCAGCTCCATCAGCACCACTGACTCACACCCTGACCCACTGACATCTCTGAGCACTCAGTCCACTGGACACTCCTCCAACTGAGCCTCCGTCAGTTGCCAGCCGCGCCTTCGTCAGTTGCCAGTTGCGCCAGACGCCGTTGAGACCTGAAAACACAAAAAATCCAAACCTGCTCCATGGAAAGTCCTCCATTGACCCTCCTTGAGTATTTGAATCCTTTTGTATCACCTGCACACTCCAACAGACGCTTAGCAATGCATATCAAAACATATCAGCAGTGTATCAGAGAATCGACAAAGAAAACAGTCACGATCAGAGCTTCTGACAGCGTATTTGAATTAAAGTTCTGCTCCAGATTGGTCCCCAGATCGATCAGGGAGGACCCAGATTGGTCCCCATAGCTTGAATTGATCATAAGTTGATACAAGCATGTTTTGGAAACTTGATGATAATGTGGTATAAGCATGTTTTGGGGAATTTGATCATACTTTAATCATAATGTGATATAAGCATGTTTTGAAATTTTAATCATCCATTGAAATTGACACAAACCTAATTTTGGTTAAGAACAGCATGATCACATAGTCTATGATGTTTTAAGTTTAATGACTTGCTTGTTTTTCCACTTGACTGATATCAAACATAATGTTATCCATATGCCTAATATTAATTGGATCACTAGAATATAGATTGGATTATCAAACTTGTTTAGAATAAACATGATCATACTTAGAACATCACTGATCATTCAAACCTGGGATTAGTATTTCTTAATCCATAGAAATTCTTGATGTGGGCACAAATCATGTTGCTTATATTGGTTAAGGGAAATGAATTTTGGTTTAATGATCAAAAGGGGTTAAAACTAATTGATTTAGGGTTTGAAAATGGTTAAGAGGTGAAACAAACAAGTTTCTGAAACTTCTCAGAATTTCTGAAATCTGGTTTCTGAAATTGCAAGCTGAGAAAGTTTCTGTGGCGAACCTGATCGGTCCACCGACCAATCAGGACTCACCCTGATCGGTCTGGTGATCGATCAGACGTAGTTCTGATCGGACTGGTGACCGATCAGATTAAGTCTGGTCAGTAGACTCCCTAACTGATTCGAAATTGATAAATCATCAAGAGTTAGGGTTATGGTTAAGACATACTACAACCAAGTCTGATACAAACCAAGTACAATTGGAACATCCTAATCATACTTGGAACAAAACTCAATATTGATTTGATACAAACCTATGTTGGAATGTTCAAATTCATAAGAAAGGGTTTGTTGAGTCATGACTCTTGTTCTTGATGTCGTGTTTCAGAAATTTTTCTGAAATGTCGTATATGAGTGGAGTCTACACCCCTGTAGTGAAATGCAAATTATTAATGCAGTCTGATCAGGAACGTATTAGAATTTTAGAAATTTTTCTGAAAACTGATCGCTCTCCAGACTAATCAGAAATTGTTCTGTATCAAGTAATCAACGAACCTGATCAGTCACGGAGACTAATCAGGATTATGTGTTGGATACAGCTGCATTCCCTACTTGTCATATGGAACATATACATGTTTGACCATGATATAATTTTGTATATGGTTTCATATGCAATTCACACTTATTGACATATGATGCATATACATTATTGCCATGATACATTTATGGTATATGCCTCTCATATGCAATTCAAAATTTATCTTTGATTATTTTGGATTTGGGGAGAGACCCTTGGTTAAGGGGGAGTTCTGTTAAAACTTAATAACCATGCCTTTTTCGATGTTTGACAAAGGGGGAGAGAATGGTTGATTAAGTTTGAGGTTATTATAGGGGGAGGATCTTGATTCCGTTATGAGAATTGAATGGACTTCAATTGATCTAATACCTAAACTTAAATCGGATTGTTAAACAATAAAAAGAGAGAGATTGTTGATGCAGTCTGCCCCTGATTGTTATTTTGGTGTATGACACCGATTTAAGTTTGGTTGAATTCGGATTAAGTCCAGGTGGATCGGGAGATCGCACGCCGGCATGGAAAAAGTCCTAGCTTGGAGGGCTAGGTGTGAAAAAGTCCTAGCTTGGAGGGCTAGGTGTGAAAATTCCTAACTTGGAGGGTTAGGTGTGGAAAAGTCCTAGCTTGGAGGGATAGGTGTGAAAATTCCTAACTTAGAGGGTTAGGTAGTAAAATCCCTGGCTTGTGAAGCTAGGTCCTAGCTTGGAGGGCTAGGTTGAAGTCCCGGTGAGTGAGACTGGGCATGGAGTCTTGGTCCGGAGGACTGAGCACGAGTCAGAGAAGGTTGGGAGCCCGTTCTCTTGACTTAGAGTGGATTTGACCTTGCCTGGATCGGTCTGGTGACCGATCATGTAAGTTGGCATGGAGTTCTCTCGTGGATCGATCTGGTGATCGATCCAGCTATGTCTGATCGGTCTGGTGACCAATCAGGGAGCTTATAGTGACTTTGGAAAACTTTCTGTGCGGCTCCTGATCGGTCTGGTGACCGATCAGGGATACTATTCAGATCGTTCTGGTGAACGATCAAATGTCGCGAGCTTCTCACTACGACCAATCAAGCTGGAGCCTGATCGGTCAGGAAGTGTCCTAATCGGTCCCCAGATCGATCAGGCCACACCCTGATCGGTCTGGTGACCGATCAGGAAGGTTAGACTGCGAATCTAGAAAAACACCCTGCAATGGGGTGGATCGGTCTGGTGACCGATCCATGACTCGGGATCGGTCAGGGTGATCGATCACAAGGAGCTCGCGATTTCCAGTTTCTCATCGTGGACCGATCAGGCTGGAGCCTGATCGAACTGAGCCTATCCTGATCGGTCTAGTGACCGATCAGGGTTCACTCTGATCGGTCTGGTGACCGATCAGAAGCTGAACTTTAATTTGAAATGCATGTCAAACGCTCTGATCGCGTCTGTTTTCTCTGCGTGTTCTCTGATACACTATGATTTCCTTGTGATATGCTTTGCTAAGCGTCTGATTGAGTATGCAGGTGACAGGGATGGATTCAAACACTCAAGGAGGGTCAAAGGGAGACTTTCCATCGAGCAGGTTTGGATGCTTTCGTTTCTCAGTTCTCAACGGACGCTGGCGCTGCTGGAAGCTACCTGGGGCTCGACTGGGGCTCAACTGAGGAGAGGTCAGGGAGTCCAGGAGAGGTCAGGTAGCTGGGCTGTGCAGATGAGCAGCTTGGAGCTGCAGAGGAGTGTCTGGCGACAGCAGCAGCAGGTTAAGTGGCTGGCGATGAAGAGAAGAAGTCTTTGCGTGCGAGATCTGCTTGCTTGAGCTACAACTGAGAAGTGAGGTTGCTACTACATATATTCTGATCCTTGAAGCAACCTGTGGAGACATTGCATACTTGAGCGCTTGGAAGAAGAAACAAGGAGCTCGGCGAGTCCATCAGCAAGAAGACACGAAGAGGGAGTTCTTGCGTGAGATCTGTGCTGAGTGGAGCTCGGTGAGGAGTTCGCTTGTGTTCTTTCTGTCCTAAGTGCTCTGTAAGCTTCTTGTGCTTATTTCCATTATTTTGTTGAACCCGCTGTGGAGAGGTTACTCCACCGAGAAGGAGGTTACATCTGATATCCAGATTTCCAGGGCTTGATCTGTCGACGATCAAGGGATAGCCCACCTCACGGGCACGCCAAGGAGTAGAGGCAAGTTATCCCCGAACCTTGTAAACCCTCCTTGTTAGTGATCTCGTTTGTTGCTTTAGTTTGTTCTTCTGTGTTTCTGCATTTCTCTGTTTCTATTGCTTCCGCTGTGCTACTAACCCTTGAAGTGCAGAAGTTTAAAAGGAAAAGCGATTTTTGTGTCTGGCTACATTCACCCCCCCCCCTCTCTAGCCATCCAAGGACCAACACAAAGAAGATCAGAGTCGTCCATTTCTAAGTATTTAAGCCATTAATTCCCCAATTCGCAGGTCGTTGCGTCTTCGCCGCAAGCCATTGTTCTTCGTGTTCTTCATTTTTCTCAAAGTTTTCTTCATCCGATCGCGCGACCCATCAGATTCGAGCTTAGTTTGAGTTTCAGATCACCAGGTTCCAGGTTCTGTGAGATTTTCTGATCAAAATGTCGTCGAGAAGAGCTAGGTGAGGGTTTCGCCCGTTCTTGCCACTTCCCGATCAAATCACACTTGTTCTCCATCCTCATCACCCGGATGCAAGTCGGAGGGGTTCTTTGAGTTGCTTTGGGTGTTCCTAAATCATCATCGCGTTCCCCTACATCAAGTACGAAGAGATCGGAGGATTGGTTCTCTTGCCGGCAAAGTTGAAGCTGAAATTGATCGCGGGAGCTGAGGAGCTGTTGATTTGTCAAGCTACGGGGTTCGTAGCTGTTTCTTGAGGGACAACAAGAAGGATTCGAACTGAGGGATGAGTCTGATGTTTAGTTTCTGTTAATTTTTGTTTCTGAACATTGTTCTTTCGTTTCTGCATTCTGTATCTGCAAACTTTCTGTTTCTAATCAGTCTGCGCACCAACCCAGGCATCATCTGATCGGTCTGCCGACCGATCAGGAGTGCATCTGTTCGGTCAGTCGACCGATCAGTTAACCTTCTGCGCCAATTAAGCCCTGCTTCCCTATTCAGCTTGTTTCAAGTTTTTAATTCCGAAGTTAGATACAAATTTTAGTGTCCTTTTGAAATTAATATCAGTTTTATTCTTCAACCGTGCAAATTCATATCGGCTTGCTTAATTTCTTAGTTGGTTAAGTTCATTCATTGCAATTTCCTAGTTAAGCTTGCTTAGTGAATCCTATTTCATTTCCACTTTGTTTCCAATCTTATTTGCACAACAAAATCCCAGTTCTTATTTGAAAATCTCAAAACATTTGACGACACATAAATTCGAGCTTGAATCAAACATCTTGAACTAGTCCTTGGAAAAAAATACGACCTGTGACCCCTTTACTATATTTAATTTGTGAGCTAGGGTTTTCAGTCTAAATATCTAAATTTGAGACCCACATTCGTGACATCTATTCTGGGTCTATCATTACTCTTGCTTTAAAGGCTTAGCTCCCTTTAAACGCCTATAAGTGAACAAGTATAGCTCACCCGAGACAAAAGGTTATATTTTGTATTAGCCCATTGGGTCTCCATTAAGATGCCCTTTTTGAAGGTTAGACCCCGAAAGTATAATAGGCCTTGGAGAAATGATTTGTACAGTGAAAGTAAATGCTTCAGTAAAAAATTTGATCATCAATTAACGGCACGTCCGATATCCAATCGTCGATCGGACACCACCGGCGGCCTCCGATCGTCGTCCCGAATCAAACTATACCTTAGGGGGACGATGAACCCGTCGGGATCACTAGCAACGGTGAACCCGTAGGGATCAATGGTGAATGATACGAGATCACAATTGTAACGATCCTCGACGGGTTCGCTATGCCCCCATAGGGTATTATTTGGCTCAAGTCGATGGTCGAATATCGAATGCATCGTCGATTGCCAATCAAAATTTTTACTAAGATATCGTCAACCTCAATAAATATTGCACATGGGATGCCAGAGGCATGCAACCCAATATCATTATTTATTATGTGAATATAGGATAGGATATAGACGATGAGACTACCCAATATAGCAAAAATACTATGATTTAATAATCTTTTGATCATGACAAGATAATTAATGAGAATGATTATGATGAAAAAAATTAGAGAGGTATTATATAAATGGTCCCATACGGATAAAGATACGTTTTTACTATACATGCATTCTACAATTATTTAATTTATTGTTCATCTTTCATATTTTTCCTCCACCGTACTTATTTAACTATAGGAGTGGCTACGCGAGGACAACTTTAGCGTGCTTACTAATATTCTCTTTTCCTTTCTATGAGTTCCCGAGACTATGATACAATAATAAAGTCGCTAATAGTTAATTTTTATAAAGTCAAATCAATGATCCTAAATTTAATTTGTCTACTATTTAGTTTACCATTTTTTTTCTTTTCCTTTCTACTTCATGGTTTTGTAGGTACTCTTTCTTCGAGATCTTTTTCTAATTAATTCTAAAATTAGCTCAACACTGTTTCAACTTTTATCAATTCTAGATACGATCGAGAAATAAACAAGTTAAAGTATAATGGGTACACAAAATGGGTATCAAGATGACCTTCTATAATACTTAAAAAAATGATCTTTTATTTATCATAAAACTAAATAAACGGTTTTTAGTTTTACCCTTATTTTTATCCTAATTTAATTTGGGAATATAAGAGCACGAATTTGAATTATATTATTCAAATATTCATGCAGGAAAAACCTCGAGACGGGCCCGGTTCGGTCGATTTGAATCTACCAACCCGGTTCACCCTAACAGAATTTGACGTCTCGGCGCTCAGCCAACGATATCACGGTTACCGCCGCAGCAGCCGATTGGGGCCTTTAGGGTTCTTGCCCGTTCCCCGCTTTCCCTCTCCCCGTTCGCCCTTCCATTAGGGACTTGATTGCCGGATCAGGGCTGGTTAGGGTTCCATCGCCCGTTGAAAGTATTGTGCGTGCCTTGATTCTGGCGATTTCATGGCTGGCGGTAATTTCTTGGGGAGAATCATCAGCTATGTTGTCAACGAGTTGGTCGTTGAGGGCCTTGCTAATAAGTACGCGTTTCCTGAATTTGATAATATATTTGCGTATGTTCGTAGAATGGTTTGGTTAGGATTATATTTTCGTCCAGCTTGCTAGTTAGAGCGAAAATTATTTATTTATTTGCTTGAATTTCATTGCTTTTATGCTGGTTCTTAATCTAGTCGGTTGGTCTGTTTCATCCGCAAAACCCTAATTCCTCTCTTTTGATCATTTATATTATTGTACCTTTATGGTTTTTGATATATGCAGTTCTGAGGGTCTATATATCCTCCTTTACTATCTCTTATATTTAGTTGATCCTCAGCAGGTATATAACTTTCTCAAAAATTTTCTGATCGTCCTGATCCTATTTAGATACAAGATAAGGACTTTACTTTCTTGCTTAGAGATTTTGATAGCATACCTTCCATTCTTATTTGTTAATGGCTTCATATTTCATACTATAATAAACACTGATCTGTAAAATTTGTAGTCTATCTATTTCTGACTCTGCTTTTAACAATTATTATTCTTTATTATGTTTAATGGAAGGAAATAGATGGACAGAAAAGAGAAAAAAAAATAAGAAATGAATTTGTCAAATTTACATGTTTATTTTGAACTTTGGATGAAGAAACGTGGAGCAAGGAATGCGACATATGAACGGGAGTAGAAGGGGAAAATGTTTGAATCTCTAATAAACACAAGAGCATTCCTTTCTTCCTTTTTGTTCCCTCGTTGCCGTAGTTTTATAGAGCCCCATTTGAGTTCCTTAAGCAATCACTTATATGGATCTTGAAGGGGACCTCATATGACTGCATATGATATAGAAAGACTATATGTGCAGTTAAAGGCCTTATTTGGTCCATCTAAACTAACTTAAACTAATCTTAATCGACTTGATCATAAACTATTTTATTTAGCAATTTGTAATTTGCAAGTGTTAACTTAAGTAGTTGATTTCCAAGCAATAAATACTTTAAAAATTAATGGTTTTTTTTAAAATATATTTTATAAGTGACTGAATGTCTAGCTATGCCTCCACACATACACCCACATTTCACACAGGTCGTATGCGATTGGCCAATATCATTTGCATACGTTTTTTAAAACCTTGGTCATAGGTAACAAGATGGGTTGAAGTAAGTGTTGCTATTATTTTTCTTTTTCCTCAAACAACTTTCTTTCTTTCCTAATCCTCTCCTTTAAGCACACACAGTATAGTGGTTGTCCCTTTATCGTGTTCTTCTTAAAGCTTTGATGTTAAGAGGCTTTGAGTTTATGAATTGAAATTTTGAGATCACACTATAGTTGTTAAAATCATGTGATTCACAATTTGTATCTTACAACACATTATTTGTCTTCAAAATAATATGGGTTTACATATGAATCAAAAATGAAAAGAACCGTGATGATTAAATTTGATTGAATAGTATTTGATACAATTTTTAAAATTTTAAAAAAATCATTAAAATAAAATATAACTAATTAAAGATAAATCGAATACATTAAGAAACAAATGAAACCCAATATAAAAAATGAATATTCTCACATTGATACACAAAATGACAAGAAGGATGAAATTGATAATGACTTAGAAGGCATGCCATGTCTAATTTGTCTTCAAGTTGATTACAATAATTTTCATATCATGAATATTTGACGAAGAAGGATTCTATTGCTCATTTACTTTCGATACTTGATAGAATGAAATAAAAATAGTTTATACATATCATCAATGGAGGATATTAGCCTATATCATTTTTTTGTTATGAATAAACATCAACTTACTCCATCCTCCATCTATTTTTTATAGTATTAACACTTTTGTACATAATAACTATTCTCTAAATAAAGTAAAAAAAAATAACATATTTTATAATTTTTTATTTGAACTCTAAAATTTACAAATCAATACGATCAATATTTTTGATAATTCACCAAAACGATTCACCTCAATTAGACAACTTTGGCTTATACATGTATTCATACAGACCAGTAATGACATTACTGTAATGACTATGACTGCTTTAGTGATTTTATGATAGTCAATCATCTATGGGATTAAGAATTGTCATTCTGTTCAACTTTTGAAATGCAAAGAACAAGCATCTATCGACATACATATATGTTTTTTAAACTTAAGTCCCATTTAGTACTGGTCAATAATCAATTTTCTATTTATTAGGGTAAAATGCATACTTATGTGTATCTTTATTAGTTTTCATTTTCGTACTTGCCCCCTTCATGTTTGCAATATAATTCATATAAAGTTTCTGAATTTTGGAATGTGCCACTTTTAACTAATATGATTCCTCATAATCATCAAACCATGTTTGACCCCAACTGTTGGGGTCAACTACATGAATTTCATACCTCCATTTTAGTCCTCCATCTTTTGCTATTTTGATTTCTTCTTGGATCTTCACTACCCCTTACACCTTCAACTCCAATTGATTCAACTATTATGACTAGAATTTATTGACTATTTCTCAACATGTTTATTACAATCTCAATCTATTTCTCTCATGTTATTCCTAGTGAAGGTATAACTGAGTGCTATTGGATATTAGTATTTTTTATTTTAACCTGATAATTCAACAGTCCATATATCTCTGTCTATTTTAGACTAGTATCAGTAGTCATAAGTATTAAGAAATTTGTTGTATATTATTGGATCTTTTGCCTGAAAATGTATATCATTAATCTTTATGTATGTGTGAAATAGTAAATTTTATAGGGGTAGATATTCAACATAAGCTTAATTGCTTTAAAAGAATAGAGAATAATAGACCGTTGTTTAAATTGTGCCCTTGGAGTATATGATATTGATAAATTGTCTATATGGTGGTTTTTTTGTTATTTTTTGTTTAGCAACTTGGAATTGATTGCTGAAACTATCTTCACACATGTTTCATCGATAGTTTCTTGGGTGATTCAGTCCGCCTTAATTGCTGTACTCTTGATGTAGTTTGTTTGCCTGGTCAAATTAACCACCATCAGAATGTATATATAAAATTTACTTATTATTATTTTGTTTTGTTTTTGTGAAGAGTTGAAGTGTGTGGTGAATTGTATTCTTAAATGAAAAATGAGGAATGTGTGCACATACAATTACTTTGGGCTTAGTTGCCAAATATGTTTATATGAACAATGGGTTATATTCACTGACGGATAATGCTATGTTGGATATATGTAGCAAATAAGTTGTGAATACCACATCATTGCTGGTGCTTTGTTAGACTGTTCACTATTATCTTATTCCAATCTTGAATTCTCCTGAACTAATTCGATATCTTTGTCAACAGTCCCAGCTTTCAAAGGTTTGCTGTGAGAACGTCTAAAGCAATTGAAGAAGCATCTACTAAAGGTGATAACTATTTGCTTTCTATTTATGTAATCATGCAGTCCATGGTGTTAATGTATTTACAGATATATTCACGTAGCGTAGTTTCTAACTGAGCTTTAGCCTGAATCTATTGACCAGTTCTCTATTTAGTTGCACGTGAAATAAATTCAATGCTTTTGATGATTTTTGCAGCTTCTCGAGCTAAAGAGCAATTTGTCGAGCAATTGAAGAATGCTACAAAAGATGATGTATGACACTTTTTAATCACAACTTGTTGATTAATTATTTCTCGTGCAAAAATTTCTAATGGTTTTCTGTTGTACTGTTTGCAGTCGTACAAGAATCATTGAATCCCCTTCAAAGGAGCTTGTTTGATGGGCAAGGTCATGTGTCTACACTTTCATCAACCATAGTTTTGCTAATGCCTAAGAATAGAGAGCAAGTGCGCTATTTGTGATGAGTTTGATGCTATCGAGTCGTGTAGAACTTATGATTACTTAGCACTGTTTCACTGAGTAAAGGGTACATGTTCAACTCTCTGTACAAAATTGCCATTGTGTTTCGATCCTTAAGTTGTTTAAGACAGATTATCTAGCTTGCCATTTCATTGTTCGAGTATCCCATTTCTTATGGCTTTCTGGAATAATATTTTTAACCGATTAAATTCATCAACTAATTTGGAGAGGTGTCAAATGTACAATATAAAATCTGATCAAATTAGCCTTTTACTATCCTACACGTCGACTATTATTATTATTATAGAAAAGTGATTCTTTATCTCTTAGTTTATATCTATTCAAGAAACATCTCCAGAACTCAGAACTCTTAATTACATATGTCTAGTTCATGATCAAAGCTCAACTAGTTTTCTATCAGATTCTCCGTAATCATATTCAATCAATCGATACAGAAGCATCATAATTCACAACGAACTCCATTAATATCCGATTAAAGCGACCAGAGTCCTCATCACTAAGTAGTAGTAGTCGTCACTGTTCTTCATTCCTCAATAGAGATTAAGAGATGGAACCAACTTAATTACCATTACTCACTCGCTGTAATTCCTCGGCGTGTTGCACCAGAAACATTCCATCCTTCTTGCATAATTATGCTTGTTGCAACCACTCCTGTGATCACGTACACAATGAGATTGCCACTCTGCGTCAATTAATTAACTATGACCACGTCTAGCAATTCATTATATATATTTTACCATGTGCAAATCCAGTCTCCGGACTTCCACCCCGCCGGCTGAGCCCGCAACTGGCCGCCGCTGCTCCCGGCGACCGTCGCCGACCCCCACGAGTGCGCGACAGCGGAGGCGGCGCCGTCCCTGCCCGCGCCGCACTTGAAGCACGAGTCCCTGCTGGCGAAGTTGTTTACGCCGCAGCAGGCGCAGTGCCAGTCTCCAGGCTTCACGTCCCAGTTCACCATCGCATGGTCGCCGTTCTCGGCCCCGCCGATCATCTCCCGCTCGCCGCAGCCCAACTTCGCCCTGTGGCACCGCACGCACACATCCCGCCGGCAGAAGTTGTCGTACTGGCACCACCTGCAAATCCAATCGCCACTCTTCCGGCTCATGACTTGGAATCTATAACTAGCAAGCTAGCTAGCTAGGAGAATCAAGCAAGTAGCTCACGGGAAGTGGCTTGCCGATTGAACGTATATATAGGCAATTAATTCGCACATTATAATTTCATTTCTGTGAGTGGAAGAAACATATGGAATTTAATATCCATGAAGAGGAGGATCGCTACATCAACTTTTTTCTCAACGATTCCCCATCCCCAGCAACATTTATGCATCTTGGCTCTGCTTAAACCAAGGAAGGTTTTATGTGGGGATGAAAATATATATATTCTAAGTCACAGTAACAGAGCTGGACCTGTATATAATGCCATTCGAACGTCGCACAAGCAACAACACATCTTTCAGCACCTTCACGTACGTGTGACTTTTCTTTATATATATATATATATATATCTGCGATTTAATTAATTCTTCTAAATCCGATCCAGGCACCCATTTTATTCCCGTGCTTATTTCACTCGCGAATGAATGGGCGTCCATTTGTTTTTTTATGATAGTCAATAAAATCAGGAGTCATTGGATCTAAATTTATTTATTTTTTAATTTAGATATTTAGTTTTTACAATCAATCAATTTTAAAATGATCATCCGATTACACGAAGTTTTCTACACTGTTATCAGATTAAATCGAAAAACACTTGTGGAGGTTTATCTAAATTGCCAATTTTCTTAAATTTATCGTTTCATTAAAGAAAAATTCTTATAACGTACTATAGTTAGGATTCAAACCTCACTGTAGCTCCAAGGGCATTTATTTATTTTCATACGAGGAATATACCAAACTCCTCTCAATATGGGATTTTGGAGAACAATCTTATCTTGCATTATACACCCAAAGTTGTTTTTGTGATTTAAATCTACACAGTATTATCTTATCCTTAATTATAAGAGATTATTTTCATGACTATCTTAGGTCAAGTCACGAAGCTCTTGTCAATATAGATTTCCCAATTTTTCTTATTATTATACTCAATATTATCCTATATTACAAGAGGATATTTCTACAATTCTAACAACTTATAATTTTATAGTTGCATCTTATAATTTTATAGTTGCATCGACATCCCCCTCACAAAATCAAAATGAATGTTAGAATATTCTTTGAACTTTGAAGTCTAAGTGTACTAATTATTATTTTTAATTCATATCAATGCTCATTATTATTAGTATCGTATTCAAAATAGCTAAACATGACTAAAAGAGATTCTGAAGCAAAATTGAAAGAAGATGTCGGTTCGTATATAAATGCATAATGTTGTATGAATGATGGAAGTTTGATCTTTTTAATAGAGTAAAATACTTTAATATTTTCGTAATTTATTTATATATCTATCATCTAGATGAATATTATTATTGCTTTTCTAATAAATGTGCATTTAAATTTAATTTTGCAAAACCAATAAAAGCAGGTTAAAAAGAATTAAAAACCAGAGATACGAATGAGACGAAATCAACGATCTTATTTGATTGAAATTTTCATTTAGTAAATATCATAATAAAACCGTTCGTCCTCGCCGCCCGCCCGTAACAACGGCATGCAACGTGCGAGCTGTCCGTACAGTCGCGTCACTCGCGCGAATCGGACAGAGGAGTCCGCCCCCAACAGCGCGAAACGCGTGTCGCTCGCCTCGCTTTTCCGTGCCATTCACGCCATGTGGGCACCGAGACAGCCGTCCGCCTCGTGCGTCTCCTCCAGAATCCAGCGCCGCGCTGGATCGTCTCCAGATCATGCTGCAGCCGACGCGGTTTCTCGGCGTATTCGTCTAGTCGGCGCGATCCCATGACGATCTCAGGCAGAAGGCACGGTTTTGGGCCAATGGAAAGGAGATCCGCGGACGAGTAGAAAACAGCAGGTGCAATCTGCGTAAACAGACGATCTGGCCAGTGCGATTCGTGCAGCCACACCGGCAAAAACGAATTAAAATAATTTTGCCGCAAAGTACCCATACTTTTCAGCTGTATGCGTCAACCTGGGACCCATGTTTTAAAATAGCCTTCAAGATGCTTATAAAAGACAATAAAAATTAACACTAATCACGGTGATATTAATATTCTAATATTAAATCAATATAATCGTTAATTTTTTCTTGTATAAAAGTGTAGAGATTGTACATCAGTTCTTAGGAATTATTAAATAATATTTTTTTCAATAATCTATTTCTAAACTTTTTTTATTATGGTACCAGAGCCAACAGACATTCTCCAACTTTGAGTTTTCTTTTTTTCTCCTCTCTCAACTCTATTATGTTCTCCTTCTCTCAATGGCATTTGACAGATTGGCCATTGCTATTCTCACAGCCATTACTAGTGCCACCAAAACTGTCTCTTCCTCCTCTTCTACTCAAGATCCTCCAATATCTCCTTGGTATATAATCTCAAGAGATAATGCTAAAGTTAATCTCACTCTTACACCCCTTAATGGTTACAATTATCACAGTTGGGCTCTTACCGTGTGCCACTCTCTCTCCACTCGCAACAAAATTGGATTCATAAATGGTAAACTCAAAGAACCAACGAAGGAAAATCCTCTTTACCACTCCTGGCATCGTTGCAATGGTCTTATTGTTAGCTGGCTCATCAGATCTGTTAATTATGAGATTGCCTCCACCATTCAACTCAAAGAGCACGCCTCAATATTTGGGCATATCTCCATGAGCGTTTTTCCTAACCCAATGACACTCGTGTTGCCCACATTCAGCATGAGATTGGTATACTTGTCCAAGGCTCTCTCTCGGTGGATTCTTTCTTCTCTAAACTCTCCAGTTTGTGGCAAGAATATGACATGTATTGCCCGTCTCCTGAATGTACTTGCAAGCTCTACACGTGTGGCTGCTTGGACCATTACAATACTCAAAAAGCCGAGGATAGAGTCTTCAAATTTCTCACAACTCTCAACAATGAGTTCAACCATGTTCGCTCGCAGTTGATCACTCAGAAATCATGCCCCTTCATTATGAAAGCTTATAATGCTATCTTTCACAAAGAACAATGCCTTAGGACCCCTATTCTTCCTTTGCCACCACCAGCATCTGCTCTGGCTGCTCATCGCACAGGTCAGTCTACATTTGTACCCCAACTAGGCATGTTCTGTACCAACTACCATATACTAATCACAACATCGAAAACTATTACTTCTTGGTGGGTTTTCCACCTGAATACAAGCACAAGAAAGGTCGTGATAAGGGTAAGGGAAAACCACCAACTGGACCACCCATGCATCAGTCTTATAATGTTTTCAGCATAGGACAACTTGGTCACTAGAATCCTCAACCTACAACACCGCAGCATACCACCATTCTTGTAGGTCTTTCGTCCAATATAAACAATCCTCTTTCCTTCACTGTAGAACAATGACAAGATTTAATGCAGAATATACATTCCAGTGTGACATCTACACCCAGCTCCACTATGATTTTTGCTCCTATTCCACAACCTCATTCAGGGAGTTTTGCGGGTAACTCTTTCCCTTCTTTTTCTAAACCAATTGGACACCTCTGCTACTTGGATTCTCGATTCCGATGCTAGCGAACATATGTGTTTTGATTTATCACTCTTCTCTTATATTCAAACAACTTCTACATATGTCTACTTTCCTAATGGATAATGATTGAATGTTACACATGTTGGTAATATTACATTAAACATAGACATTCAACTATAACATGTTCTATATGTGCCTACTTTTACTGTCAATTTAATTTCTGTTCACAAACTAATTATCCACAACAAAATACTTCCTATTTTTCTAGCTAATAGACGTCTTCTCCAGGATCTATCTGTTGGTGCAATCAACCTAAGTGTGATCGGGTAGATCATGAGTTTTGATGTGTGTGTCAATATGATTAAGTTATGTTTTTATTGTGATTTAATATGTGTGCTTGAGACGTGCAGGACTTTGCGAATCACACATGGAGCAACGGAGTGATGCATCCGAGGGACGAGAGCCAAGGAAGAGGACTTCAAGGGCAAGCCGGGGAAGTAGACTTCAAAAGCATACATGAAGCATGGCATGGAGGCAAGCCGTGGGCTTGTGTGCGCATCCGAGGGACGAGAGCCGAAGGAAGAGAACTTCAAAGAGCAAGTCAAGGGAGTGGACTTCAAGGCATGCGCGAAGGATAACTTCGGAGGTTGAGTGAGTTTGTAAGTTGGGCAATCGACTGCTAGAGGAAGTAGTCGACTGCTAGCGCAGAGTTGAAACTCACAGAAAGATCAGTCGATTGGTCCAGGCACCAGTCAACTGGTCTGCTCAAAAATAGAGTCGTTAGGCTAGCCGTTGGTTGGTCATCAGTCGACTGGCCGCTGAGGTAGTCGACTGGTGTCGGGGCTGAGTTGTTTGTTAACAACTCTCTCCACTATTTAAAGTGGAGCTTGAGGCTTGGACGAGGTTAGCTCTTTATTGTAAGATCTTTTCTTAAGTGCTCAAGTGCTCAAGCTTCAAATTCTCAATCTTCCTCCCAAACCCTAGCTCCATCTTGTAAGGAGGAAGAAGGATTGTGAGAGGTTGTTCTCCACCGAGAAGGAGAAAGATTTAGCCGGAGATTGTCGGGGCGTGATCCACCGAACGATCAAGGGTTCGTCTACCTCAAGGACACGCCGTAGAGTAGGAGCAAACAATCTCCGAACCACGTAACCGGTAATGTGTTAGCATTGATTCAATTATTAGTTTAAGCTTCCATGTGTGCTAACATTGTAAGGAGAGAAATTGAATTGGGGTGATCGAGCTATTCACCCCCTCTAGCCGTGCCATCGATCCCAACACTATCTACATGGTGGACGATTGGGACTACTAAGCAAAAAGATAGCCTTTACTCATTTTCACAATCTTTGTCATCTAATTTGCAAAACATGTCTTGTTGTTTACTTACTTTTTCCTCCATATGTAATAATGCTTCTTTATTTGATTTATGACACTATCGTTTCGGACTAGGGAAGATAATGGGTAGGATTTGGGTAGGATTTCATATCCTTCTTACCTATCCCCATTTATTATATTCATCCCCATACTCATACCCATCGGGTATTTAACTTCATACCCATCCTTATACCCGTCGGAGGATCGGATATCCATATCCTACTCATCATCCTGTTACTATCTACAATTCTCTCTTTTTTATAAAAAATAAATTATTTCAATGTACATGTTTGCACTTCCTCGTCTCACATTCTTTCGATCGGGTGCATTTCTCATGGATAAGAAGATGTGATATATGTTGGTGATCGAATAAAGATGCAAACTAAGTTTCTTTTAAGGTGGGAAGCAAGCAAAATTTTTTTCATTCCCAATCAAAATGAGGTATATATATATATCGGGTATCGGGTAGGGTACGGGTAGAATTTTATCACATTTGCCTCCATACTCATAGCCGAAAATACTCATACCTGAATACCCAATTACTATAATCAGGTTTAAAAATTCCCTCCATATCCTCCTCCATTCGGGTTGGATGTCGGATTCTCCATCGGATTTGGAGGAAATTGCCATCCTTATATGGTTCATGCTTCACATTTGACTATTTCTCACATTACTAAGTATCTTTCTTTTGTCACTACTCATCCTGAGAAATTTACTTAACATGCCCTAAGACAAATTAAAGTATGTTCCTTTCCCTTTACATGTTGGTTTCTTAAATCTCTTTGATCTTATATATCTTGACACTTTGGATCCTTACAAGACTCCCACATTTGATGATTATCGATATTTCCTAACCATAGTTGAAGACTACTCAAGGGCTACTTGGATGTACCTTATGTAGCAAAAGTTCGATGCCCCGAAAATCATTCTCTCTTTTATTCAAATGGTGCCCACTCAATTCAAGAAAAATTTCAAGATCGTCTATTTTGATTAAGCTCCTGAATACAAACTGGTTGATTATTTTGCCTTCGTTATCAATCATCAAAACTTCTATGTGGAAAAAGTAGAACAGAATGGAGTTGTTGAACGTTGACATCAACATCTATTAAACGTGGCTCATTCCTTATTATTTCAAGTTAACTTACCAAAGAAGTTCTGGGGCTATGCTATCTTGACAGCTACGCATCTCCTAAACTGAATCCCCATGCAACTATTGGGTTTCTTGACACCATTTGAACGCTTATTTGGCCGACCACCCAAATATGAGCACCTTCGCGTTTTTGGGTGCCTCTACTTTACCTCTACACTCCACTGAAATCGAACCAAGTTCGATGCTCATGCTCGAAAATGCATTTTTATTAGGTATCCTGTTGGAATCAAAGGATACCAACTCTTCGGTCTCGAAAATCATGAAGTCTTCGTATCTCGGTATGTAAAATTTCATAAAGATGTTTTTCCCTTTATACCTGAATTTTCTTATCAATTCAATTGGGCTCCCAATACTCAGCCCATGATCATTCACGAAGTGGACTCTCTCACAATGGGCTAATCACCTCTGCTCCATGATTTTGGATTACAGGGTCTTATATCTCCTAATCCAAAAATTATCAACCTAGAGGCCCCCAAATACTCCAACTGATGATCTAGAATACATAGAATTGGCATCAGAAATTACTCAGGTATATTTCAAAAGGTCACTTCTTAAGTGACAGATATCTCCTCTTAACACATAGATGATCCAACCGAGGAAATACTTGGAAATATGAAAATTCCTACAATTGCTCATCGACTACAGAGAATTCGGAGATTTCCAACATATTTAGATGTCTATAATCATAGTCTACCAGATCCATAAGCAAATGCACTCATCACCCATCCTATTCAACATTGTCTAAGCACAGTACAACTTGCACTAGCATATGCCGCATTTACAACAACCCTATCCAATATACCAGAACCAAGCTCATACCAACATGCAACAATACACTCAGAATGGATACATACCATGACATAGGAACTATTTGCTCTAGAAATGAATCAAACATGGAAAGTAGTACGAGTTCCTAAACATACTCATACAATTGGATGTAAATGGATATATAAAGTCAAGATAAATGCAGATGGATCTATGGAGCAATATAAAGCACGACTAATAGCAAAGGGATATAGTCAAATAAAAGGATTCGATTGCCAAGAAACATTCATCCCAGTTATTAAACACACTACAGTCCGGCTCTTCTTTGCTCACCTGTGTAAAAGTCATGGTTTCTGCGACAACTAGACATCAACAATGCTTTCCTAAATAGAGACTTGAAGGAACAAATTTACATGGATATACCAGCAGGATATCATCCAACTGTAACATGTAGTTCATGAGAAAAGTTGATCTATCAACTCACTAAGGCTTTATATGGGCTTAAGCAAGCCTCGTGACAATGGAACTCAAAGTTCTTCATCATCCTAATCAATTATGATTTTGAACAAAGTAAAGCAGACCACTCACTTATGCATATAGGAACCAAAATGGAGAATTCTTAGCACTTTTAGTTTATGTTGATGACATTATACTTGCAAGCAACTTCTAGACAGCAATGGAAAAGTTTGTAGCATATCTGAAACAAAAGTTCAAGTTAAAAGATCTAGGAGTTCCTCGATATTTGTTAAGACTTGAAGTAGCTCGATCAAAATAGGGGTTGATGATCTGCCAGAGAAAGTATACGTTAGACCTCTGAATGAATATGATTTACTTGGGGCAAAACCATCACATGTACCACTTGAAATGGGTCAGCAATTATACAAGAATGACTTGCAATCTTCACTAGACTTGATATATTTTATTTTGTACAAGTTTTATCCTAACATATGGACACTTCACCAATCAAACATTTCAAGGCTGCATTAAGAGTGCCTTGACACAGGAAGACCAGTCATCAGATTTTGTATATTTTTGAGAGAAAGTCTGATTAGCTAGAAATCTAAAAAGCAAGGGACTGTGGCAAAAAATTCAACCGAGGTAGAGTATCGAGCCATGTCAACAACAATATGTGAAGTAATGTGGTTGCTTAATTTACTTAGAACACTCCACGCCAATCATCTCATAGAAAACATTCCCATGTGTTGTGACAACAAGTCAACTATTCATATTGCAACTAATTTTATTCAGCACAAGCGCACGAAACACTTTGCATTGGACTGACACTTCATTTGTGAATAGGTAGAAGTTGGAACAATTCAAGTCATCTACATTAATACACGCTGCTAGATAGCTGACATTCTAACTAAGAGTCTAAGTATTGATCATCATCAACGACTCATGCATAAGATGCACATGATTGATATCCATCTGCCTCTTGAGAGGGGATGTCAAAATAGCCTTAAAAGATGCTGATAAAGACAATAAACATTAACATTGTTTGAGATGATATTAATGTTCTAGCATTAAATCAAAATGACTGTTGATCTTTCCTTATATAAAAGAGTGTAGAGATTATACATCAATTCTTAAGGATTATTAAAAGATATCTTTCTCAATAATCTATTTCTAAACATTTTGTAATTTTAATCGATAATTTCATACCCCTTTATCCTTGACAGTTGATTAGAAATTGATCTTATAATTATCTTTTTTCATATAATTTAGAGAAGAATATTAAAAATATTTGAGAAGATTTATTATGTTGTACAACTTATATTGCACATCTTATAAACATCTAGTATAATTATACATCTTATAAACATCTAGTATAATTATATTTTTTGTAATTTTTTTAAACTCTCGATTATATCAATCAAATTTTTGTCTACGAAATATTTTTTAAAGTATTCATGGAACTTGCGACATAAGGATGCGGCATATCATCAATTTTTTTTATAAAGATAATATTTTTCATTTTTAAAGGCCAATTTTACAATATCAAATTGAAAGTGCTCGGTCCCAGCTGAACCTGCGGGCCAAACTCGTATCACCCAGACCAACCACTTGGGTTGGGCCGGACCTGACGGAAATATATTTTTAACTGATTACATCGAACATTATTCAAACCGGACTAAGTTAGATCGGATCTGGTCGCGGGCAGCCGGACCAATTTTATACCTCAACTTCTTCCGACCGTAATATATCTTCCATCCTGGCAATATTTACCAAATATTACTATTAAAAGTGCCTTTTCGTAAACAACCCTAACCCCGTTAATAACCCCTTCCGTTCGACATTCCGGCACTCCCTCGCCGCCGCCAACGCCAGACTTTCTCCTCTCCTTTTACCTGCTGTCGCCGTCGCCGTCGCCGTCGCCTCACTAGATCTGCCCTCTTCCTGGTTTATGCTGATGGCTGCAAGGACAGGTTGATCGATGCCGCCTCCGTCTCCTCGCTTCACTTGTTAGGTATTTCCGAACTCAAGATTGAGTTTTTTTTCTTATTCTTCCGTTAAATTCTTGCTCTTTTTTCATCCGTTCTGTAAGTTTTGTTTTCTTAACTCGCACTCTCAATTGTTCTTGTCGAAGGCAATATATTCGAATTGACTGGAGGAAGCGTATAATGTTGAAGAATAAGATACCCATCCTTGCCAAGAGTTCCCTGACTCTGTTATCACAGGTTCGCTTGTATTCTCATTCATTTCTCGTATATTCTCTCCGACTCCCTCTGCGAAACCCTGGGAGCTTGCACGAGAATTTTGCCCACAACGCACTTAATCCACCCCTGTGCCTTCGGTGGTTGAGCACTGCTACTCAAAGAAATGATTTTCCACCTGACCACTATGCCCACCGGGAGAGTGTAAGTGAACCCCATTACAACTCCCGTCCAGATGGCTACAGGAGTGGAGAGGTGGGAGGAACTCCAACTTATAGTCATGAACGGTTAAATTACCACAGGGGCATCCACGGGGAGTTCTGTTCAAGCACAAAAATATGTGACACTAGCAACAACGCGCATGTGAGTCCCACTGACAATGAATGGAGAAACAAACATGAATTTTCTGTCAATTCTGATGGATACAATCAGGGCTATTCTGGAACTGGCGGGCAGAGTACTAGTGCTTTTGCTAGTCAGCACTACCATAGTCGGCAAACAAGTTGGCATAACCAAAATAACACGGCAGAGTTCCACCAGAATCCTAGCATCCATGGTGTAGATACCCCACAGGAAGGTATTTTGCATCATTCAAATGTTGTTCCTGGCCATAGAACAAATGGTGAATCATATGGAAATGGGAAAGAATGGCATAGAAGGGAGGAATCATATCAAGATCCCAGTGGCCATTATGGAGAGAGATATCCAGAACGCTTTGGCACATATTCAAGCTTTGGTAATGAAAAATATGGACATAATCCAGGGAATGTGCAACATGATCCAAATTCTAATTGTCTGGGTAATAGAGCTGGAGTTTGGTCACATAATCCTAGCATACATGGTGGAGATGCCCAACAAGAAGGTTTTTCCAATAGTTCAAATGTTGTTCGTGGTCATAGCACCAGAGCAAATGGTGAATCATATGGAAATTGGAACGAATGTTATCGAAGGGAGGAATTATATCAAGATCCTAGTGGGCATTATGGAGAGGGATATCCAAAACGCTTGGGCACATATCCAAGCTTTGACAATGAAAAATATGGACACAATCCAGGGAATGTGCAACACTATCCAAATTCTAATTATCCAGATAACAGAGCAGGAACTTTTCCAAATAACCATATAGGAACTTATACAGATAGAGAAGGAAATATTCATCAAAGGTCAAATGGGTTTTTAAAAGAAATGCCAACTGACATTTTGTATGACCATGCTGGATATCAAAGAGAGAATCCTCCTGTAGTTCATCAGAACTCTGCTTTCTCTGGCAATTCAGTAGAACAAAATACTTCTGATTCTTCTATTGGATCTGCTGAAATAGGCGATTCTAGTAGATACAAGGGTACCATTGATGAACTGGACGAGCTTTGCAAAGAAAAGAAGATGAATGAAGCAATGGAAGTGTTGGCTATGCTTGAGAGGAATGGGTTTATGGTGGACCTTCCAAGGTATTTGAATTTGATGGTAGCATGTGATGATGACAAGTTTATAGAAGAAGCAAGAAAATTACATAGCCACATATTACAAAGATTTGAAAATGTTGAGGTTAGAGTAAACAACAAGATTTTGGATATGTACTTCAAATGCAATTCAACATCTGATGCTTTTCAGTTATTTGATAATATGCCTCATCGGAATTTGACATCTTGGGATACCATGATAATGGGTCTTGCAAATAATGGGCACGGAGAAGATGCAATTGAAATGTTCACTGGGTTTAAACAAAAAGGGTTGACACCTGATGGAGGATTGTTTGTATCAATTTTTTATGTCTGTGGTTGTCTAGGAGCTATTGAGGAAGGACTGTTACACTTTGCATCAATGGAAAAGGATTTTGGTATTGCTCCTGGCATGGAACATTATCTTGGCATTGTAGATTTGCTTGGGAGAGCAGGATATTTGGAAGAAGCTCTTGAATTCATTCACCAGATGCCATTTGCCCCGAGTATTGATATTTGGGAAACACTAATGACCCTTTCTAGATTAAATGGAAATTTGGAACTAGGGGATCTATGTGCTAAGGTTGTAGAGCATTTAGATGCTCCTAGGCTAAATGAACAATCCAAGAAGGGTCTGTTGCTTGTGAAAGAATCAGACTTGGCAAAGGAGAAAGAAAAGAAGAAGGGTCTTCAATTTATGAGCAGAACTCGTGAATACAGAGCAGGAGACAGATCTCATCCTGAAAATGACAAACTTTATGCGCAGCTAAGATGTTTGCAACAACAAATGAAGGAGGCTGGATATGTGCCAGACACAAGATTTGTGCTCCATGATGTTGACCAGGAATCTAAGGAGGATGCTTTACTTGCTCACAGTGAGAGGCTGGCTCTTTCTTATGCCCTTATGACTACCTCTGTTCGATCAGATATTAAGATTATCAAAAATCTTCGTGTTTGTGGAGATTGCCATAATGCTTTGAAAATCATATCAAAGCTAGTTGGAAGACTAATCATTGCAAGAGATGCTAAGAGATTTCATCATTTTGAGAATGGAGTATGCTCATGCAAAGATTATTGGTAATCTTAACAGGTAATCTTCTGTGGCTTAGGTGTTTTTCTTAAATTTTTGACAAACCTGATACTTGTAAATGTTAAGTTCTTTTTTTAATTGGTATTTTCCTATTACTAAAGTTCTTCATAGTTATTACTTCTTGAATAATGCTTAATTAAATCATTTGTGCTGATGTTTTACATTGCTAAATGTTATTTTAGTGATCTCTCTTGTCCCAAATGATGACGCTAGATTTATTCTATACTTGATGCGTGAAAACAAATTGGACAAAATTGATCGAATCCCAATGCCTGGATTCTCTTGTGTGTTAGGACTGTACCTATTAGACATCAGCTTCTAGGGATGCAATTCTTATTATCATAACAGATTGAACTTATTGGGTTCTTATGATTCACAATTTTTTGAAATCTGGAGTTGAGATAATTTCATTGGGAATCACTTGGTCGACATCTGATCGAATCAGTAGAACACTTTTTCAGGTCAGCAGATCGGGGAAGTCACCAACTTGCTCTAATCTTTTCTTGAATCACCTCAAACAGGGATGTTGTCCATCCATCCACATCAAGGCTCCGTTGCTTCTTGTACCCCTGGCAAGATCATCTAGCAGCTCAGCCTCCTTGAAAGCATATGTGACACATCAAATTGCACAATCAACCTTGCATGATATTTGACATTTTTCATGATTCAAGTACACGATTTGAATCCTATATAAGTCATTGATTGCTTATTAGTGCTCGGTTCCTCCCTAACACAGTGTTTCCTATCGAGGCAGAGAAAGTTCACAGGAAAGAATTCACATATATGGATGGAGAGGCGGAATGCTTTTTTATTACAAACTTAGATACGTAATTAATATTCAGATTAATCAATTGATTTGAACTTTTAGCAGTTGTTTCTATAAACTTATCAGTTGCAATTGACTCAGGCAAAAGCATTGTGTAGGAAAGCCAGGGAATGATCTTCCCATTGTTTATGTTCCTTATCTTTCCCTTGTTTCTCAATTGTTATTTTGTCATCGTAGTGGTCGGTCTTTTCATTGAACTTTCGATCAAGAAATGAAACTTTGAGGATTAAAAGTTCGGCTGAAATTTAGAGCTATTATTAGGCAGTTTTGTGATCCTATACGGCAAGGCAAATTATGTGATATGGAAAATTAAAGCACTATTATTCTGTGTGAGGGTAATTACTTTGATGATTCACAGCTAGGTACAATACCAAAGGATCATGATATAAAAATGATATTCTAACTTCTTGTCTTGCCATTTTTGTCTCAACTATTTTGGACAGCCCTATGAATAAGTTAGAACCTGGCTCAAACTTCTAATGCTGATTAATCTGACATCTTCTGTTGTAAGCAGTAACTTTTGATTGTTTGAATTT
Organism: Boesenbergia rotunda; assembly: GCA_024364735.1. NCBI lineage: Eukaryota > Viridiplantae > Streptophyta > Magnoliopsida > Zingiberales > Zingiberaceae > Boesenbergia > Boesenbergia rotunda. The sequence continues at coordinate 854,731 of JAGFNQ010001322.1, read as the reverse complement.
TATGTTTTCATCCATTTAATATTCGTTTCTCCTCTGTAGTATCATCGTTTATTTCATCTACTTTGCTTGTACTTCTGTTCTTTTGAACATTGTTACTTGATTTCTCATTGTGGTAGCTTACACAAAATGTTATAGCTTTTAACCTGCCATCAACTAATTATTTTTCGTGCTTGAAACACAATTATTATTCTACAACTCTATTTCACTACACATTATATGCTTGTTTTTTTTTCTCTTTTTTGTATTGCTACTCATATTTATTTGCTTTTTGGGAGTTCTTTTATTTTCCCATGTGCTATGTATGCCCAGAAAAATGTGGATACAAACTCCACAAAATATCTTGAGAAAGCATTGTATATATTCTTGTTCCATGCACCTTTCCTCTTGATATGGTTGCCCTACCCACTCCGTTTAGGATAGAAATCTTCAAAATCTCTCGAACATGTGCAGATTGCAGTTTTTCTCTTCTAGTGGATTGATTCTCCATCCATCTAGTTGCTTTAAATCACTGGTGAAAAGTTATGTTTGACAACTTGCCAAGGTTCTTTTGTGTTCTCTTTCTCTTAACCTTTTGAGCTGATTATGTTTTGCCTCTTTTCTTATGAGTTCTTGGAAGTATACTGATTAGCCTTTTCCTATACAACAGGTTGCAGAGAAGGATGAGAATTATTGTCGCAAGAGCAAGTTATTTATCTGTCGCCTTAGGAGCAGCGGTGGAGCATCTTACGGATTCAAGCTAGAGTTCGATAATTTATTGGGAGGGTGGCAATTTACTCTGATGAGGATATTTCACCTAGATTGTTAGTTTGTATACCAAATTTTGATTCTTATTTATAGTATCAGATGTTGCGGGTCTTAGAACTCTTCTGTGGAAGCAGAGATTAGTAACCTGGCTAATTGAACTGAGATGGATATAAATACCAAGCAAACTTGTCATTTAGAGAACATAACAGTATCATTTTAAAAAAAAACTCTGATTTCCAAAAATATCGAAGTGAAAAGAACAGATAAAACAAAATTCACTCATTTTTTAGTGAATATATATATATATATATATATATATATATATATATATATATATATATATATAATTAATGAGAAATTAGAAAGTCAAAAGGCACCCTACCCTTTTTGGTTTGGAATTATCCACGTTATATTTTAATTTTTTTTTTAATCAGAAGACGTTTTGATTTTTTATCAATTATTTTCATGTAACCTCTGATATATATTAGCAATTTATTTTATTATTATTATTATTTTTATTTATCTAAATCGGTGTATTGTAACACTCACGAATATGGAGCTGTTACATTTATAGCCGCTAAGATTTTTAATTATTTCAATATGGATATTTATTTTTATAAAATTAAAATTTTCAAAAACAGATTTTGTAATTATTAAAATGTGGAAAATTATTTTTATAAGATTAAAATTGTTCCAACTTTTCGAAGAGAATTTAAAAGTAATTTTTTGAGTTTAAAATTTAATCGGATTTCACTCTATCAGTGATAAATTTCTAAACGAGTTTTGATTTGTGATATTATACATCTAGTGAATCAAAGCGAGTTTTGATTTATTATATTATGTATTTCGTGATTTAACCAGAGTTAAAATTATGACCTCTCAAAATTTAAGATTTAACATTCACATCATACTAAATATGAAATCGTAGTTATTATAATGTGAATATTAAACTTTGTAGTAGTACTTAAATTTTTTAAAGTTGGTATTAGGTATCCAAGCCTTGGCTCGACTGAGTTGGCAACTTGCGTGACCAAGTCTACCTTAGCAAAAAAAAAAAAAAAAAAAAAGGGACCTCTCCTCCTGTCAACGAGCTAACCCAGCGAAGGAGCCCAACCCTAACTCAAAACTATTCTCTTATTCTTCGATCATAGTCCCCTTCCCTACTCTAACTCTTCTTCTTCTCCTCTCGCGTTCTCTCTTCTCCCTCCCCGACCTTAACTCCTTCGAATTCTTTTATGCAATTTGTGTTAACCCAACCCTAACTCAGCCAGGTCGTCTTCTTCTTCGCTCTCCTTTCCAAGGAATTGAAGCCCTAACTCGACTACGACTCTATTTCGTAGAACCTAGTGATGGAATCAAAGCTAGCAAAGGAATCGAATAACCCAACGAAGGAATCGAAGAAGGGGACCTTCTTCTTCCCTCTCCTGCCCAGTCAGCAACCAACGAAGTTGCGAACACCCCCAAGGAATGAACTGGGTCCGTTCGTCTTCAACCACAGAAGCTTCGAAAAATTTGAGCATCGCAACCGGGCTTTTTCAGTCAGGTGATAGGTTTTTATGCAATAGAGATGAACTTGCTCATAATTAACTCCAATGGGTTGGGGTAGACATAGTGTTGGGCATTCAGAAAATTGAACTTGCTAACTCTTGCATCCTAGGAAAGAATCATTCCACTAAACTGTTAGCCCCATCGGTAACATCTGTGTTTTCAATTCTACATTTGACTTGACCATTTGGTCATTATGTCGAGTTTATTCATGAATAATGATTTCTTAATAAGTTTTTTTATAATGTACGTAATTATCTACTTGATATGAGATATTTTACTAATATGACTCAAACTTGGCCTAAGTTTTATGACTCTAATTCATATTCTACTAATTGACATTAGGATTAAGTGGATTTATTACAAACATATTTTTCTTAATTTTATTATATAGAGACCGCGATCATATGCCAAATTGAAATGTAAGTAATAATACCTGTTGGGAGTATATTTTCTAGCATTTGTTGACAACTTGGATAATTCTGAATATTGGAGTCTTTCTATCAGAAATTCATGAATTGCCCCCTCCCCCCCTTTTCTAGTGGGAGTTGTGGATGACTGATGGGCCCACAATCAATGTTACAATGAGCCTGAAATTTGAAATGTATAAGTTGAAAACCCTTAACTCATAAAATTAACTATAGTATGGGGGCCTCAAGTCGTATTTTTCCAAGGACTAATTTAGGATGTTTAATTCAAGCTTGAATTTTGTCGTTTTCTATGTTTTGGGTTTTCAATTGAAATGAGGGTTTTATTTTGCAAGAAGGGATGGAAATATAGTTGAAACAGAATGAATTCAACTAAAGCAGAAATTAATTAGGAAATTGTGAAAACTAAACTTAACCTAATTAGAAATTGAGCAATTCAATGCAAAATTATAAGATTGCAATTCAAAAACTTATATCAACTACGGAAAATTATAAGATCTATAACTAAGTTGTAGAAATAAGATTGAATTCAAAATTTGAGACTGGATATAGAAAATAGGGTCGAATTGTAGCTGAAAACTGCCTGATCGGTCAACAGACCGATCAGATGCCTACCTGATCGGTCGACAGACCGATCAGATGATGACTTGATCGGTCAAACAGACCGATCCAGTAACTGATGCAAACTAATACAGAGTGAAACAACTACAGAAATGAATTCAGAAACTAAATCTAAACTACAGATCAAATTCTTCACCAAGAATTCCGTCTTGCCGTCACACAAGAGTCGAGCTAAAGATCCTCTATCTCGAAAATCAAACAAGAAACCAACTCCCGCGATCAATCTGCATTAACTTGGTGCGCAAACTGAAATCCTCTCCCGATCTCTTCCTCCTTGGTACGTTGGATTGCGAATCGGCTCAGAATCCCTCAGAAGCTCTCGGAGAACCCCTCCAATTGCTCTGATGGTTCCGATCGATGAAGACGTTCAATAAGGAGTTGATCGGATGAAGCAAACTCTGGAGAAACCCTCACCGGAGCTTGGCATCGACGAGATTGAATCACAAACTTCACGGGGAATTGCTCTCTTTGATCTGAAATCTGGAAAGGAACTTGGATCTAAAGTGGTCGTTCCGATCGGAAAAGCAACTGATGCGAAAACGATGAACAGAGAAGGAACTCGCGACTCTGTGATGACTACGAGCTGGGCGGAGAAGTTTCTAATTTAAAATTATCCCATTTGAATTTGAACGGCTGTGATCATCCTCGCCTCATCCAACGGTCAGATCGACTTGGATTGAGTCCAAACTCCCCAGATCTCCATCAATGGTCAGGATTTGCTTCTCCTTAGCTTGGATCGATCAGATCTGCAACGGATGGCTCAGATTACCCTTCCATTTGAATGGATGGTCTAGACTCCTCTTAAGCTTGATCTAACGGTCAGATGACTTCTGATTTAGCCCAAAACTTCAGATCTTGATCTATGGTCTTGATTAACTCTATCTTGAGCTCGGATTGATCAGAAGCTGATGGATGACTCAGATCTCCCCGTTTCTTGATTGGACGACCCACATTCATCCATCTCTTGATCCCCTTGATTGAAGCCAAGTTTTAGCTCAAGTTTGATCCAATCTGATCTAGGTCCATGATCATTCAAAGCCTACAAAATTAGATTCAAATTTTAGTGTCAAAATATCTCAAATATACAAAGATTTGCATCCAAAGTTAAAATAGAGATAATTCATGAAACCTAATGTAAATGTAAACTTAAACATATAAAAAGGGATCAAAACATGGATTTGAGAGCCTAATTTGATCAATAAAATGGTAATTATCAATGACCTAACACTCAAAGAATGCTACTGAAATCTGAAACTTTTTGAGATTGATAGGATATTATCAGAAGTTCATCCACTATTTATTTATTTATTTATTTATTTATTTTTGTTTCTTTCAAAACCCTTTTGGCTCTTCCGCTTCCCCTCACCGAGTGAGGGAGCGCCTCCACACCTTCCTCCCCTAGGGTTTTAAATTAAAACACTCTAACACTTTATACCTTACATAAAGTATAAATATATTATTATGTTAAAAGAAAATACTGGAACATGTAGTTCCAATATTAAGGATTCCATTCTACTTAACATCCAGCTACGTAAATGTTTCAGAAAAGGAAATTTCAACATCTTAAATGAAAAATGGCATCAACACAAAAGCAAAGGAACCCTCAGGAGTGCGTTGCCTAATACGAGATAGCTTATCCATCAAGTCTCTCCGTCTCCTCATTACCTACACCATATAGACCTAGTGAGTCGAAAGACTCGACTACTTTAACATTTATTTCAAGAGGTAAGTATACATGTACATTTTTCAATATATATATATTCATTCGAGAAAATACCTTGAATAACAAAAAAAAAACAAGAAAGTACTGATAAAATAAACCATGAACTTCAAACGTCAATGAATTCAATTCAATTAAATGTGACTATCTCAACCTTGATTGCAATCGTTCGCATTAATTAGGTAAATGATTTCAATTCAATTAAATGTGACTATCTCAACCTTGATTCGTTTCGCCGAATATGTTCCCTAGTACTAGGTTTGATAGTGTTCACTGGCATCCTCTAAGCTGGATTTCACAACCTCTTTTCAACTAAATTGGGTGTAAAAGATTTTGATATTTTCTAAGTCGGACTCCTTTACTCATAATCTTGTATCAAAATTGAATAGATTGTTGCAAGAATTGAATAGTCAATAATTTACGATTAATTTCCTTGATCTTTTGAGCCACAATGGGTGGTTGAGCAAAATAATTTTGTTTAAATTGGGAGCGGGAGGGGCATTCCAAGAATTGAACTCGAGAACCTCTCACATCCAAAGTAAGAATCAAACTACTAGACCAAATATCCAATTACTCATGATATTTGTTTTCTTTTACTAAGAAGTGTTGATGCAGTCTGACCCTGATTGTTGTTTTGGTGTTAACACCGATTTTAGTTTAGGTTGATGAGATGATTATGATTAAGTCCTGGTCGGGGACTGGGTTTTGGATGAATGTAAAAAGTCCTAGCTTGGAGGGCTAGGTGTGAAAAGTCCTAGCTTGGAGGGCTAGGTGTGAAAATTCTTAACTTGGAGGGTTAGGTGTGGAAAAGTCCTAGCTTGGAGGGCTAGGTGTGAAAAAAATCATAACTTGGAGGGTTAGGTGTGGAAAAGTCCTAGCTTGGAGGGCTAGGTGTGAAAATTCCTAACTCGGAGGGTTAGGTGATTGGAAATCCCGGTAAGTGAAGCCGGGTCCTGGTGAGTGAAGCTAGGTTGACTGAAATCTCGGTGAGTGAAGCCGGGTCCTGGTGGGTGAATCCAGGTTGACTGAAGTCTCGGTGAGTGAAGCTGGGCATGAAGTCTTGGTCCGGGGGACTAAGAACGAGTCAGAGAAGGGCTGGAGGCTTGTTCTCATGACTTGGAGTGGTTTTGACCTTGCCTGGATCGGTCTGGTGACCGATCAGGGAGTTTGGCATGGAGTTCCCACGTGGATCGATCTGGTGATCGATCCAGCTGTGTCTGATCGGTCTGGTGACCGATCAGGGAGCACACAGTGAGTTTGGAACTCTACTGATCGGCTCCTGATCGGTCTGGTGACCGATCAGGGAGCATACAGTAAGTTTGGGAACTTTACTGATCGGCTCCTGATCGGTCTGTTCAGATCGTTTTGGAGAACGATCAAGTGTCGCGGACTCATCCTTATAACCGATCAGGATGGAGCCTGATCGGTCGGAGGGTGGCCTGATCGGTCACCAGTCCGATCAGGCCACACCCTGATCGGTCTGGGGACTGATCAGGAGGGTTGGACTGCAAAGCTGGGAAATCACCCTGCAAAGGGGTGGATCGGTCTGGTGACCGATCCACGACTTGGGAACGGTCTGGTGATCGATCCCGGAGAAGTCGCGATTTTTGATTACGCGTTGGGGACCGATTAGGTTGGAATCTGATCGGTCTGAACCCATCTTGATCGGTCTGGTGACCGATCAGGAGTCCCTCTGATCGGTCCGGTGACCGATCAACAGCTGACAGCTTTAATTCAAAAGCGCTGTCAGAGCTCTGATCGTGTTCTGATTACTACTGATACACTACCGATACTTGTTCAGAGTCTTCTGATATTTGATCCTCTGCTTGATTTGCTGTGCTAATGATCTGATTTAGTGTGCGGATGACAGGGATGAATTCAAACACTCAAGGAGGGTCAATGAGAGTCTTTCCTTGGAGCATGTTTGTCCGTTTTCCATCTCAGGTTGCAACGGATGCTGGCGCTGCTGGAGCTGCTGACTGAGGCTTGACTGAGGGAAGCTCAGGGAGTTCAGGAGAGCTCAGTGGCAGGTGGGCAGTTGCAGCTGAGCAGCTGGTAAGCTGCAGTAGAGCGTCTGGTGGCTAGCGATGTGAGCTGGAGAAGCCAGATGCTTAAAAGTGCTGAGAAGTGGAGAAGAGAACTCACTGGTTTTGCTACAACTTCTGTGATCTTGCGACAACTTTGATCCATCTCTTGAGCAAGCAACTGTGAATCTGAAGCAACCTTCTGTTACTTGAGCACTTGGGAAGAAACAAGGAGCTTGGCGAGTCCATCAGCGAGAAGACACGAAAAAGGGAGTTCCTACGTGAGATTTATGCCGAGTGGAGTTCGGTGAGAAGTTCGCTTGTGTTCTTGCGGTTCTTAGTGCTCAGTAAGATTCCTTCTTGTGTTTCTTGTACTTAATACTTCATTCATCTTGAAACGCTGTGGAGAGGTTACTCCACCGAGAAGGAGGTTGCATTCTATCCGGATTTTTTAGGGCTTGATCTGCCGACGATCAAGGGATCGCCCACCTTAAGGGCACGCCAAGGAGTAAGGGCAAGTTATCCCCGAACCTTATAAACGATCCTTGTTAGCGTTTTGGTTTGCTCTTCATTTTTGCACATTTCTGTTTGTTTTCTTTGTTTCCGCTGCCTAACCTCTAAAGTGCAGAGAAATCTCAAAAACTGCTAAGTTTTAAGTGTCTGACTACATTCCCCCCCCCCCCCCCCAAGCACCAACAAGAAGGAGAATGGTAAGTTGGACTTACCGATTTTTTTTTTAAATTTGCTAAAGAATCAAGCAGCCAATCTTGGAAGATAAGTGATATGCTAAATGTTAACCATTTACTCTTTTTTTCTCTCTCTCATTTTTTGTGATGCATCAATGGGGAAAGCTAGTGCACTCCTATACATTTTATGGGTTGAAATATTGTAAAATTCCAAGTTCACACTCCTATCTTTGAAGTTATATGTTCAATCTCTTAATTATTGAGTCGCTATAAAACTCTCTCGCCATTTTAGTGATAAAAAATCAAAGTCTTTTTAATTGATTTAACACACAATCTTTGAATGTTATAATTTGTTTAATCTATGAATGTTGTAAATTTATTTTTTTAATCTAAGTTATGAAAATTTGATAATTAGGTTGCTATTTCATGGCATCATCAAGTTATAGCAGCATCGACAATATGAGATTTCAACTTGTAACATGTACGGACAAAGGAGATTGGTGTGTGTTTCTCGATCAACCAGAAATCCTAGAAAACACTATTACAGACGCGGGCAACATGAATGGCAAAAGTGGATGATGACCGATACTAGTTCATCGACAAAATTGAAAGTGAACACAATGCTTCTCATGGACCTAATATGGGAATAATCAATGTATTGAAATTCATTCGGATATCAGTGATGATGAACTTATTCTCTTAGCTGTAATCTTGATTGGGTTGTTAGTTTATCTGGTTAGTTAGTGTTAAGTAATGTTTGTGTTGTAATATAACTGGATAAATATTTGTAATTCTGGATGCAAAATTAGTTTGTTAGTTTATATCATTAACTACCGTTGAATAATGTTGGTGGTGTAATTGTGGTAGGATAATTAGTGTTAAGTACGGTTAGATGATGTAAAATATTTTATTGTATATTATTTTGTTAATTCATCTTATTAATTAGTGTCGAGTATTATGATGCAGAGCATTTTATTATTGATTAAACAAACCCACAAATAAACGAATAGTCAAGCGTACTAAAGCATAATATTCACACTTCAACTTGGGAGGAAAAAAAACATACTAAAGCTTGGACCAAACTTGGGAGGAACACTTTTTTATTTACTACTCTCATACAACATTATATAATATAATCTCAAGTTGTTCTCAATTTGACGGATTCCAACAAAATTGTATTAAAGAATTTGAGACTAGATCAATCCGAATGTTATCCATCTAAATTTTATAGCATCTAATCTCCAAATTTATGTAAGTGCAATGACAAGTTATAAATATTACATTAGTCCATCTTCTGTGTAGCACGACAACCTAAGTATGCATGGTTTTCTAAAACTATTTCACCAAGCAAATCTTGATAACAAATGCATCTCCAATATGGTGAAGTGCAACAACTACATCACCAGGTTGGCACAACCCTTTGTCTCTAGTGGATTTTATAACAACTTCCAAGATTTCCTCGGTTGATTTTGAATCAATGGCTTTGGCAGATCCTTCACCCAGAATTGGAATCAGGCCTTGGTATATCAAGTATGCCTAACCAAGGTCTCATCACTGATGCTCTAATCAAAAGAGTCGATTGTCAATACTAGGACAACTACAGATAGGATTGGAGCCGCCGGTCTGTACCTAGCTAGTAACTTGGTTGTTGTTCCATCGCATGTTAGTACTTTTCCATGAGCACAATTTTGTACAAGTAAGGCAAAGGATAGTATGCTCATTCACCTACTAGTCCTTGCCTGTACTTTTCCAAGAGTCTTCCACAATTAATTCATTGACACCCCAATCTTCATAACTGCGAGATAGATTAGAAACAATTTTAAACTAGCTAAAATCACATGAATCTACTTGCACAAAATAAGACCACACAATTATTTTAGATATCTATTATATGCATCACTTACTTTCTTTCGGATCATTGCAACTGATTTCTTCACAATTTGTTCAATCTTAGATTGTTTCCACTTTGTCGGTGGATGACCTCGAGATCTTATTTTTAATAGAGAGTGTATCGTTTTTGTACCGGATATAGATACTTCTTTCAGTTGTTTAACCCTTAAATGCTCAAGATCAACAACAATCAAAATTTCCTTTGTGCCTTTCAAGATTTCACCAAAACAGAACAACTGTTATCATTTTTTCGCCAAGTTGTTAAACCTCTTGTATAAATGGAGTGAGAATATTATACCGATGTCTTTCTCCATCACAACAATAATCATCATAGATGTTACTAATAGTTTGATACTATCTTTGAACCAGCGGTCCATAATATAATTCATAGGAACCTCAATCACTTTCATTCTTATCATGATCATATGCCTACATAAAATTCTCCGAAACTCAAATAGACAACACACACACTTCAATTGACAATCTAACTCCGTATAATGCATCCTAATGGAAACTTTTCTTACAGGTTCTCTATTTTTTCCCAACATAGTTTCTACTATTTTAAATAGTAAAGTTGTCCCTTCTCCCTTCAACAATAAGGCATCGCAAAACATTAACCCTCTTATTTCATTTTGGAACAACTTAAATAAGTTGTTAGTGTAGACATTTTAAAATTGTCTCAATAGTATGACCAAGAATAATTGGCATGATAGAAGTAAAAGAAACAAAATCTAAATGTTTTTCATTCTCAACTTTTTTCTTCAAAGCAATATCATACTTCTCAACAAATTATTTCAAGGATATTTTAGAATGGACGAAGTTATCAAAAAAATACATTATACTTTCACTTCTTTAAGATGTGGACAACCTACCCAAAAGTTATCTTTAACTTATATAGGTATCCATCTATTCTGTTCTTCATGCAAAGATTTCAACCAATCATTGTTATCTAAATTAAACTCCTCAATCATTTTCAACCAATTCTTATCACACTCATCAACTATAAGCGAGTTATAAACAATGTTCTTTAATTATTTCTTTATCATTTTGTATTGACTATTGAGCATGACCATCTAATTTTATTGGAAGTTTTTTTCATGATATGCCAAGGACATAGATGATGATGAGAATTCGAAAATACCTCTTCAATTGCAATTGCCATGGTGCAACATTGGTATGTAATTATAGCTTTTGGAGCACGTCTGAGCATACATGTCAACCAAGATTTGAACAACCATATAAAAATTGCGGAGTCTTCGATCCCAGCAAAATAGATTGACCATGATCATTTCCAACAAATGGAGCAAATGACATGTCATAACTATTAGTAAAATAGGTTGTATCAAAAGTCACGATATCAGAAAAGTAATCATATACAACCCTACATCTTGCATCTACCCAAAAAATATTTCTTATTCGAGATTCTCCATCTAAATCAAGCATATAAAAAAAGTTTGAGTTCCTAATTTGCACGGGACAAAAATAATTATTCAAAATTTCAACATCTCCATCCCCTAACCTCATCCTTTAGCTTCTGAAATATAATTTCTACACTTTCTCTAATGAAATGCCAAATTCTTATAGCCTCCAACCTCAACTATAAAAGATTGAAAACTTTTGTTTAAAGTTATTCCAACTCGATCATTTAATTTTAATTTTCTCTTTGTAGTTGAATCCAATACTTCATTACATCTAAAATGTGTGACTTTCTAGGGCTCAAGATATGATTATGTTCAAGACATACATTAGTTATCACAAAATTTCCATCATTTCGAATAGCAACATTAATCTTAGCTTTGCAATTTGTCTTAATAGAAGGTTGAGGGTATAACATTTTTTTTTGTTTGAGATACTTTTCTTCCATTTTTGGCACATCCAATAGAGAAATATTTTTTCTTTTCATCATCTCCATTTCTACCACCTAATTTGCAAATACCAAAACCAACATTCTGAGCATAAGAATTATAAAAGTACCAGCTTCTTAAGATGAACATGTCATTCTAATCTTAGGAAACTTGACTTCATTTACATTAGATGGAGATGGGTCATGATTCACATGGTTACTGTTATCCTTTACCTCATACGAATCAATTTTTCCTTTTTCTATGACACTTTCTTCACCTACATTTATTTAAAAATGCAAGGCAGGTAAGTATTATTATTCTATCGTATCTATTCATATTTTAGCTCAAGTATAAGAGAAAAGTCAAATACACATGATATTACAGGATTAGGGCTGAAAAAAATAGAGCACAAATTGCTCTCACCCGGCTTGAAACATCTTCGTTGCTTGGATTTGTTGCTCTCATCAGTTGACAAGGTTCACCGCTTAGTTCCCACACAAGCTACAATTCGTAGGCTTGGGCGAATAAATTAGGGATGAGAACTTAGGAGAAGAAATTCTACGAAATAGAGTCATAGTCGGGTTAGGGTTTTGATTCCTTTGGAAGGGAGAAGGAAGAAGAAGAAGGAGGCGTGAATGAGTTAGGGTTGGGTTAACACGAATTGCAGAAAAGAATTCGAAGAAGGAGTTAGGGCAGGGGAGGGATAAGAGAGAATGCGAGGGAAGAAGGAGAGTTAGGACAGGGAAGGGGACTACAACCGAAGAATAGAGAAGAGTTTCGCGTTAGGGCTGGGCTCCTTCATTGGGTTAGCTCGTTGACGGGAGAAGAGGTTTGTTTTTTCTTCGTTGAGGTGGGCTTGGCCACGCAAGCTGCCAACTCAATCGCGGAGGACTTTTGCTGAGTAGCTTCGTTGCATGTATCATTTCTCTTGTTATATTATGCATCTTGTCATTCAACCATAGTTAACAATTATGACCTCTCAAAATTTAGGGTTTAACATTCATGTTGTATTAGATATGAAACTGTAGTTGTTATAATGTAAATATTAAACTTTATAGTAATACTTAAGTTTTTTTAGTTGACATAAGGTATTCAAGCCTTCGGCTCAACTAATTCTAGGCGTGGACAGTCCGACTCCATATAAGTTTTCCATCGGTTACCTAGATAAATCGGAAAAGTACATGTAAAGATTTATCTTGACAACCCATGTTCTGGGATTTACTATCCATTAAAGAGAAAATTCTTCATAATACTCTACAGTTGAATTTCAAATTTTAAATACCTAATTTATCACTAAAAAACTTAATCATGGCATAATCACGACATCCTGCTATGAGAGTAGAGTACTTAAAAGTTTAAAGTTTAGGGAGAATCTACGTGCTGTTTGATTGCTAAACAAAATTTCATTTTCCTCCTCCTAGTTTATTATCCCTTTTAGAATGCCCTCACCCCGGGGGCTATGGTATAGTGGTAGGACGACTAGTCGTTATCTCAGATATTCACGGTTCAATCCCTAGCTATGACATATTTTGCAGGAATTTTTTCTCCAAATGTAGCGCGAACCCTGAGACGCTGGGCTTCTAGATTGTCCACTGCAAGCGTTTCCCGATTTACCCTAATGACCGATGAAAAATTTTCATAGGACCGAACCAATCATCCCAAATTCATTTACTACTTGGTCCAACATTCCTTTTAAAATGCCCTCTATTGATTATAAATCATCATTTAATCTTCTATAGTTTTAATCTATGACTCAAACATCCTCTAACTCAAACACCCCTTGCTAACTATTATCTACAGGAGGCACAAACCTATGCTACAATTTTTGTTAAACCGAAAAAATAGCTTTTAAAATTTTACATGCAAGCTGATTTGCAAATTAATGAGATAATTCTTTTACCAATAAATGTTAATATGTGCTAAGCGTATTTTAAAAATTCATAAAATTAAAATTACTGGTAGCAAAATAAAATTTTCTCTACAAATAATGATACTAATACGGACAGTGTAAGTGAATGTCTCAATTAAAATTTTGATCATCAATCGACAATATACTCGACATCCGTTCATTGATCGAACACTATCGGCGGCCATCGTTCCGAACCAAACTATACCCTGGGAGATACGATAAATCCGTCCGGGATCGCTACAATAGCGATCTCGTATTATTCACCGTCGATTTCGACGGGTTCACTATTGTTGACGATCCTGACGGGTTCACCGTCCTCCCAAGGTATAGTTTGATTCAAGACGACGATTAAAAACTACCGATAATATTCAATCGGATGTCGAACGTATCATCGAGTGACGATTAAAATTTTTAATGAGATATTTACTTTCATTATACGTATTATTTCTCTTATTCTTTTACAGAAAGGATGATAAGATCTTCAGCTCACTATCGTCGATTTCAGCTCACTATAGAGACCATTAAATCCTAAAAAATATTTAATTCTTGCATAATAATTTTTTATAAAAAAATCAAATATTAACCAGAGAATTAATGGAGAAAACACTGAACATTCTAGCGATTAATGAGATTTTTTCAATCTCAGATTATTGATTCGACTCCATCGAAATTTTTTATCGATGATCAAGATAAATCGTGAAGTACTCATTATGAGCAATTCAAAAATTTAACATCTCAAGATTTATATTTCATTTGGAAGAAAAATTTCTATAAACTGGGTCAAACAGAGGAACTGGGGGCATTCTTACGGAAACAAGTTCAATCCTCCAATACGTGAAAAACATATAAGAAGTGTTTAGAGAATACTCTAAAGATTGCGGACGATAATAGAAAGTTCGGAAACATTACGCCCAAAAGAACAGCCGACTTACCTACCTGCGACAAGATCTATCGTATATCTAGCGGAAGTAAAATTGACATGCTTTTTAATTTTTTTCTTCTCCTTCCGACTGCGGAAATCTATCCTGAGAGCGAGTAGACGGCGACGGATTCCGCCATTACAAGATCCGCCGGGCCATGTCGCTAGGATCGGTGAAGATGGCGGAGGAGGTGTGGCTTACTTGTCTCACCCACGCACTGACCACCGAGTCCGAGGAGATCATGGGCCTCCTCCTCGGTGATATCCAAGTAAGCCACCCCCCTGTAATCCTCTTTTTCTAGTATATGTTTTTAGGATCTGTCCTCGTGGGTTTCAATGTTCCGGTGGGGTTTCTTTCTAATCGCATAACTATTTTTTTTTTAAAATGGATTTGTAGAAATCGTAGAAAAGCCTGTTGATTTCTCTCTTTCTTGAGATGTAGGAAATAATCGATGATCCATTTGTTTATTGGATCGTATTGTGGCTGGCGCTCTGGTCACTAGGGTTTTGATTATCTTTTATAAAAGCATTGATGTAGTTCTATTTTTCACGAGTAGATGAACCAGGATCATTTTAGGTCAAAATACGAAGCTCCATTTTGGGCACCGCCATTACATATATTTCATGGGTGCTAAATTTCTCCTTTTGGCTTGTGGGTAGCGGCACTATTTAGTGGAGTTCAACTTGGTTAAGATTTCTTAATGACGTGATTTCTGGAAGTTTGTTCAGTTCATTTGTACGTGGGGCATTTATCTAGTGAGTTGGAGGTTGTTCAAGGAGCTTCCATTTCGTGATTGAGAGTCAGGTTGTAAATTGGGCGTTCACTGTTAACTTCTTAAAGATGCTGTGGGTTTTAATCTGTCATGAAAACCAACTTATTGAAACTTATAAACCCAACTATTTTAGGTCAGTTACATGGAACTTATCCCTCTACTAAACTATATACAAGATATACAATGATACAACTGCAATCCATATTGATTGTATTTAGATATTTTGTAGGCTGGCTGTTAAGGTCTAACTTTACTCTCAGCCCTTCTAATCCAGGCCCAGGACCAACACTGATGCTTTTATTCATGCATAAGGAAAATTTAGTGGTTTCAATTTCTGACTTTATCCATGCATTGCTGAATGTATTTCGAAGGAATTTGTGGAAATGTGCAATGTAGGACTTAGTCACATCGTTCTCTGACCTGCCACTTTTGGCCCCCTTTAGGCCTACGGTTGCCCCCACGGGCTGGTTTGGTTGGTAAGGCGTCTGACCGCTTGTTCCAGAGGTCTTAGGTTCGAGAGTCGTCAGTCGCACACGGGGTAAAAACCTGGTCTGCTGGCTTAAATTCTCTCGGCCCCAGGCGCCTTACCCGACCAGTAAACCGTGATTTGCCTCCCTCTGGACACCCGTGGGGCAGGGACCAGGGGACCGCTAAGGTGGCGGTTCCACCTTTTTTGTTCCTTTAGGCCTACGGTTGCATGTTAAGGACACGTTGGAAATATTTTATGTGGAATTACTGATTACTTAAGTTGATTAGATTGACGTGTTAAGTCATTTATGCTAATTTCATTTTGTATTGATTTCTTTGGATCAATTTTTGATATTTAATTATTGATGTTAGGAGACTCTGCACCCATTGGCTGTACATGGTCAAGTGTGGTGGTCTATTAATAAATCTAAAATAGTCTATTTCCTAATAGTTCAAGCTTTTGGGATAAGTGATTAATCATCTACTTTAAAATGGTATTAGAGTAGGAGATCTAGGGTATTAATCCTACCTCTGTCAAAAAAAAAATCTCCTACCTCTATGTTATGATGTGGATATGAGCTTCCATATTAAGTTAGGAGATTCCATACTACGTCTATTTCCTAATAGTTCAAGCTTTTGGGATAAGTGATTAATCATCTATTTTAAAATGGTATTAGAGTAGGAGATCTAGTGTATTAATTCTACCTGTGTCAAAAAAACAATCTCCTACGTCTATGTTATGATGTGGATATGAGCTTCCATATTAAGTTAGGAGATTCCATACTATTGGTCCTATATGGACAAGTGCAGTGGTCCATTGCAAATATAAATATAAATTGGTCTTTTTCTTTACAACTGGAGCTTTTAGGACAGTGCTTAGCGAATCAACTTTAACAATAGTAACAATAAGTTTATTCATATTAGTTTATTCACATTAACAATAGGTAATTTATGCATTGTCAATATAATTTTTTAAGTGTTGTTTTTTTTTAATATTGGCTTTGTATGATCCACATAGTGGTGGCTTTATACCGTTTGCATATGCTTTTAAAAAACTTGATAAAAAATTTAAACACTAGGAGCTTCAAATACAGAGTAACTTATCAAGATAATTACAGTTTGAAGTTGCTGTACAATGGAATTATGCAAGTCTTCTGCTAGTAGTCTGTTTATCAAGATCATCATGATCCTTGAGTGCATTTTTGTTGAGATTTTTTGGTAAACTTGAACCAGGATTTGTCTTTTCAATCTGAAACAAAACAGCAATTTCGGGATATGTTAAGTGATGATGTAGAGTCGATAAATGAATTGTTGGCAAATTGTCTCACATATCAATTACTTGGGTACTTAAGAAAATTGCAATATTTTTTTAGAAATTGAAGCTCCATCATCTGTAGTTCCTTTGACTCAAATGATAAAGACTGAATTTTTGTCCCCTATGCTCACTAGTTATGCAAGTCGTTGTTGTTCTTGGAAAAAGAAAAGGATTGTCTTCAGCAGAACTGACGAGAGCATTCCCAGCTGTTTGGGTGAAATTGTTGCCTCTTACTTTGGCACTACTGATTGATTTCCCTGTATGTTTGTATTTTTTTTGTCATTGATAATTTTCTGCTTCATACGATGGCACTCTTAGGTCTTGTGAGTTTGGATGGATACTTTGCATATAGCTCTGTGTCACAATTATAATTTTATATATCTTTACGTTTGCTTTATTTTTTAGCTAGTTATCTTTTGTTCATATTCTGACTCCAGATATTGTAGTATTCGGATGGTGGTCATGCAACTGCACTTATCTGGGGAGCATCACCACAGATGCGATCTGACCGTCGTAAAGACCGCGTGGAGACTAATCCAGAGTTGCTTGCTGCTGCTTCAGCTCAAGCTGAGATATCCATCTTCTGTTTCTTCATTACTAATTTCTTGTTTCTAATGAATGGCGACCTTTGAATGTGAACCTTGACCTTTTAGCACAGAATGACTTCGGTAACAGGAAAAACAACAAGGGTCATTGGCTGGTACCATTCTCATCCTCACATTACAGTCCTTCCATCTCATGTTGGTGAGCTGAATTTTTAATTGCTGATTGTGCCATAACTGGCTATACGTTGTCCAACTCACTATAAATGTAGTTCTGTTAGAATATATGGTCCTCATGCAGAATTACTCTATTAGATATTATACCAAGGTCTTATATATTAGTGCAATTAATTATTTTTTATAAATCAGCTGTTTTTCTTTCAGTTTTGTATTAGAGATAAGGGGTTTGAAAGGGGAGGCAACATCCACAATGTAGTGGATGGGACACTCTTTATCCCATTCTTGTTCTATGCTTTTGCCTATGCTCACTTCAAATTGCAACATAACCTTCATGCATCAATAAATCTCCCAGCTTAATCCCAACCTCTCTTTTCTATTTGAACCAGCAGTACTTGCATTCCCTCCTGTGCAGCACTGCTGTATTTTCATTTGCTACTGCTCTTAGGATTCCTTGACAAGGAAGCCACCTTGATGACTTCAAATCTGCTTGCAACAATCCTGTGACCCTCCTTCTCTACACCTTAGCTCACTCAGAGAAAAAGCACCCATGAGAGCCATCATCCTCGCCTATGCCTTTGTTCATGCTTCTTTTGAATTAAGCACACTCATCTCTGCTCTTCATCATCATGCTTAAGCTACCTCCTCCTTCCTTGACAAGCTGCAGAAGCTAGCATAATGATCATTTTTCTCCTATCTAGCAACACTGCAAGTCTGCAAACATCCTCACCAAGATTTTCCATCATGTGGATCACCACCATAGTAGCTCATGCTCATCCACTCCCCACAACTTCTACCTTTGATAATGTTGACACAAACTAGTGCATGCTTCTGCAGTCGTCCGCATTACAAGCTCCAATAAAGACCAATTTATTCATGATGTCAAGTGCTAGAAGCTCAGTCTCTATCTCCAAGATTCCCAAGCATAGTTGTCTATGCATCTGTTGTAGATTGAGAGTGATAAACTGGTTCATGCACGGCATGAACAAAAGAAGAAATGGGGTAGCTTAAAACAATACACTTCTTGAAGTAACTGTTGCATCTCAAGTGACCTTTTCTCCATAAAAATTTAAAATCTTGCACCTCTAAATCTTCCTCTATAAGAAAATCCTGTATATAAATGTATCCAATTCGTGTGTAAATAACACATGAATGGGAAACAATTTTTTTGTCGAATATATTAGCAGATTGTCCATCTGATATATTCGTCTGTGGTGCGCATATCCATAAGATAATGTATCAAGTCTTTCTACTTTTGTACCTTGAATTATGGAGAACATGTGTGTGATTTGATTTATGTGATACATGCCGATTTAACTTATTTTTTCTTCTCAAATTTATCATTGAATATTGAACTTGAGCTTGTCATCTGCAGATGTTAGAACTCAGGCAATGTATCAACTTCTGGACAATGGTTTCATTGGTTTGATTTTTTCTTGTTATAGTGAAGATTCCCTGAAGGTCTGTTGTATACTGACCATTCTACAACATAGAGCTTCATTTAGCTTGATACCGTATGCAATTTTTTACAGGTGGGAAGAATTCAAGTAATTGCTTTCCAATCTATGGATGGAAAACAGAGACAGGTTCCACTAAATACCAACAGTTCCATCATAGAAGTCGAAACATCTTGGACTTCCTCGGAGAATAGCATGTCAGCATTCAATTCCAGTTTAATCAAGAGCACTGAACAGGATACTGGAGATTCTCGAGCATCCAAAAGTACTAGGGTAACATGTGGAATTCAGTTTTTGTGTAATATGTTGGCTTTTTTCCCCCATCAAAGCCAGTTTGTTTTCTTCTTCTGAACACAGTTCCTAATAAACCTATGACATAACAGGATGCCTTTATCTATGTATTTATATTGTTGATTTGTAATTTTATCCACAGTCTTGATGCACTAAAATATGTTTTTTTATGCATAAATCCTTCCTAGATGATTATATTTGCATTTAAGTTAATGAGTACAACAACAACTAAGCCTTTATCCCACTAAGTGGGGATGATTATATGGATCCTCCTATGCTATTGAGTTTGATCCTGTTTTATCATCATCTATATTTAAATGAATTTTTTCATGTTTTATCATTGCTAACCAATTCTTCTTTGGTCTTCTTTCTCGATTAATGTGCTTATTTGTCATGATCTCACATCGGTTAATAGGGACATTTATTGGTCGCACATATTCATACCATCTTAAATGTGTCTCTAGGAGTTTTTCCTCTATATGCACAACTCCAACTTTCTCTTTAATTGTCGAATCACATCATGAATTTTGGAAAAGAGTGAACGAGGAAAGAATAAGAGGGTGAAATGTTTTTTGCAAATTCAATTAGGATTTATGTCAAAAGAGGGCACTGCTTATCTCATAAGACAAGTGATGGAAATTATGAAAAATGAAGGATTTGCAATAGTTTTTATTGATTTAGAAAAACTTGTGGTATGGTTTCTAGGCAATTATTGCGATCAGTTTTGTGAAAGGAGTACTTTAAACTACATTGATGTGGTAAAACTCATTTTAGTTATTACTGTCAGAATGGTTATTGGTGTAACTTGCAAATCTCGTATAAGTATAAATTTCTATCAAGTAATAGCCTTCAGTCAGCTGTTTATGTTAATACTAGATGAATATAGATGTGGGATGCCTTTCCCTAGTGAACTATTATTTTTGTTCAGTAAAATCTTGTTTACTAGTGATATATCCTTTGATAGAGTTTAATGGATGGATATGATTCATGTAGCCTTTTACTATTGCCCTTTGATGATTAATGTACCTATTTATTTTGTTAAATCAATATGGGGTGAAAAACATCATGCCCTATTGTGTAGTTTGTGCATGGAAAAACATAAAATGTTGAGTCAATTACATATGCTGCAGAAACTAGTAGTCAGAGCAATGGTCTACTGCCTTATTATATTGTTACTCATTGACAAACAGTAAGATTTTACACTTCTTTATCTGTTTACTTTAGTGATTCACTTTCTAGTTTTAGGTACTGTACCTGTGACTGAATGGCTGATCCACCAAAATGCACTTGGCTTCTCAAACTAAAGTGTATTTTTTTTTGGATTTAGGGAAGTTTTGAAGAGCTTATCATCCTTAATGTTTTGCTATTAGCATTGTTCTTTTGTAGAGTCGGTAACATCTTATGTTCAGTAATACTTTGTTGCACCGTGATGCATGTTTCTACTGAGTAAAACTTATTATGTGAGCAAATGATCTTAACTTGTTGAGAAACATCCACCAATTAATAACATGACATAGGCAACATGCTTTCTTTAGGTTGGGGGAAGATCTTCAGAGCTAGGGGAACTATTTTCTCATGCTGATGTAGATTATTCGGCAAAGCAAAGGGCAAGAGAAAGCTCTCTCACTGTTTACAATGAGGGTAATGTAACTATTGCAGGTGTCAGCTCAGATTCTTCCGATATGACTCCAAGCATGCAGGAGGCATTGCATCGTTCGAACATGGATATGAGGTATTTAGAAAATTGAATTTTGCTTCTGCCAGACATTTTTGTGCCATTGGTTTTTACTTGATCTCACTGTGTTGGAATTTTCGGCCCGTGATTCATTCTTTAACTTGGACAACCTGTTATTACTTTATATTACTAGAATTTTGTGTTGATTTGTATGTCTTCATATGTTTCTTCAGAGTAATTTCTAGCTATTTTGCATTGAATTAATTGTTTAGGCACAAAGTTCTAGTACCTGACCATTTGCCACAAGAGATCAAGTCATTCAAATACATTTTTGATTGGAAACTGTTTTCTTGTGCATAACCATGGGCGTTCTATTTTTGAACATAGTGGGACATACATTCCTTCTATATGTATTTTTCCTAGTTCATTTTCTTTTACATATTCAGTTTTGCTTTCCATTGTATGTGCTTGCAGGTGCAGTGAGCTTTTAATGTGACTGCTTCTAAACATCCTTTGTCCTTTCTCTCCTTTAGCTCTGTTTAATATAGAGGTTCCAGTTTCTTCTACTGATCTATGTGAAAAACAAAAAAACCGAACTAGTATCGAGCACATGGCCTGCTAGTCAATTGTGACTTCTATTGGATTATTTATGTCCTCAACAAGGTTTTTGAAACACATGAAATCTCTTAATACATTCTTATTCTCAGGAGCACAAAAAGCTGATTGATAACTGAAATGAAATCTTCTAAGTTGCAGGGTTCCTAATTTGCTTCTCTAAATTGTCTTGGTTGACAGTGGTGCAGAGTATGTCAGGAAGGAAGTACCACTTCAAGTTTTGCCAGCTAGATATCTCTGGAGTCTCGACTCTCCCTTGTCATCATTTACAGACATGCAGCATGTATTATTTGAGGAAGAACGATCAGCATATAAGCAAGCCATACTTCAAATCATGCGGTACTATTTCTGCAAGATTCACAAACTCCTTTACAAGCTTTAGTTTAAACCTATAACTCATGCTTGCTTAAATTGCTTCCATGTTTTAACAAGTGACGGGAGAATACACCCCTTAAATTATATTCATCACACTTCTACATATCAGGCCTCACTTTGTAAACTGATGGAATATTGGTAGGTGATCTTCGTATCCTTTTACTTTCATTATGATAACTCGAAGAACCATAATCTTGTTTTCTTGAGCTGGTTATTTTAATCCTTGCAGCTTAAACCCGGCAATCTGCATTCTGCAAGACCGTTTAAAGGAAAATGAAATCAAGGTAAGTTTGAAGATGCCAATTCATGGTTCAGCTTGCTATTTACTGATCCATCGTTGTTGTACCAGCTAGCTACGCTAATGGAGGAGGCGCAATCTCTGGAATCGGCCTCACAAAGCGTGGAAAGTGGCATTAAGTCCAAGAATCCTCACCTTCGTGGAAATAGCAGCAGTGCCGCGACTATGGAGTCACATGATTCTGCGGGTCCAAGGAGCCCCAGTAGCATTGGCAGCAGGAGAAAGGCTCCATGATTATATACAATCCTGAAGTTTTCCTGTGATCACTTGGATAGTCACAATGATCTTCTGATTTCACTGTCAAACATGTATTCTTCTACCTCGATCTCTTCCTGAGTTTTATGGAACTCGTCGAGAGCTTTGGGCATATTTGGACGCTTAGTTTGTTATAGATTAACTGGTATTGGAATCATACATCGGCTCGCAACCATGACAATATTTTTCAAGGATTTGAGCTTGAGCTGCAGGTGGAGGATTCCCGGTCAATTAAAAACCTGTTTTCTTCGTGATTAGCGGTCGTTAGACAGCAGATGAACAACTTAATAATTCGCCTCTAACTTCATCACCGATTAATAAGACAAGTAAGCAAAGCATCTATTCAATCGAAAGAGCAGTTAAACCATTTTTGTTTGATTGGCTCCGTTGGAACATAATTTACTTGGAGAGTTGGAGCTGGTTTGGACTGGTCGTTGGCCGTCATCATTACCTCCATAAGAAAAAGTAAAGAAATTGGAAAGACAGATTCATCGAGCCGCATAGAGGAAAAGTTAGGTAATGGCCGGCGGGCGGCGATATTTCCAATGATTTAATGTATTTACCTTCTAAAAACTCTTGAAAATTTTAATCTCAACCGTGTTCCTCAACGTCTTGGTTAGTTTATTCAGATTCTGAGGTCACTAAGCCATTCAGAAACCAATCCAAAACCTGATGCGGTTCCTAGTATTATACGTTATCCAATAGCGCAACGGGCAATTCCCTTCTCTTATTTTATGAGAGCACAAACAGCACCGAACAATACGACTTCGCGCGTGCTTCGCATCGTCACCCGTCTCGCCTTATTAAACTGACCCATATGTTAATTTTTTAATGAAATGGCATCTTCGTCACCACCAATCAAGCAACGATTGCAATTGTAAAAGCCACTGCACGGATCGGGCCGATCAGGTCGAGCGGACCGAGTAGTGATCGGACCGAGTAGTGCAACGGCGAAGGCAGTGGCGCACACTGAACAGGGGGCACCGTGGATTAGTTTAGTCTAGTCGTGGATGGGGAAAACGTAGGCAGACCGATAAAGCAGGTCGCAGTACGTAAATTACGCTGCCGCCGTACACTTATTTAATTCACCACGCTTTGTTACAGAAAACATAAACGAGACATTCCGAAGCTGATACGGCGAAGAATACCGCGGATGCCACCGTGTTGCTGCCGTTATTTTCCATAAATACCCCCGAACCCCAGTCCTCCCCCCTCGGGGATCGCCCCATCAACCCACCCCTCTTCCCTCCACCCCAAATTATGAGGGACGCCGATCGCGGCTCCACTGCCGTCGGTCTCTGCCTCCTCCCCTCCGAGCTCCTCCACGAGATCTTCTTCCGCCTCGCCCTCCCGGAGCTCCTCCGCGTCCGATCCGTCTCCAAGGCCCTCGCCTCCCTCGTCTCCGCTCACGACTTCCGCCGCCTCTACGACCTCCGCTCCGATCGCGGCGGCGGATGGCTCTTCATCTACAAAAAGCGGCCCCCTAGGGATTCCGTACTGCGCGGATTCAATGACCGCTTCGGCCGGTGGTTCAAGATCCCCGTCGCGAGCGCGGCCGTCGCCCCCGGCGAGGACCTCTACTTCCTCGCTGCCTCCGGGGGCGTCTTCCTTTTCGCCTCCAACAGCCGCCGCGAGCTCGTCGCGGTCAACATCGCCACGCGCTCCGTGCGGAGGATCCCGCCCAGCCCCATGGGGCCGCGCGGCACCGCGTCGTGGAGGAGATCGGGGCTGAAGCTGGTCGCCGATCCCTCCGGCGTCGATCACTTTCGATTCCTCTTCGCGGAGATGGTTCATAACCGCTCCGTGCTCTTCGAGTACCGATCGGAAAACGACTCGTGGCGCGCGGTCGAGGCGGAGCCGGAGCCGACCGGGGCTGGCGCGACGGAAATCGGCCGCAGAAGGGATGTTTGCTTGAACGTGGTTCAGTTAGGGCTCGAAAGCGTGGTTCTATCGTGCGGCGGCGGAGGAGAGGAAGGTCCAGCGGTGGTATTGGCACACCGCCCAAGGTTCCCAGCGGGCTTCCAAGGGGGCCCGCCTGTGGGATTCAACACAAGCGATCGTTTCCACGTGTACGGCGATGGAAACGTGGCGGTGGTCCGCTCGTCGGTGTCGGAGACCGCTGGCGGCGGCGGCACTACCAGGACGCGCGTGGTTACTGGCGTGGAGCTGCTGGGGCTGAGCGAGGACGGGACGGAGTGGGAGTTGACGTCGAGGGCGCCGGCAGCGATTGTGGAAGGGCTGCGGTGGCGTCCGTACACGGCGATGATGGGGTGCCTGGTGGAGCGGGAGGGCGTGGTGCGGATGGCGCTCATGTCCAACTGCAGGGGATGCTGGGACCTAGCGTGGCTCTCCTACCACCGGGCCCAGGGCAAGTGGGCGTGCATCCCCGTGCCGGACTGCGGCACCACCGGCCTCAACATGGCCGGCATCGCCCTCTCCTCCACCTTCTCCCGTTCCCTATGGTCTTCCCTCTCCGCCGCTTGAAATCCGTGTGCAAATTTCCACAAATCGGAAGCTGAGATTGGACGACGCGAATAAGATGCAGTAGCGCTAAACTGTGTGTGCGTGTGCGCGGGGAGTTCGAGTTCGTCGTGCCCGCAATTGTGTACATAATGTCATGAATCAAGTATCTCTTGCTGCACCCTTATTTTAATCTCTCTCTTGCATCACAAGCCTTTTGCCAAATGTCGACGGAAAAATTGTCCTACTAATTTTGTTTTCTACTACGTCGTTGTCTCGAAAATAAATGTTGGATAGAGTAGCACGGCAAATACTCGATAAGATGCATGTCAAAAGTGAAGGAAGGAAAATGATCGCAAACAGTCCTGGAACGGAGTAACCGTCGCATTCTGCACGCAGTTTCCGTTGAACAAGTGGCGGAGCTGGCCAACAACCTGTCTCCGACGGGACGCCTGAGGATTCAATTGGATGCCTTTCCCTCAAATTCTTCTCTAGGCCTAACTTGAGGCTTGCTCAATGAATCCTTGCCTTCTCCTGACGCCGTGTCATCTCCTTAAGGTTTTCTTGCAAGTCTACTTTCAAGTGTTGTTATTATGATTTAAAAATCATTCATTTTCAACTATTATTATTCACACGTGTCTAATTAATTTGAAGATGATAGATCTATTATAATAAAATAGAATACCATTTTTTCATTAATCTGAGAATGAATTAACATAATCATCTTTTGTTACTGTTCATTTTCAACTATTATCATTCTCGTATTTGTAAGAAAAATAAAAAAATTATTATAACTATTTACTTTATATATATATATATATAATATATATATATATATATATTATTATTTACTAGAATTGTAATTTTTATATTATAAATTATCTAAATTGTTATGCGTTAACATCGTGAATTATGAAACACCCGCGCGGACGTGTCTCCCGTCTTGTTTCTTCCTCTCCAAGCAGTGTGGACGTGTCTCCCGTCTTGTGGACGTGTCCCCGTCTTGTTTCTTCCTCTCCAAGCAGTGCGGATTGAGGTCGTTACCGCCGCTACCGACGCCGTTTTTTTTACTCTTCCAATAAGCGGCATTGACGCGATGCACCACTCGAACCAGCCGCCGGAACCAGTGGCGAAGATGCGTAATTCAGCGGCGGCGGCGGAGACAAGAAGACAAAGACGAGGTCGCTCTCTGTGTTTTATCATTATTTTCCAATATAACTCATCCGTGGTTTATCCATCCGATGCTGCGGTGAATCATGGCCTCCCTTCTCCCGCACCCACCCATTCTGAGATCTCTTCCGTCCTCCTCCACCGCCCCAACCAAGCCTGTCAAATCTTCTGCTTTCGCCATAAACCATTCTCCGAAGAAACCCCAGATCCATCTTCCTCAATTATCCTCCCTTTGCGAACAAGGCCTACTTCGGGAAGCATTCGCCCTCGTCACTCAATTCCAGTCTGAAAGCGATCTCCCTCTCGCCCCCGAAATTTATGGTGAACTTCTGCAAGGATGCATCTACGATCGAGCTCTGCCTCAAGGTCAGCAGATCCATGCCCGAATACTGAAATTTGGCTCTTTGTTCCATAGAAACGAGTATATGAAAACAAAATTGTTGATTTTTTACGCGAAATGTGGCTGCTTGGCGGTGGCCGAAGAGATGTTCCGCCAGCAGGGCCGACCTAATGCTTTCTCTTGGGCGGCCATGATTGGATTGCGCTGCCAACTTGGTTTGGATGAAGAGGCTTTGGTGGGTTTTGTGGAAATGCTGGAAGCTACTTGTTTTCCTGACAATTTCGTGATCCCTAATGCCCTAAAGGCATGTTCTTCGCTTCAATGCATCGGTTTTGGCAGAGGCATCCATTGCTATGCGCTGAAGATGGGTTTTGGGTCGTGTGTCTACGTTCTGAGCAGTCTTGTTGA
The DNA here is from genome assembly GCA_024364735.1 of Boesenbergia rotunda. Taxonomy (NCBI): domain Eukaryota; kingdom Viridiplantae; phylum Streptophyta; class Magnoliopsida; order Zingiberales; family Zingiberaceae; genus Boesenbergia; species Boesenbergia rotunda. Next base: position 827,782 of record JAGFNQ010001322.1, on the reverse strand, counting down.
TTTTTATGGAAAATGCACGATCTTAGGAGATGCTCGTAAGGTGTTCGAGGAAATGCCGGAGAGAAATGTGATTACTTGGAATGCCATGCTCGTGGGCAATGCTCACAATGGCTTCAATCTTGAGGTACTGGAACTATTTTATCATATGAGGACTGAAGGAATCCAACCAACTCGAGTTAGCATTTCGTGTTTGCTATCCTCATCTTCTAACCTTGAAGCTCTTGATGAAGGCAAACAAGGTCATGCTGTGGCAATCCTCATGGGTCTAGAACTGGACAATATCCTTGGTAGCTCCCTCATAAACTTTTATTGCAAGGCAGGGTTAATTGAGGATGCAGAGTGCATCTTCAACAGGATGGTCGACCGAGATGTAGTAATTTGGAACTTGCTAGTATCTGGCTATGTGCAGCATGGACAGATTGGCCATGTGCTGACTACTTGCTCCCAGATGATACAAGAGAATTTCAAATTCGATTCAGTTACTCTGACCAGCATCATAGCAGCCGCTGCCATTTCGAACAATCTATCTCTCGGCAAAGTTGCTCATAGCTACTGCATCAGGAATAATCTTGATTCAGATCTTGCAATTGCAAGTAGCATCATTGACTTGTATGGAACTTTTGGGAGGGTAGACAATGCACAGCGAGTGTTTGATCTTATTACAGATTCAAGAGATCTGGTGATGTGGAATATAATGATATCTGCTTATGCACACAATGGCTTGAGCAGTGAGGGTTTGAACCTTTTCTATCAGATGCAGCTAGAAAGTGTGCATCCTAATGTAATCTCATGGAACTCACTTATACTTGGTTTTCTTCGAAACAGTCAAGTTGATGACGCGTTAGCCATGTTTGCGGAGATGCAAAACAACGGAGTGTGCCCAAATATAATCACATGGACTAGTCTCATTCATGGGTTAGCAGAGAATGGATATGGTCATGAAGCAATAAATTTATATTTTCAAATGCAAACAGCTGGTATCAGACCCAATCCTACTAGCATTGTAGGACTGCTTTTAGCTTGCACAAATCTGTCCTCATTACACAATGGAAGGATGATTCATGGGTATATAACCAGACACAGGCTCGTACTGTCCCCATACATTGCGACATCTCTTATAGACATGTATTCAAAATGTGGAAGTATAGATCTTGCCACAAATGTATTCCAGATGGCCTCCCATAAGACGCTATTTGTTTACAATGTTTTGATATCGGGGTACGCTTTACATGGGAAGGCAAAAGAAGCTCTTACACTGTACGATGACATGTGTGAAAGGGGGATAACACCAGATGGATTCACCTTTACTGGACTCCTTTCTGCGTGTGCACATGCAGGGGCTTTTGCTGAAGGTATTAGGATTCTCACTGTGATGGTTTCAGTACATGATCTAACTCCCCAAAAGGAACACTATGGCTGTCTAGTTGCTCTTGTTGCACGCCAGGGCAAAATCAAGGAAGTGTTTGGTGCTTTATCTGCAACTTCCATTGCACTTGATGCATATACTTTGACATCTTTACTTACTTTGTGTAAAGAAAATCATGATATCGAGTTCTCAAAAGATCTTTCAGGGCACATTCTCGACTTGGAACCAGATAATGTTTCAAACTATGTTGCGCTAGCGAACCTGTATGCTCAATCTGGAAGGTGGAAGGAGGCATCGCATGTGAGAACGCTTATGAAACAGGGGGGAATGAAGAGGAACCCTGGCTGCAGTTGGATTCAGACAGGAGGCGAAACTCACGTATTTGCAGCTGCTGATCAATCTCATCCTCAGTTTGCTGAAATAGAGAGGGCATTGTTATGCTTGGACAAGCAAATGAAGAGCATTGGTTGTTCATCTTCCATTGACAAGTTGGGACAAACTCATGTCTATCAAGGTACTCCATGCCATTGAAGTTCAACTTCTTGCATGTTTGGATCCTAAATTTTCAAACAAGAATATCAGATGAGTGAGTTGCTCAAACAACTTGTAAAGAAATTTGATAACTTGAATAGTCCAGGACATTCAACTACAATTACAAAGAAGAACAAAAGCTAGAATTAGATTGTTAGTTGCAATATGAAATGGCGGCCGGTGAATGTAGATGAGATAACAGTGGCAATACAAGATGGGTATGGCAACTAGGTGGCAATAGACGATTTGCTCGCCCCCACTCCCCCGTCAATCCGTCCCAGTGTTAGCACGGAGGAGGTAAATCACGGGGCAACTAGCCCGGGATGGGTATGACAATTAGGAACAATGGCTGATGGATATTTTACCATATCATCATAACCTCAATATGAGAGTCGAAGGAGGGTTAAGGAGAAGGAATTAATGTTTACAATTAATAATCAACATGGTGTAACTAGTTTAATGTTCTTATGATACAGTAGAATCCTTATGATTTATCACGTAATGAAAATTTATTTGTCTAGATTTATTATAATTTTATACAGTGCACGGTAAATTTATTATTATTTCAGAGTATTTGACATTTGTTTGATAGTTTTTAAATGTGGGTATCCATTCGTAAGAACCTTTACAGATATTGCTCAAATTCAGAGAAGCCCTATAATTTACAAGCAACAATCTCGAGCCAAATCTATATATAAAATAAATAAATGATTCTTTGGGATATGATCGTTCTGAATTTGAATGCAATGAACAGATTGCATCAAAGTGCTACCAAGATATGGCTGAAAAAAAAGAAGAGGAAATTGATAATGCAAGGGCATCTTCCCTTCCCTCTCTAGATTAAAACAAACTCAAAAGACAACACTTTTGAGCCTTCGTTACCAGCATTAAAAAAAAGGATAACCTGGCGTTACCAGCATTACAAAAATAAATAAATATTATAATTTTTCTTTTTAAATTTATATTTATGAGATTTCATATGTGCTCATAGTTCAATTCTTCTTGTCAACAAATTTAGAAGGACGTGTGAGGTTATGCTTTGTTTACTGAACTGTAAGATTTTTAATTTTGCATATCTAACTTTCATCATATCAAAATCATATAGTGGATTCCATTTATACCCCTTCTTCTTTTCTATTCAAAAATTCAATAGTCTCAATTTGCATTGTTGAATTTAGATCGGAGCATATAGATACATTAAAAGATTTCCATTAGTATATTAATTTTGATTTGAAGTAATTTGAAATTCGTGTAGGTCCTTTACGGACCAGGTGAACACATCCTGGTTCTGTGTCAGGCAATCCACCAACGGCTGCCTTAACTCATCAGACAGGCCTGCTGCTATCTTGATTTTGGTTTCGGGTCGGTCAGGGAGCAACTGGGCCTCCTCCCTGTCTTCGTGCAATTCTGCCCATAGGGAGGTCTGCACCATATTACCGCTAGTGGGGGCTCGCCTTGCCTTCTGGCTTTCCGACCTAACATCATCCACATAGCATCGACGCACCACTCTCTGGTCCCCTTTAACCTCCCCGACCTTATCGCCGACCGGAAATTTTATCTTAAGGTAAAAAGTTAAGACTATTGCCCGATATTCATTGAGTGCGGGCCGCCCCAGAATGACATTGTAGGCGGAGGGGGCATCCATTATTAAGAAGGTGGACCACCTGGTTGTCTTCAGGGATTCCTCGCCGAGGGACACAGCCAGCCATATTTGTTTGATCGGCTGCACTTGGTTCGCCATAAACCCGAACAGCGACGTAGCTACCAACTCCAACTGAGAGGGTTCGATCTACAATTGGTCAAAGGCTCTTCTGTATAGTATGTTTACCGAGTTGCCTGTATCCACGATGGTGCGGTGGATCTAATAGTTGGCGATCAAGGCAGTGGCAACCAAGGCATCGTCGTGGGGGACCTCCAATCCTTGCAGATCCTGCGGCCCGAAACCGATCTAAGGGCCCTGCGCCTGGGTAGCACTTGTTCCCACCTGGTGAATTTCTAGCCTGTGTACCTGGGTTTTTCAAGCTCGGTTAGAGTCTCCTCCGGTTGGCCCCCCTGAGATTACATGGACACCTCCTCGGGGCGGCGTTCTGCTGATTGGCTCGGTCTTCATCTGCCTCTTCCGGCTCGGCCTGCCATCTAGGGGAAATAAGTGTCGGGCGGTAGGCGTGCTCTGCCTGGGTTCTTCTGTCATTGGGACAGCCGCGTGTCCACCACAACCGTGGCTACCCCTCGGGGAGACCTTATGGGTATTTCTCTGGTGGAAAGCGCAATAGTGCTTCCACCGAGTCGGCAGGCATCCCTGCGCTACTTGTTGCACTTGCCTTACCCCCAGCCCTACTAGGTCGATCGCCCCTCTACGACTGTGAATAGGGCCCCCTGGCGAGTGGGAGTTCAATGGGGAACTAGGCGTTGGGGCGGTGCCTGTCTCCTTTTTCCGAGTGGCTTGGGCTTCTTCCACATTGATGTATTTAACAGCCTTCCCCAAGAGACTGTCAAAGTCCTTTGGGGGCTTCCTAATCAGCGAACGGAAGAAATCTCTTCCTGTAACCCCTAGGAGAAGGCACTGATGAGAACATCAGGGGTTGCAGTCGGCACGTCCATGGCCACACCGTTGAATCTCTTGATGTAGGCTCGGAGTGATTCTTTCAGACTCTGTTTTAGTGCAAACAGGTTGAGGCTGGTCTTATGATGCCTCCGACTACTGGCGAAGTGTTGCATAAACAACCTTTGAGCTCCCCGAGACTTGACACGGACCCGGTTGGGAGCCGATCGAACCAACGCTGAGCCAGTTCGGTTAGGGTTGTCAAGAACGCCCGGCATTTGACGCCCTCGGGATATTGATGCAGCAAAGCTGTGCTTTCAAACTTCATAAGGTGCTCTTCGGGATCGCTGGCTCCCGAGTACTCCGGTATGGTGAAGAATCAGAGATGCTTGGGGACCGGGTCCTCGAGGACCTGCATGGAAAAAGGGTTGCGTGTTGGGGGGGACGGGGCAGGGTCGGCCAGGCCCTTCCCTTTGTCTGGGCATTGCTGGTGCGTCTGACTAGATGCGGATACCTCCGCGGGACCCAAGTGAGCTTCCTCTTCTCTAGCTCGGAAGAAAACAGAGGGAAAGGGGATGAGATGCCTTCTGGCCTGACGACGTTCCCAACCCGCTGAGTTGCCCATAATCGAGGGCTCATGGAGCCGGGTTGCGAGGCTACCAGCATGCAGGGGCAACTGGGGAGCCTTCTGGGCTTGAGCAGCCATTAAGAACTCGCACTCCTCCGGTGTGATGGTAACTGTCACTTTGTTGAGTTCTTCCATCATCCACTCTCGATTAGGCGAATTGCCCTCCTTCTAGCGCCAAATATGATCCTGTCAAAGAGCGAGGTGGATCTCCAACTTGATGACGAGCACAGCTTGTTGACGCAGATGAATGTGGGATCGCGCAGTGGTATTAAGAACTAATCCGGTTGAGGGGCAGTCGTCCTGTAGGGAAAACGATCGTCAGCAACCCGTCGGGAGAGTTTCCCGGCAAGGCCCTCCGATGATCAAGTCAGAATCCGGTGGAGAAGATAGAGCCAATGAAGAAAACTACTGTAGCTAGAAAAATTACGTGTACCTGTATGTGAAGAAAAGAAGGGTTTATATAGTCAGGGGACCCGACAACTTTTGGCCCTCTTCTGGCCCCTTTTTGTCCCATGCGAGGACAAGATTAGGAATTACTGTCAGTTTGCCGACCGGCTCCGCCCTATGTAGGGGACATCGTGGTATAGGTTGTCAGAGCCTGTCAGGAACCATACCGTGTCAGCGAGATCCTCGCGATTCGGACGTGAGTGGTGTCAGGTCCGAGTCGGCGAGTGTCGGCTCAGCTAATGCCTTTATATGCGAGATGTCAGAGAGTTGGTACTGCTACGGACAACGACAACTTCCAAGCTATAGTACACTCGGGGGAACGCCGATCGACATGCATAGAAAGGGCAGACCCACAGTGCCTAGGTGCACGCCTATCAGGATCATCGAACGGTAGTGCATTAGGGCGTGCCAACAAGTTAGCGTAGGGAACACCAAGCCGCAATACACTCGGGTACAAGCCGATCGGCTCGCGTAGGTAACCCCGAGCCTTACCATGCAAGGGTGTAGGTCGGTCAGCGCACCCAGGTTCCCCACCTGGTACCTCTCAGAGGGGTTTTAACATCTCAAACTCCGACCGGGCAACTAGCCGACCAGAGCGAAATTCGGGGTCGGCGACACTGCGACCGGCCGAGCGACGCTATGCCCGACCGGGTGGCTATGCTTCCCCACACCCCCTTGTGGGCTTGTCTTAGGGAGTTCATATTCTATCATTCCAGGCTCCCGGGCTACATCCGCTAATACCCCTTCTTTGCAAACTAGGCCTACTTCCAGGGAGCACCAGGCTGGCCGACCTTATTACACGACAGCTAGGGCGAGATCAGGCGCCATGCTTGACGGTGTCGGGAGGTTCGCCATTGAGGCTGGCATTAGGAGGGTGATGCGAAAGATGAGGGAGAGGAGATGTAGGCGAGTGTGGACCGGCTGAGGAGGAGAGTAATGGGGGATGGTGAAGGGAGTTCCAATGCCATGGAAAATATGCAATGTTTCTTAGATCGGATGAAGCAAAACACGCAATAGGAGATTCGAGATCGATCGAAGCTCGTTTGGTTTGTAGTTGAGTTAACTTTGACTTTTGAGTATGTTGTTCTCGCGAAGCGGAGAAGATAACTGCTAGACGATGTGGTGCAGATGCTGATCTAGGAAGACTCCTTAGCAGATGGTCGGATGGTGAGGGGTTCGAGGAGAGCTCTGGCAAATCTACAAGAAAAAAAAGACCATTAGAGGTCGGCTGGAGGTCTCCGACGCAGACACTCCGATGATCAAGTTAGAGCATTGGTGGAGAAAAAGTAGAAATAAGAGCTAAGACTAGAGAAGAGCACTTACCTTCGCGTGGAGAAGAGGGGCCCCTTTTATATATGTCTCTAACAATCTCCATCCTGTCAAGCCATCTTGTCACATTGATGTTAGAATCTTCCAAGATCTTCCTAGGCGTCCTTTAGTGTCAGATCGAGGTTATGATGGGGATGACGATCACAGACACCCATCAATCAAATCATCCTCATTAGTCTGCGTGAATCACCTTATTGCACTAATTAGTCCGTACGACGCCCATCGCCCATGTCTTACAAAGACACATTTTACCCGATCCGTATTCCAAGTAAGGTTCATGACAGGGTAGGGCATCTGTCTCGGTCGGACTGAGGACCTGGGCAACTGCTTGACTGACCAAGATTGCATTCGAAAAGTCAAGGGTCAAACTCAGCCTGGCAATCGGGCTCAGGACTCGTCCAGTCGGCACTTCCGGTCGGCTCGTTCGACCAGAGGGTTCGCCCGATTGGTCATCTCGCCCAATCTTAGGCAAGGCAGTTAAAGCAAACATATCCCACCCCCCAGGGCAGCCCTTCTCGTCAGCTGTCAGGGGCCGACCAGCTAGGCGAGCTGGGGTACGAAGCCTACTAGTCGTTGATCGGTCGCTTGACTCCACGTTAGTCGCCACCCAGCAAGGGGTCACCCGATTGGGGGCCAACTATCCGACCGGATCATAAGCCTCCCCTCAGGTCTAGTCGAAGGAGGCACCTAGTTCGACTGACTGGACTGTCCACTTGGTGATCTTTGTTGGAAACGAGATGGCTAGAGAGGGGGGGTGAATATAGCCAGACACAATTTTTTGGCTCTTTTCGAATCTTCTCTGTACTTAAGTTAGTAGCAGCGAAAAAAAATGCAGAGAAGCAAATTTAACAAAACTGCAGAAACAAAGAATACAAACCAAGGATCGCTAACAAGGATCGTTTACAAGGTTCGGGGATAACTTGCCCCTACTCCTTGGCGTGCCCGTGAGGTGGGCGATCCCTTGATCGTCGGCAGATCAAGCCCCGGTGAACTCCGGATAGTAGCAGCCTCCTTCTCGGTGGAGAAACCTCTCCACAAGTGATCTCAAGAAGATACAAGTTAAGCACAGAGACACTCGAGAAGACAAGCTCACAAAGATGTAACAAGATCGCTCAAGCACAAAGCAACAGAGAGCACGAACACAGCCCAGCCAAACTTCCCAAGTTTCTGTCTTGTTCGCCCCTACTTCCAGCTTCGCCACTTAAGCTCTGCTCACCATCACAAGCTTCATCAGCATCCACTGAGCCAGCCTGAACCCACTGACCTCCCTGAGCACTCAGTCCACTGAAGACCTCCTCTCCAGCTGAGCCTCTGTCAGTCGCCAGCTGCGTCAGTTGCCCGTTGAAACCTGAGAACGAGAAACAGCCAAACCTGCTCAACGGAAAGCCTCCCATTGACCCTCTTTGAGTGTTTGAATCACCTGCTATCACCTGCACACTCCAACAGAGGCTTAGCAATGCATATCAAAACATATCAGCAGTGTATCAGAGAATCGGCAGTGAAAACAGACGCGATCAGAGCTTCTGACAGCGTATTTGAATTAAAGTTCTGCGCCTGATCGGTCACCAGACCGATCAGGGAGGAGCCTGATCGGTCACCAGACCGATCCAGCAGTCTTCTGCACACTCCTGATTGGTCCCCAGACCAATCAGGCTCCAGCCTGATCGGTCACCAGACCAATCAGGCTGCTTCCAGACCGATCAGGAGTCATCCTGATCGGTGATAGTGAGAACCTTGCGACAAATGATCGTTCACTAGACCGATCTGAGCAGTATCCCTGATCGATCACCAGACCGATCAGGAGCAGATCAGCAGGGGAACTCAACTCACTGTTCGCTCCCTGATCGGTCATCAGACCGATCAGGAGCTGTGCAGTGAGTGAAACACACACTCCCTGATCGGTCACCAGACCGATCAGACATCGCTGGATCGGTCACCAGACCGATCCACGAAGGAGCAGCGTGCCAACACCCTGATCGGTCACCAGACCGATCCAAGGACGCAGACCTAGCCTTCCAAGCTAGGATTTCATTCACCTTAGCCCTCCAAGCTAAGGATTTTTCAATCTAACTCTCCAAGTTGGGAATTTGCACCTAACCCTCCAAGTTAGGACTTTTCACCTAGTCCTCCAAGCTAGGACTTTTCACCTAGCCCTCCAAGCTAGGACTTTTCACCCAACCCCTCCGAGTTAGACCTTCATCCAACCTAGCCCTCCAAGCTAGGCACCTGACCCTCCAAGCCAGGACTTTTCACCTAGCCCTCCAAGCTAGGACTTTTCACCTAACCCTCCAAGTTAGGACTTTTCACCTAGCCCTCCAAGCTAGGACTTTTCACCTAGCCCTCCAAGCTAGGACTTTTCACCCACCTCTTCCGAATTAGGACTTTTCAACACCTGGCTTCACTCACCAGGACCCGGCTTCACTCACCGGGATTTCCAACACCTGGCTTCACTCACCAGGATCCGGCTTCACTCACCGGGATTTCCATCACCTGGCTTCACTCACCAGGACCCGGCTTCACTCACCGAGATTTCAACCTAGCTTCACAAGCTAGGACCTGGCTTCACTCACCAGGGTTTCATGCCCAGTCCCCGACCAGGACTTTAACCCAAATTCGCTCAACCAAACTTAAATCATTGTCAAACACCAAAACAACAACCGGGCCAGACTGCATCAACAATCTCCCCCTTTTTGTTGTTTGACAACCCGATTTAAGTTTAGGTATCAATCAATTGAAGTCCGTTCAATTCTCATAAGGGAATCATGATCCTCCCCCTATAATAACCATAAACTTAATCAGCCATTTTCTCCCCCTTTGTCAAACATCGAAAAGGGTATGGTTATTAAGTTTGAACACACCTCCCCCTCAATCAAGGGTCTCCCAAAAAAAAATAATCAAAGGATAATTTCTGAATTGCATATGAGAGGCATATACCATAAATGTATCATGGCAACAATGTATACGCATCATATGACAACAATTATCGCAGTTCCATCAAACTGATGATCGATACAGAAAAATTTCTGATTTATCTATGAACGATCAATTTTCAGAAAAATTTCTGTAATTCTGATTCGCACAAGATCGAACTGCATTAACACTTGGACTTCCATGTGAAGACATATACAGAAGTATATCATGGTCAAATGCGTATATGCTTCATAGGACGAGTAAGGAATGCAACTGTATCTGAAACATAATCCTGAGTGGTCTCCGTGACCAATCAGGTTCGTTGATTACTTGATACAGAGATATTTCTTATTAGTCTGGGGAGCGATCAAATTTCAGAAAAATTCCTGAAACTCTGATACATTCCTGGTCAGACTGCATTAACAATTTGCATTCCACAATAGGGGTGTAGACTCTATTGATATTCGGTATTTCAGAAAAATTTCTGAAACACGACATTAAGAACAAGAGTCATGATTTGGATTTCTTGACTGAAAATTATCCCTCATCAAGGAGCAAGAGATCAAACGACATGATTCACACAACCCGTTCATATGAATTTCAAAAATTTCAACACGGGCTTGTATCGAATCAGTATAAGATTTGCTCCGAGTATGACTAGGATGATCCAATTATACTTGGTTTGTATCAGATTTGTTTGTAGTATGATCATTAAACTGATACAATTCTATGGAAGGTGATTGGTCTCAGGAATTTTTGTATCAATTTAGAACGATCTGGGAGTTCCTTGATCAGAAATGATCTGATCGGTCGCCAGACCGATCAGAGTGAGTCCTGATCGGTCGGTGGACCGATCAGGTATGACACAGACAGGTTTCTGAAACTGAGAAGTTTCAGAAACGGTTCTGTTTCAACGTTTGAACACTCTAAACCCTAACACAATCAAATTTAACTCCTAACAGAGTTCCGTCAAACAATACTCATGTTCCTTAACCAAAGAAAACAACATGATTTGCATCTCTTTAACTAACATGTATATTTTCAAATCATGCAATATCTCCAATATAACTTGAGAGTAAAACTCATAAATACAAAGTTTAAAGTGTGATTCTAGAAAACATGGTGAATTTGAAAGTGATCAACATATGATTAAATTTCAGAACATGCCTATATAACATTAGATTTCATGATACAAACTATGATCAATCTTTCAAAAACATGCTTGTATCAAATTTGATGAATACGTTCTAAGTATGAACTTGAGTCCCAAACACAGGTTTATATCAAAGCATGATCAGAGGGAAATCAAACAAGTCATGGAACTTAAAACTTCATAACCTATGTGATCATGTTGTTCTTAACCAAAATTAGGTTTGTGCCAATTCCAATGGATGATCAAAATTCTAAAACATGCTTATTTCACATCATGATCAATTTAAGCTATGTGTTCATATTGTTCTTAATCAAAATGAGCATGTCATAGATTAATGTTAATCATCCAAACATCAAAGTCATGGCATACTCATCTAGATTCATCTCCAAAATAATAAGAAAAGCTTAAGCCTAGGCCTTAAACTCATGTTCTTTGTCTAATCATGTATTGTGAGATTTTCATAGTGATTTTCACAAACCATGTGTTCTTCATGTTGGCATACAAGAAAATCATGGCATACTTGATCATGGAAGAACTTAAACACTAAAGTAGATTATACCATGACTAAGTACTTTAACACATGAATACCATAAAAATCACTAGCCAAGGGATTACATTGTCATAATATCTAAAACAATGAAGCTCAAAGCATTTAATTCGAATTTCCCATAACCAACCATGTAAATGACAATTTTTTTTTTGGTCATGGGTTTGGAGCACCAAATATCAACCTCCCATGTTGATAGATGCTCCCCCTCAAATAATGCTTATACAATTCTAAAGATAGAGGTTTTAGGTACCCAAATTTTGGGACCTAAAGAACCTTCAATCAAAGACTTTGGCATCCATGCCTTAGTCTTTTTCTTTCTAACCTTTTAAACCCTAGAATTATTTTGTGATCTAAAATGGGTTCTAGACATCAATGACATGAAACTTGATTCTTTAGGTTGGTAACCTAAGCCAACCTTGTTGTAAACCGCTTTTTGTGAATTTAGTATCATGTCTAGAGTTTTAGAACTAGTTGAAAACTTCTCAAGAATATTCTTGAGGTTTTCAACTTTGCTCTTCAAATCCTTATTTTCATCCTCAAGGAATTTGTCATGCAAATCATTAATGTCCTCAACCTTAGAGGATTTCAATTCTTTTACCTCCAACCTTAATGCTTTGACTTTGGCCTTAGATTTCTTTAACAATTTGGTTAAACATGCAATAGCTCTATAGCACTTATCTAACTCGGGAGAAATTACCTCTTCATCATCCGAAGATGATGAAGGCGCGGTTGAGGAGTCACTTGATTCATCACTCTCCTCCTTTGACTCTTGTAGTGCCACTAGAGCCACGTGACAGTGGATGTCCTCCTCCTTGTCAATCTTCTTCTTCCTTTTGTTTCCTGCCACAAAAGCAAACTCTTTCTCCTTGGGGCCTTGGTTAGAGATCTCATGTAGCTCCATCTCACAAAATAAGTCCTCTAACTTAACAAAAGATAAGTCCTTGGAAACCTTGTAAGCATCCACCATGGATGACCACAAGACATTCCTAGGAAATGATTTAAGGACATACCTCACTAGGTCTCGGTTTTCTACCTCTTCACCAATGGAGTGGAGACTATTCAATACTTCTTTGAATCGACAATGAAGCATACTTACATTTTCACTTTCTCCCATTGTCAAGTTCTGAAGTTGGCTGTGAAGGAGATCCTTCTTGGCAGTCCGGGTGTCTTGAGTTCCTTTATGGAGCTCAAGAAGTTTATTCCATAGATCTTTGGCAGAGGTGAAGGGGCCAACCTTGATTAGCTGTTCTTTGGTCATCCCACATTGCAAGGTCACGACAGCTTTGGCATTTGCTTCCCCCTTCCGGATTTGCTCAGGCGACCACTTGGAAAACTCAAGCTCCTTTCCTTCATTATCTTTTGGAAGGGAAAACCCCTCCTTGACAGTGAACCACAAACTCATGATTGTCTTTAAGTAAAACTCCATTCTTGACTTCCAATATGAAAAATCTGTGCCGTCAAAGAATGGAGGTCGGTTTGTGCTGTAGCCTTCTCTTCCAGCCATCTTGCTGTAAGCTCTCGGATGTTAAACCGTGAACAGAGCCCCAAGCTCTGATACCACTTGTTGGAAACGAGATGGCTAGAGAGGGGGGGCTGAATATAGCCAGACACAATTTCTTGGCTCTTTTCGAATCTTCTCTGCACTTAAGTTAGTAGCAGCGGAAACAAAACAAATGCAGAGAAGCAAATTTAACAAAAATGCAGAAACAAAGAATACAAACCAAGGGTCGCTAACAAGGATCGTTTACAAGGTTCGGGGATAACTTGCCCCTACTCCTTGGCGTGCCCGTGAGGTGGGCGATCCCTTGATTGTCGGCAGATCAAGCCCCGGTGAACTCCGGATAGTAGCAGCCTCCTTCTCGGTGGAGAAACCTCTCCACAAGTGATCTCAAGAAGATACAAGTTAAGCACAGAGACACTCGAGAAGACAAGCTCACAAAGATGTAACAAGATCGCTCAAGCACAAAGCAACAGAGAGCACGAACACAGCCCAGCCAAACTTCCCAAGTTTCTGTCTTGTTCGCCCCTGCTTCCAGCTTCGCCACTTAAGCTCTGCTCACCATCACAAGCTTCATCAGCATCCACTGAGCCAGCCTGAACCCACTGACCTCCCTGAGCACTCAGTCCACTGAAGACCTCCTCTCCAGCTGAGCCTCTGTCAGTCGCCAACTGCGTCAGTTGCCCGTTGAAACCTGAGAACGAGAAACAGCCAAACCTGCTCAACGGAAAGCCTCCCATTGACCCTCCTTGAGTGTTTGAATCACCTGATATCACCTGCACACTCCAACAGAGGCTTAGCAATGCATATCAAAACATATCAGCAGTGTATCAGAGAATCGACAGTGAAAACAGACGCGATCAGAGCTTCTGACAGCGTATTTGAATTAAAGTTCTGCGCCTGATCGGTCACCAGACCGATCCAGCAGTCTTCTGCACACTCCTGATTGGTCCCCAGACCAATCAGGCTCCTGCCTGATCGGTCCCCAGACCAATCAGGCTCCTGCCTGATCGGTCACCAGACCAATCAGGCTCCAGCCTGATCGGTCACCAGACCAATCAGGCTGCTTCCAGACCGATCAGGAGTCATCCTGATCGGTGATAGTGAGAACCTTACGACAAATGATCGTTCACTAGACCGATCTGAGCAGTATCCCTGATCGGTCACCAGACCGATCAGGAGCAGATCAGCAGGGGAACTCAACTCACTGTTCGCTCCCTGATCGGTCATCAGACCGATCAGGAGCTGTGCAGTGAGTGAAACACACACTCCCTGATCGGTCACCAGACCGATCAGACATCGCTGGATCGGTCACCAGACCGATCCACGAAGGAGCAGCGTGCCAACACCCTGATCGGTCACCAGACCGATCCAGGGACGCAGACCTAGCCTTCCAAGCTAGGATTTTATTCACCTTAGCCCTCCAAGCTAAGGATTTTTCAATCTAACTCTCCAAGTTGGGAATTTGCACCTAACCCTTCAAGTTAGGACTTTTCACCTAGCCCTCTAAGCTAGGACTTTTCACCCAACCCCTCCGAGTTAGACCTTCATCCAACCTAGCCCTCCAAGCTAGGCACCTGACCCTCCAAGCCAGGACTTTTTCACCTAACTCTCCAAGATGAGACTTTTCACCTAACCCTCCAAGTTAGGACTTTTCACCTAGCCCTCCAAGCTAGGACTTTTCACCTAGCCCTCCAAGCTAGGACTTTTCACCCACCTCTTCCGAATTAGGACTTTTCAACACCTGACTTCACTCACCAGGACCCGGCTTCACTCACCGGGATTTCCAACACCTGGCTTCACTCACCAGGACCCGGCTTCACTCACCGGGATTTCCATCACCTGGCTTCACTCACCAGGACCCGGCTTCACTCACCGGGATTTCAACCTAGCTTCACAAGCTAGGACCTGGCTTCACTCACCAGGGTTTCATGCCCAGTCCCCGACCAGGACTTTAACCCAAATTCGTTCAACCAAACTTAAATCATTGTCAAACACCAAAACAACAACCGGGCCAGACTGCATCAACAATCTTTTGTCATGGCTGACATCACCGATCCTAATGGCCATCCCTGACGTGGGATGGTGCGTGTACGGTTGGGAATACGCTCATGATGTTGACGATCTCAGCCTTCTATCGTCATAAATGTCTCTCTCTCTTCCTTTGCCACGTGTCGCTCCCTGACTGGGCGGACGATTCTCGAAGCATCGGCGCCAGACTAAGGCACACATTTTGTCAAAGACGATTTTCGAGGCCTTACAGGATTGGTCCAGCAATGGGTGTTAGATCTGGCCCCACGCCTTTCAAAGGCACATCGGATAGTTGAGGGAGGCGGAGCTCTCCTATAAATAGTCCCTTGGGACCACAAGCCATATTTTCCTCGCTCCTCCTCACTGCTCCTCTCCCCTCGCTCTGCGACTTTTGGCGGTCCCTGTGTTCTAGCATCCGATGTTTTCCGAAAATCGCAGCGATCCGTCAAGTTTTTTCCCAGGTCAATCATCCGGTCAGATCATCCTATTGGATTTTCTTTTCTCTTTCAATCTTTCTATTATGGCTCTAGAAATGTCGGTTGGCATTCCCGGTTTGTGGTATACCACAGCTATCTCTGAGATGGGAAACCGTGATTTGACTCCATCTGCTCGGATTATCAGGTCCCGACCAACTATAGGTTAATCATACTCAACAACTTAGACCGCCCTAACCTTCCACCACTCGACTTCTTTACTGATTTTAAAGACCAATTTTTGGCCGACCTACGGTTTCTTGTCCATCCATTTATCATTGAGGTCTATAAGTATTTCCAAATTCTCCTAACCCAATTAGCTCTGAATGCTATTCGGATACTCTATGGTACTGTTGTCCATTTTACCCTATACCGAGTGCCTCTTCACCCCTGAGCCTTCCATTTCTTCTACTGTCTCAAGAAGCAGGAGCCCGACAACTTATTCTTCCAGGCCCAAGCCAAATCCTCTTTCTTTGACAAGGGCCCCTCTTCCAACAAGGGTTGGAAAACTCATTATCTATTATTCATCAACACCACTCCCACACAAAGTTGGCTGACCAAATGGATAGAGGATCTGCTAGCCCAACCAGTGTTGCCCAAAAACTACCGCTCGAACCCCCTCTTTTAGTCGACCTTTGCCAGAGTCAGCGGACTTCGCTTCAATATCATCCCTGCTGCTTGAGGGGGTGCTATACATATTTGGTCTCAGCCAAATATCCGCCAACCTGCCACTTCCTTTTGGTACATTCTCTACTCTTTTACATACTTTTTGGCTCTAACTAAACTTCTTCTCCTTTTGCAGCTCAAGTCATATGGCAAGTTCTGCTCAGTGAGGAGCTCGGCTTGGACAAAGCCAAGCTGGAGTCTCGAGCGGCGACCGAGTTAGCCAAGCGGGCTATAGCACTCGTCGCTCGGCCGCTATGGCCACCGACAGTGAAGCCACCCCGACCGTGGCTCCTCCAACCAAGCAGGCGCAAGTGACTCCTTCAGAGTTGACAGAAGAGGAGATGACCACACTCAGAAGGCGCAAAAGGTGTCGGTTGGCTACACCTTCGGTTATCACTTTAGAGGACAAACTGGTGGATGAGGCCCATGACCTGACCTTTGTTGATGCAGTCTGGCCCGGTTGTTGTTTTGGTGTTTGACAATGATTTAAGTTTGGTTGAGCGAATTTGAGTTAAAGTCCTGGTCGGGGACTGGGCATGAAACCCTAGTGAGTGAAGCCAGGTCCTAGCTTATGAAGCTAGGTTGAAATCCCGGTGAGTGAAGCCGGGTCCTGGTGAGTGAAGCCAGGTGTTGGAAATCCCGGTGAGTGAAGTCGGGTCCTGGTGAGTGAAGCCAGGTGTTGGAAATCTCGGTGAGTGAAGCCGGGTCCTGGTGAGTGAAGCTAGGTGTTGGAAATCCCGGTGAGTGAAGCCGGGTCCTGGTGAGTGAAGCCAGGTGTGGAAAAGTCCTAACTCGGAAGGTTGGGTGAAAAGTACTAGCTTGGAGGGCTAGGTGAAAAGTCCTAACTTGGAGGGTTAGGTGAAAAATCCCAACTGGAGGGTTAGGTGAAAAGTCCTGGCTTGGAGGGTCAGGTGCTTAGCTTGGAGGGCTAGATTGGATGAGGGTCTAACTCGGAGGGGTTGGGTGAAAAGTCCTAGCTTGGAGGGCTAGGTGAAAAGTCCTAGCTTGGAGGGCTAGGTGAAAAGTCCTAACTTGGAGGGTTAGGTGCAAATTCCCAACTTGGAGAGTTAGATTGAAAAATCCTTAGCTTGGAGGGCTAAGGTGAATGAAATCCTAGCTTGGAAGGCTAGGTCTGCGTCCCTGGATCGGTCTGGTGACCGATCAGGGAGTTGACACGTTGCTCCTTCGTGGATCGGTCTGGTGACCGATCCAGCGATATCTGATCGGTCTGGTGACCGATCAGGGAGTGTGTGTTTCACTCACTGCACAGCTCCTGATCTGTCTGGTGACTGATCAGGGAGCGAACAGTGAGTTGAGTTCCCTTACCAATCAGGTCCAGAACGGTCCGGTGACCGATCAGAGACTTAGGATTTGATTAAAGAATCACTGTTCACTCAAGCCTGATTGGTCTGGTGACCGATCAGGCAGGAGCCTGATTGGTCTGGGGACCAATCAAGAGTGTGCAGAAACTGCTGGATCGGTCTGGTGACCGATCAGGCTCCTCCCTGATCGGTCTGGTGACCGATCAAGAGCAGAACTGTAATTCAAATAAGCTGTCAGAAGCTCTGATCGCGTCTGTTTTTACTGCCGATTCTCTGATACACTACTGATATGTTTTGATATGCATTGCTAAGCTTCTGTTGGAGTGTGCAGGCTTTACAGGGATGGATTCAAACACTCAAGGAGGGTCAAAGAGAGGCTTTCCGTTGAGAAGGTTTGGCAGTTTTCCATCGCAGGTTACAACGGGCGCTGCTGGCAACGGCTGGAAGCTGACCTGGGGCTGGGGCTCGACTGAGGAGAGTTCAGTGAGTCCAGAGGAGGTCAGGGGTAGCTGGCTTGTTGCAGGTGAGCAGCTGGGAGCTGTGTGGAGCGTCTGTGAGTTGGCGATGGCAGCTAGGATAAGTGTGGGCTGGCGATGAAGAGAAGGGAGTTCTCTCTACTGCAGCAACACTTGATCCATCCTTAGCAATCACTCTGAGTCTTGAAGCTTCTGCAAACTTTGATCATCCTTTGAAGCTTGAGAGACTTGAGCACTAAGAAGGACTCGTGGCAAGGCGATCAACAAGCAAACAAGGAAGAGCTAAGTGAAGGCTCTTGCCGAGGTTGTGCTGGGGTGTTGTTTGTGCTTGTAAGCGTTTCTCTTCATCTGCTTGTGCTCTATAAGTCTCTGATTGTCTCTGTGCTTTTCATTCTACATCATCTTGTTGAGACATTTTGTGGAGAGGTTACTCCACCGAGAAGGAGGATTTGATATCCGGATTTCCGGGGCTTGATCTGCCGACGATCAAGGGATCGCCCACCTTAAGGGCATGCCAAGGAGTAGGGGTAAGTTATCCCCGAACCTTGTATATCGAAGTGTTAGTGTCCATTTTGTCTGCTCTTCATTTCTGCAACTTGCATTTCTGTTTGTATTTGTCTTCTGCTGCTAATCTCTCAAGTGCAGAAATCCTTAAGCTCAAAGAAATTGTGTCTAGCTATATTCACCCCCCCTCTATAGCCATCTCGTTCCCAACAAGTGGTATCAGAGCGTGGGGCTCTACTTTAACGGCTTAACATCCGAGAGCTAACAAAGATGGCCATGGGAAGAGAAGGGTTTAGCACCAACCGACCTCCACTCTTCGACGGCACTGATTTTTCATATTGGAGGTCGAAGATGGAGTTTTATCTCAAAACCAACCTCAGCATGTGGTTTGCTGTCAAGGAAGGTTTTTCCACTCCTAAAGATGCTGAGGGAAAAGAGATGAACTTCTCAAGTTGGTCGGCAGATCAAATCCGGAAAGGTGAAGCCGATGCGAAAGCGGTGGTAACTTTGCAATGCGGGTTGACCAAGGACCAAATAATCAAGGTTGGTCCCTTCACAAGTGCTAAAGACCTATGGAGCAAGATCATTGAGCTCCATGAAGGCACTCAAGACACCCGGACTGCCAAGAAGGACCTTCTTCTCACCCAACTTCAAAATTTGTCCATGGAAGAGAATGAAACTGTAGTTACACTCCATGGACGACTCAAAGAAATCCTCAACGGTCTCCACTCCATTAATGAGAAGGTAGAGAACCGAGATCTTATAAGGTATGTCCTCAAAGCTTTTCTTAGGAATGCCTTGTGGTCATCCATGGTGGATGCTTACAAGGTGTCCAAGGATTTATCTTTTGTTAAGTTAGAAGATCTATTACATGAGATCTCTAACAAAAGTTCAAAAGAGAAAGGTATTGCTTTAGTGGCAGGTGACAACAAGAAGAAGAAGAAGGGGAAGAAGAAGGAGAAGGAAATCTCTTCATCTTCATCCTCATCCGAGTCCGAGGAGGAGGGCAGCTGGTCTTCTTCCTCCGAGATGACCAACTTTGTTAGAAGGATGATGAGGAAGAGCCGGCGCCTCAAGGGTAAAGGTAACCCAAGTGAAGTTAAATTTGATAAGTCTAATGTTACTTGTTATGAGTGTAGCAAGAAAGGACATTACAAGGATGAATGTCCGAAGTTAAAGAAGAAGAATGATAAATCAAAGAAGAAAAGGAAGGCCTTGAGGGCCACATGGGATGAATCGTCCTCTAGTTCATCCGAAGAAGAGAAGGAGGAGAAGTATACTCATCACCGTGCTCTCATGGCCATAGAGGATTCAAATGAAGTGGAGAGTAGAGATGAATCAAGCTCCTCAACCGCGCCTTCATCATCTTCGGATGATGAAGAGGTAATTTCTCCCGAGCTAGATAAGTGCTATAGAACCATTGCATGTCTAGCTAGATTGCTTAAAAAATCCAAGAATAAAGTTAAATTGTTGAAATTGGAAGTAGAAGAGTTGAAATCCTCTAGGGTGGAGGATATTAATGATTTTCATGAGAAATCCTCTAAGGATGAGGATCTTGATAATTTGCATGTTAAAAATCTTGAGGATGAAAATAAGGACTTAAAGAGCGAAGTTGAAAATCTCAAGAATGTTCTTGAGAAATTCTCATCTAGCTCCAAAACCTTAGACATGATACTCAATTCCCAAAGGGCGGTTTATAATAAGGCCGGTATAGGTTACCGACCTAAGGAACCAACCTTTGTATCATTAATGTCAAGAACCCAATTTAGATCATCAAATGATTCTAGGGTTCAAAAGGTTAGAAAGAAATTGACTAAGGCATGGGTGCCAAAGTCATTCATTGTAGATTCCTTAGGTCCCAAAATTTGGGTATCTAAAACCTCCATATTTAGAATTGTATAGCTTTAATTGAGGGGGAGCATCTATCAACATGAGTGGTTGATATTTGGTGCTCCAAACCCATGACCAACAAAAATTGTCATTCACATGATTGGTTATGGAATGTTCAAATTAAGTGTTTTGATCTTCAGTGTCTTAGCTCTTATAACAATATGATCTCTTGGCTAGTAAGTTATGAAATCTCATTTGGGTAATAAGGAAACTTTTCATGCAATGAATGATAGTATATCCATGCTTCAAAATAAATCTACAAGTTTTGGAAAAATTATATATATTGCATGAAGGATTTAGATTCACACATAACTTGCTCTTGCCATGAATTGCTTCGAATAATTGGTTTTCTTGTAGCAATTTATGTTTTACTGCAATTTGTGTTTTCATGCAAGTTATGGTTTATGAAATGTCTTATCTCAAGCCCAAGTATGCCATGAGTATCTTGTATGTGTTATAGCACATGAATGCATGTTTAAGAACAAGATGAACATATAGTTTGGGCTGATCATTATGAAAATCTCACAAGGCATCACCATGAGTTTTAAAATTCACTGTTTAACCTTCTATGACCTAGTGATTCCCTTGTATCAAACTAAGGTTTCTTGATATGATTATGCTTTGGTACAAACATGTTTCGATACTCAAGTTCATGCTTAGAAAATACTATCATGCTATGACACAAATCATGATATATATTTTGATTAAGGGAACCTTTAGAATCAAATGGATTACCTCTATGCTTTGACACAAATCATGTTGATCATGTTTTGGGAATTTGGTATTAGTATCATATATTGATGATTGTTTGAAGAAATGTATTTTGATTGAAGGAACCCTTAGGAACAAACGGATTACACATGATTGTATTAGGGTTTAGGAATGGTTGAGATTTGAAACAAAGTTGATTTCATAGTTTCTGAAATTTTGTTTCTGAAACTGAAAAACCATTCTGTATCAGATCTGATCGGTCCATTGACCGATCAGGGATCACTCTGATCGGTCCGGTGACCGATCAGACCAACTCTGATCAAGGAACTCCTAGATCGTTCCAAATTGATCCAAAACCTCCTCAAGTCAATCTCTTCTCATCAAATCGTATCAGTGTAATGATAATACCACATACAAATCTGATACAAACCAATTACAATTGACACATATTTGATTACCCATTGGTACAAACCTGGTACTAAGGGAGCATAAATTTGTTCAAGTGATACAAACCTGATACTTAATAGTGATTTGATACAAACCTATGTTTGGATGTTCAAATTCATAAGAAAGGGTTTGTTGAGTCATGACTCTTGATCTTAATGTCGTGTTTCGAAAATTTTTCTGAAATGACGAATATTAATAGAGTCATCTCCCCTGTTACGGAATGCAAATTGTCAATGCAGTCTGATCAGGAACGTATCAGAGGTTCAGGAATTTTTCTGAAATCTGATCGCTCCCCAGACTAATCAAAATACTTCTGTATCACGTAATCAACAGACCTGGTTGGTCACGGAGACCAATCAGGACTATGTTTCAAATACAGATGCATTCCTTACTTGTCATGTGAAGCATATACGTATTTGACCATGATATACTTCTGTATATGTCTTCACATGAAATTTCGAATGTTAATGCAGTCTCATCTTGAATGAATCAGAATTACAGAAATTTTTCTAAAAATTGATTGTTCATAGATACATCAGAAATTTTTCTGTATCGATCATCAGTCTGATGGAACTGCGATAATTATTGCCATATGATGCATATACATTGTTGCCATGATACATTTATGGTATATGTCTATCATATGCAATTCAAAAATCATTCTTTGACTTACTTGTCATATGAAACATATACATGCTTGACCATGATATTATTCTGTATATGTTTTCATGTGCGATTCAAAAAAAAATTACCTTTGATTATTTTGGGTTTGGGGAAAGACCCTTGGTTAAGGGGGAGTTTGATGTTTAAACTTAATAACCATACCCTTTTCGATGTTTGATAAAGGGGGAGAAAATGACTGATTAAGTTTATGGTTATTATAGGGGGAGGATCATGATTCCCTTATGAGAATTGAATGGATTTCAATTGATTGATACCTAAACTTAAATCGGGTTGTCAAACAACAAAAAGGGGGAGATTGTCGATGCAGTCTGGCCCGGTTGTTATTTTGGTGTTTGACAATGATTTAAGTTTGGTTGAGCGAATTTGGGTTAAAGTCCTGGTCGGGGACTGGGCATGAAACCCTGGTGAGAGAAGCCAGGTCCTAGCTTGTGAAGCTAGGTTGAAATCCCGGTGAGTGAAGCCGGGTCCTGGTGAGTGAAGCCGGGTCCTGGTGAGTGAAGCCAGGTGTTGGAAATCCCGGTGAGTGAAGCCGGGTCCTGGTGAGTGAAGCCAGGTGTTGGAAATCTCGGTGAGTGAAGCCGGGTCCTGGTGAGTGAAGCCAGATGTTGGAAATCCCGGTGAGTGAAGCCGGGTCCTGGTGAGTGAAGCCGGGTCCTGGTGATTGAAGCCAGGTGTGGAAAAGTCCTAACTCGGAAGGTTGGGTGAAAAGTCCTAGCTTGGAGGGCTAGGTGAAAAGTCCTAACTTGGAGGGTTAGGTGAAAAGTCCCAACTGGAGGGTTAGGTGAAAAGTCCTGGCTTGGAGGGTCAGGTGCCTAGCTTGGAGGGCTAGGTTGGATGAGGGTCTAACTCGAAGGGGTTGGGTGAAAAGTCCTAGCTTGGAGGGATAGGTGAAAAGTCCTAGCTTGGAGGGCTAGGTGAAAAGTCCTAACTTGGAGGGTTAGGTGCAAATTCCCAACTTGGAGAGTTAGATTGAAAAATCCTTAGCTTGGAGGGCTAAGGTGAATGAAATCCTAGCTTGGAAGGCTAGGTCTGCGTCCCTGGATCGGTCTGGTGACCGATCAGGGAGTTGACACGCTGCTCCTTCGTGGATCGGTCTGGTGACCGATCCAGCGATATCTGATCGGTCTGGTGACCGATCAGGGAGTGTGTGTTTCACTCACTGCACAGCTCCTGATCGGTCTGGTGACCGATCAAGGAGCGAACAGTGAGTTGAGTTCCCTTACCAATCAGGTCCAGAACGGTCCGGTGACCGATCAGAGACTTAGGATTTGATTAAAGAATCACTGTTCACTCAAGCCTGATTGGTCTGGTGACCGATCAGGCTGGAGCCTGATTGGTCTGGTGACCGATCAGGCAGGAGCCTGATTGGTCTGGGGACCAATCAGGAGTGTGCAGAAACTGCTGGATCGGTCTGGTGACCGATCAGGCTCCTCCCTGATCGGTCTGGTGACCGATCAGGAGCAGAACTTTAATTCAAATAAGCTGTCAGAAGCTCTGATCGCGTCTGTTTTTACTGCCGATTCTCTGATACACTACTGATATGTTTTGATATGCATTGCTAAGCTTCTGTTGGAGTGTGCAGGCTTTACAGGGATGGATTCAAACACTCAAGGAGGGTCAAAGAGAGGCTTTCCGTTGAGCAGGTTTGGCAGTTTTCCATCGCAGGTTACAACGGGCGCTGCTGGCAACGGCCGGAAGCTGACCTGGGGCTGGGGCTCGACTGAGGAGAGTTCAGTGAGTCCAGAGGAGGTCAGGGGTAGCTGGCTTGTTGCAGGTGAGCAGCTGGGAGCTGTGTGGAGCGTCTGTGAGTTGGCGATGGCAGCTTGGATAAGTATGGGCTGGCGATGAAGAGAAGGGAGTTCTCTCTACTGCAGCAACACTTGATCCATCCTTAGCAATCACTCTGAGTCTTGAAGCTTCTGCAAACTTTGATCATCCTTTGAAGCTTGAGAGACTTGAGCACTAAGAAGGACTCGTGGCAAGGCGATCAACAAGCAAACAAGGAAGAGCTAAGTGAAGGCTCTTGCCGAGGTTGTGCTGGGGTGTTGTTTGTGCTTGTAAGCGTTTCTCTTCATCTGCTTGTGCTCTGTAAGTCTCTGATTGTCTCTGTGCTTTTCATTCTACATCATCTTGTTGAGACATTTTGTGGAGAGGTTACTCCATCGAGAAGGAGGATTTGATATCCGGATTTCCGGGGCTTGATCTGCCGACGATCAAGGGATCGCCCACCTTAAGGGCATGCCAAGGAGTAGGGGCAAGTTATCCCCGAACCTTGTATATCGAGGTGTTAGTGTCCATTTGGTCTGCTCTTCATTTCTGCAACTTGCATTTCTGTTTGTATTTGTCTTCCGCTGCTAATCACTCAAGTGCAGAAATCCTTAAGCTCAAAGAAATTGTGTCTAGCTATATTCACCCCCCCCCTCTATAGCCATCTCGTTCCCAACAACCTTCACCCGACCCGATCCTACTTTGCAACGACCGCCTAGCGGGGAAGACTGGCTCTCGAGCAGCTCCCCTATGGAGGTGGTTTCGATGTGCCCTTCTCGCTTGACGCTTGCTATGGAGGTGGCACCCTCTCAAGCGGAGGTTGTTCGCCGCCCGACCAGCGAACTATTATCAACATCACTTTGCCCTCCTTGACCGACCCAAGAAGCAACCTCCCAAGGTCGACCTCGTGAATCTTCCACAACCCTTGTGCCTATGGGGCCGCCTCACAGAGGCATGGGATCAAGGGATGCTAATTGCTCATCATCGTAGCCTGATCAACCTGGCCGACAACTTCCTGCTAGATGTCACTTAGGTGCGTTCATCTTACTGGGCTACACAGATTTCTTTCTCTTGAACACTTCTATCTCATTATCTCATCTTTCTTATTCTCATTTGCTATTCTTATCTTTAGTTCTGGGTAGCGTGCTAATGCGTCAACCAGTCCCTGGTCAACAACGCCCAGGATCGGCCAGCGGTCAAGTAGCAAGTGTGGGAGCTAGAGACATCTTTAAGCCAGGTGACCCTACTGTCCAGTAATGAAGGCACGATGGTGCTTCGGTCGCAACTCTCGCCCTACAGGCAGAGCCCTACAGGCAGAGCTGATTGTGATGACAGAGCTCTTGGAGGAGGAATAGTAGAGGAAAGTCGTTGCCAAACTAGCCATTGACCAGTCAATTGTCCGAATCGAGAACCTGGATGTTCAGCTGAAGTCGCCCGAGACTCAACGGGCACATGCCCGCTCAGAGCTCGATAAGAAGACCATTGAGGTCAGGGTTTTGTTTGGGCAGCTCAAGGAGTTGGAGGCCTCCCATACAATGACTATGTCTGCTTTGACTGAGAAGGAGGTGAAGTTGGTCGCCAAGGAGACGGTTATTAAGAGCCTAGAGGTGCAGTATGCGGCTCTGGTGGACAAACTAATCGACCGGAACGTCGAGATAAACAGCTAAACATCGAGCTAGCAGTGAACAAAGAGGCCTTCGACTCGTATAAGGTGGGTGAGGCAACTCGCCTCGAGGCCCACTGGGTGTAGTACCTTCGGTTGGAACCCTTAAACCGTCTGCTCAGTCGCCATACCGTCAACATGTTCAAGTGTGACATTCAAGGGACCCTCAAGCGGCTAATAGAGGTCGGACATCTCCCGCTGATTTGCCTCCCAACACAGTGAAGCCATCCAACATACTGGAGGTCATCCTGGAGGGTGCCTTCCCTCCCTTTGCTTAATCTATTTTCTCCCTTGTTCATTCTGCTCAGCTCATTCAAGGTTTGTAAAAAGAATCAAGTAAATCGATGCCCTTGCTTTTGAATTTACCTCCGAGTGTTTCTTTTTGTATGCATGCCCCTAGTAGGTAGGATGACCTCTCGTCTTTGGTTCGCACGTTTGGCTTGGGCGACCAACTCACGCTTCTCGCCCTTTTGTGGGAGCAACCATGGTCGAACCTCACATGGCCCGGCCTACTATCTCCAATGTACATTTCCGCTCGGCTGTCGATCTGCTTGTATGCTCCCTCGCTCACTATGACACCAACTGCACAGACAAGCATTGGAGATGCTGCTCGGGCAAGAGTCTGGATGCCGCTTGAGTGACTATGATGTAGTTTGGGCGACTACGTCTGATCGGCGGATGCGTGGGAGCAAACCCACTTATAACTCATGAAGCAAGAGTCTGGACACCAACTGGGCGACCGCGATAGAGCGTGGGTAGTCACGTCCGATCGGCCACGAGGTCGGAGGGTGCGTGGAAGCAAACTTACTTATAACTCGTGAAGTGAGAGTTTGAACACCCACCGGGCGGCCACGATGAAGCGTTGGCAGTCATGCCCAGTCGGCCATGAGGTCGGCAGGTACGTGGGAGCAAGCCTACTTATAACTCGCGAAACGAGAGTGTAGACACCACCTAGGCGACTATGATGGAGCGTGGGTAGCCATGTCCGATCATCCATGAGGTCGGCGAGTGTGTGGGAGCAAGCTCACCTATAACTTGCGAAGCGAGAGTCTAGAGGCCACTCGGGTGACCACGATGGAGCGTGGGCAGCCATGTTTGGTCAGCCACAAGGTCAGCGGGTTCGTGAGAGCAAGCCCACTTATAGCTCGCAAAGTGAGAGTCTGGACAACGCCCGGGCAACCACAATGGAGCGTGGGCAGCCACGTCCAATCGGCCCGAGGTCGGCGGGTGCGTGGGAGCTAGCCCACTTATAATTCACGAAGCGAGAGCCTGGATGCCACCGGGTGACCACGATGGAACATGGGAAGCCCCGTCCGATTGGCCACGAGGTTGGTGGGTGCGTGGGAGTAAACCCACTTATAATCCACGAATCGAGAGACTAGATGCACCCGGGTGACCGCGATGAAGCATGGGCAGTCACGTCTGGTCGACCGTGGGTACATGGAAGCAAGCTCATTTATAACTTGCGAAGTGAGAGTTTGGACGCCACCCAGGCGACCACGAGGTCGACAGGTACGTGAGATCAAGCCCACTTATAGCTCGAGAAGTGAGAGTCTGGACGTCGCCCGGGCGACCACGATGGAGCATGGGCAGCTACATTCTATCGACCCCGAGGTCGGTGGGTGCGTGGGAGCTAGCCCACTTATAACTCATGAAGCGAGAGTCTGGATGCCACTCGGGCGACCACGATGGAGCGTGGGCAGCCTCGTCCGGTTGGCCATGAGGTTGGGGGGGTCTTGAGAGCAAGCCCACTTATAACTCACGAAGTAAGTGTCTAGACGCCGCCAGGGCCACCATGATGGAGCGTGGGCAACCACGTCCGATCGGTCATGAGGTCGACAGGTGCGTGGGAGCAAGCCTACTTATAACTAGCGAAGTGAGAGTCTGGACACTGACCGAGCGACCACGATGGAGTGTGGGCAGCCCCATCCGGTCACCCATATGGTCGGTGGGTGCTTGTGAGCAAACCTACTTATAGCTTGCGAAATGAGAGTCTAGATGCCACTTGGGAGACCACGATGAAGCGTGGGCAGCCACGTTCAGTCAGCCATGAGGTCGGTGGGTGCGTGTGAACAAGCCCACTTATAACTCGCGAAGTGAGAGTTCTTGGTACAAGCATTGGTGGGTTGCACTCCAAGGCCGATCGAGTCTTTTTCCGCGTGCGTCCTGTAAGTAGTATGCTCCGAAGTTCAACTTCTATATAACTGTGGAAGGCCCTCCCCATTGGGGCTCAACTTGCTCTCGTCGTCGACTGGTTTGATCCACTTCCATACTAAGTCACCAACTTGAAAAACTTGAGGCAACACCTTCCGATTATATCTTTGTTGCATTCTTTGGCGCTAGGTTGTCATCTGGGCGGCCGCCCGATCTCTAATTTTGCTCACCAGAACTAACTCTAGGAGTCATCGTTCTTTATTGCCTTGATCGTAGAGCCTCCTCCGAAAGGATTCACACCTGACCTCCATTGGCACCATGACCTCGCTTTTGTAGACTAGGTGGAATGAGGTATAGCCAGTGCCCTCTCGTGGAGTGGTTCGTTGAGCCCATAGGACGCTGGGCAACTCCTCTACCCATGACCCGCCAATGTGATCTAACTTGGTCTTCAGTCCTTGAATAATCTCCCAGTTGGCGACTTCCACTTGGCCATTGCTTTGTGGATAAGCCATTGAAGTGAATGCCTGCTTTATCCTATAGGCGAGCACCACTCTTGGATCCTTCTGCCCTGGAACTGCCTCTCGTTGTCTGAAACCAGCTTGTGCGGGATCCCGAACCGGTATAGCATATTTTTCTATAGGAATTTTATTATTGCTTTTTCCATGATTCGGGCTAGTACATTTGCTTCAACCCATTTGGAGAAATAAACCACAGCTACCAACAAGAACTTCTTTTACGAGGGCGCCATCGAAAAAGGTCCCATGATGTCCATCCCCCACTGGTTGAAGGGACAAGATACCGCTAAGGCGTGAGCACCTCGCCCCGCCGGTGGGAAAAGTTCTAGTGTTTATGGCAAGATAAACACGTAGCTACCAGTCGTTCAAAGCCCCTCTATAGCGTGGGCCAAAAATATCGAGCTAGCAAGACTCTTCGAGCTATTGATCGGCCGCCTGCGTGGCTTCTGCAAGATCCCAAGTCGATCTCCCTACGCACATAGTCTACATCCTCTTCTCACAAGCACTTGAGCAACGGTCTGGAGAAAACCCTCTTGTATAGCATCACCGACCATGGTGAACCGGGTGACTCTTTGTTTTAACAACCGGGTTTGCTTTGGGTTGGCAAGGAGCATCTCCCCCTGCAGATAAGAGATGAAGGGAATCCTCCAATCACCCTTCAATTCCAGCTCGGCCTACTGCTCTATCCGTGCAATAACATAGTCTGAGCTATAGGCGTGGTCAAGATCCACGGGGTAATGGCCCCGCTAACTTAGCCAGCTCATCTGCCTTTACATTACTTTCCTTGTGGACTTGCTGTAGCTGCACTTCCTGGAACTCCCCCTTAGTGTCTCGTATGCATCCACATACATCTGGAGTCGTTCACTATTTACCTCAAACCGGCTGGCCAACTACTGAGTTGCCAGCTGAGAGCCCGAATGTAGCAAGACTCGGGAAGCCCCTATGTTCTTTGCCGCCTGTAGACCGGTAATGAGGACTTCGTACTCGGCTTCGTTATTGGTGGCTCGATAATCCAACCAAATGGATAAGTGGAGTCTATCTTCCTTTAGGGAAATTATAAGGATGCCGATGCCACTTCCCAACGGAGCGGAGGAATCATCCATATATATTTTCCATGTGTCCTCGAGTTCCTCATTGTGTAATTCGCTGAGGAAGTCAGCGAGTGCTTGGGCCTTGATAGTTATCCGAGATTGATATTGTATGTCATTTTCGCTCAACTTTGTCATCCATTTGATCATCCGATCGGACACTTCCGGATTTATCAGAACTCGATCGAGGGTGCTAATAGTTAATACGATAATGGGGTGGGCCAAAAAGTACGGCCGGAGACGTCCAGCGGACAACACCAGAGAGTAAGTCAACTTTTCGAGTACGCTATAGTGACACTTGGCCACTTTTAGTAGTGCCTAAAGAAATACGCCAGCTGCTGTTCCACACCCTCTTGCTTTACTAGCATCAATCTCACCGCACACTCGGTGGAGTACAAATATACATACAAAGGTTCTCCGGACGCCAGCTTAGCTAGCACCGGCAATTCGACCAGATACTCCTTTAGCTCGACAAATGCCTTTTCGCAGTCCGCATCCCACTGAAACTTGGTGGCCCAGTGCAACATCTTGAAGAAAAGGAGGTTGTGATTGACCGACCGGGATATAAACCGGGAGAGGGTCGTGATCCGTCCGGTCAACCGTTGCGCTTCCTTCAGGTTCCGCGGGGGCGACATGTCGAGCAGAGCCCGGACTTTGCTAGGGTTGGCCTCAATTCCTCTCTCCATGACTATGTACCCAAGGAATATTTCGCTCTTGGCCCTGAATAGGTACTTGACAAGATTTAACTTGAGATTATACCTCCTCAGAGTACCGTATGTCTCATTCATGTCCATTGTTAAGTCTGCCGCCCGGGCAGACTTGATAAGTATGTCGTCCACATAAACTTCTATGTTTCACCCGATCTGGTCCTGGAAGACTTTATTCATCATTCGTTGATAGGTGGCCTCTGCATTCTTTAATTTGAATGACATAACCGTATAACAATATGTACCATTGGCGGTGATGAAGCTGACCTTTTCATAGTCGGCAGGTGCTAAGGGCACTTAGTGATAGCCCTGTTAAGCATCCTGCATACATATTAGCTTGTCCCGCCGTGTAGTCTATCATTGATCAATCTGGAGCAGGCGATAGCAGTCTTTTGGGCAGGCCCGATTGAGATCCCGGAAGTTGATGTAGACTCTTCACTTGTTGTCTGGTTTGATCACCAGGACCACATTGGCCAGCCAGGTTGGGAATTGAACCTCTCGGATGTATCCTACCTCATGAACTTTTCGACTTCCACCCAGATAACTTTGTCTGCTTGGCACTAAAGTCTCTTTTGTGTTGCTTGACTGGTCGAGCATCCGGATAGACGTACAATTTATGTTCCATAGTCTCAGGGCAAACATCCTTGAGGTCTGTAACTAACCAGGCGAAAATATCTTGATTCCGAGCCAAGCAGTCTATCAGTTCCTGCTTTAGCTCCTTCGATAGACTGGCGCCTTGCTTTAAATTGGTTTCCTCCCACCCGGGTAAAATCTGCACCTCTTCTTTGTCCTCGTGAAGCTTGGCCCAAAGAGAGGGTTGTACTATGTTGCAACTGGCTAAGGGTGCTCGGAGTTCTTTGCGAGCCTCTGTCTTGACGTCGTCTACATACTAACAACGTGATACTTCTTGGTCTCATCTGACTTTGCACACGTTGTCCCCCATGGGGTACTTAACCTTCAGATAAAAGGTAGAGACGACTACTCGAAATTCGTTGAGGACCGACCTTTTGAGAATTGCATTATAGGCTAAAGGGGCATTCACTATCAGGAAGGTCGACCAACGTGTCCTCTTCAAGGACTCCTCTCCTATGGAGACAACCAGTTCAATTTGGCCAAGCGACTGTACCTCATTGTTGGTGAAGCCGAAGAGTGGGATGGCTACCAGCTATAGCTCCTTGGCTTCAATTTGCAACTGGTCGAACGCCTTCTTGAAAAGGATGTTGATCGAGTTGCCCGTATCTACGAAGATACGGTGTACCCGAGAATTGGCGATGACCACGGTGATCACCAAGGCATCTTTGTGGGGGTATTTCTAAGCCCTGTAGGCCATGCGGGCCGAAGCTGATCTGGGAGCCTTGGGCTTAGGCTGCGCTGGTTCCGACCTGGTGGATCTCCAATCGGCACATATGTGCCTTCTTGGCCCAGTTCGTGTCTCCATACATCGGTCCTCCCGAGATGATGCCCACATCCCCCTGGACGTCATTCATTTGATTCTCCCACTCTTCATCGATGTCCCAGTAGAGGGGTTGCATATGATCAGTGGGGGAAAACAGCTACCTCTTGGCTCCGGGCTCAATCCCTGTGGGCCCTGACCGATTGGTCCGGTCGGTCCCCCCTAACTTCCGAGGTTCCTCTGAGGGGTGCGTCTAGGTGGTCCTCCTCTAGCCGGTTGAGCTTAGCCCTGTCCATATTGCCGACAATCCTTAGTGTCGTGGGTGCCGCTCTAATGGTAGAAATAGTATGGCTTCCATCTGGCCGGTCTGCAGCCTTGTGCAACTTGCTCCACATTCCTTTGCTCTGCATTCAACCTATTTAAGGCCGACCGAGGGCTATAGATTGGCCCTACGGGGGGATTTACTTTCTGGCTGATCGGAGGTGTTTGAGAGGGCGGTGTTTCCTTCCTTTGAGCGGCCTGAGCCTCTTCCACATTGATGTACTTGATAGCCTTTTCCAGCAGGCTGTAAAAGTCCTTCAACGTCTTCTTGACCAGAGATCGGAAGAAATCCCTATCTTACAGTCCTTGGGAGAAGACGCTTATCATCACCTCCGGGGTGGCGATCGACACATCCATTGCTACTTAGTCGAACCTCTTGATGTATACCCTTAATGCCTCCTTAGGGATCTCCATGGGATGGACTGATGGTTAGTGCGTGAGTGTTGCTATTATAAGGTCTGGGGGTCAAAATCTGGCAAAGCTAGTGTGCCCGCCCTCTCCACGCACTACTCACAGCATCCGGGCTAGCAGCCCCTGTGATTTACCTCATTCGTATTGGCTCTGGGACGGGTTGGCGGGGCACTGAGGGCGAACAAATCACCTTTATGCTACCTTAATGCCTCCTTAGGGCCCTGCTTTAGAGCGAAAAGATTGAGATTAGTCTTGTGGTACTTTCGGCTGCTGGCGAAGTGCTGCAAAAATAGTTCTAACCTCCCTGAAGTTTCACATCGATCCTTCCAGGAGACAGTCAAGCTACCGTTGGGCGAAACCCGCCGACGTAGTCAAGAACACTCGGCACTTGACTCCCTCCGTGTATTGGTGTAATAGTGCTACATTCTCAAACTTCATCAGGTGGTCTTCTGGGTTAGTGGCTCCTCCATACTCGACAACGGTAATGGGTCGAAGTGGCGGTGGCAGCAGGTCCTCGAGTATCTCCCGCGAGAAGGGCATGGTCGAGCGACTAGGAGATTTCCAGTCAGTCGACACCTTTCCTTTGCAAGCATCGTGAGGGAGGATGTGGCTAGACGAGGAGATTTCCATTCGGTCTGGGTGTGGCTTCCCCAGACCGCTTGGGTCTGGGGACTCCAAGCGGAGTAGTTGCTGAGGCGACGGGTGGTCCAGCAGCGAGGTCGGCACTCTATTGCTGCTGAGTTAACTTCTGGGTTTTCATGGTGACCAACATCTCGAAGTCCTCCTAAGAGACAGTGATGGTCATTTTATTCGAGTCGGCCATCTTCGTGCTTCAAATCAAGCGAATATTCCCACAGATGACTCTAAATTTGATCTTATCACGAAGCGGAGAAGGCAACTGTTAGATGATGTGGCGCGGATGCTCAGGAAGACTCTTGGGTAGCTGGTCAGATGGTGAGGGGTTCGAGGAGAGTTCTGACAAATCTACGAGGAAAAGGACTGTTAGAGGATGGCCAGAAGGGTCTCTGGCGCAGACACTCCGACAATCAAGTTAGAGGCCTGGTGGAGAAAAAGGAGAAACGAGAGCTAAAACTAGAAAGGAGCACTTACGTTTGTATGGAGGGGGACCTCTTTTATAGATGTATCTGACAGCCTCCATCCTGTTAAGCCATCTTGTTGCATTGATGTTAGAATCTTCCAAAGAACTTCCTAGGCATCCTTTGGTGTCAGACCGAGGTTATGACGGGGATGACGATCACAAATACCCATCAATCAAATCATCCCCATCAGTCTGGGTGAATTGCCATATCACACTAAATAGTCTGTACGACGCCCCCCTCCCCCCGCGTCTTGCTGAGTCACCTCTTACCGGATTCGTGTTCCAGGTAGGACAGGGTAGGGCGTCCAGATCTCAATCGGACTGAGGACCCGGCCAAGCGCCCGCCCGACCAGGATTTCATTCGAACGAGTCAAGGGTCTGACTAGGCCTGGTGATTGGGATCAGGACTCGTTTGATCGGCACTTCCGGTCGGCTCGTCTGACCGGCGGGTTTGCCTGGTTGGTCATCTTGCCCAGCCTTAGATGAGACAGTTAAAGCTAACCTATCCCACCCCCAGGGCAGCTCTTCCCGTCGGTAGTCGGGGACTGACCATCTAGGCGACCTAGGGTGCGAGGCCTACTGGATCGTTGACCGGCCGCTTGACTCCACGTCAGCTGCCGCCTGATAAGGGGCCACCCAACTGGGGGCTCACTATCCGATCGGATCATTTGCTATTGTTTAATTGTTGGTTGACTTTGGGATTTTTCACCAATCAAGAATGATTTGAATCCGGACCAGATTTAACTAGATCGGTCTATGGACCGATCAGATATCCTCCGATTCACGTGGTTCGACCGGTTTGTTTCTTGAATTTAGTATAAACAAAACATCTGGCGGATTATAAATACCATGAACATAGGAAGAAATTAAAAAAAAACTGACATGGACCATGGGATACAATATAAAATTAAAATTAAAAAAGTGAAAACACAGAATTCGAAACCGAGATCATCGACGTCACCTACGTCACCTTACCATCTGAGCTACGATCTCACAACGTAAACGTAAATATAATAATATATAAGATGTATATATTTAGACCAAAGCTCCGTCGCCCTAATCCCGAACACTTATGTATCTATTCAATTCGATTCCCTAATCAAGACGATCGTCATGATGGCTATGTTAAATACCGAATCTTCAGGGGTTGAAAGGGAAAAATTCGAAACTAAGGACCTGGTTAGCAATTACTAAAAGTTAGAGGGCCTTTTTGTAAAACTGCTAAAAAAAATTATTCAAAACTGCTAATCCCTCCCGTGAACCCTATCTCCCCGATTCCTCTCGAAACCGCCCGACGCCGCACGCGATCTCGGTTTCTTCCTCTCTTCTCGAGTTCGCCCGATCGCCGGCCCTTCTCCACGCGACGTCGGACTGTTGTTCTTTGGTTGAATCAATCGCTGGCGACTTTCCTCTCTTCCTCTCCTTTCTATCACCCGAAGCTGACGTCGACTGCCGGCCGACGATCCTCCTCCTCCTGCGCCGAGTGGTCAGAATTGGAGAGATATCAATGTTCGGTTGGTGCTTGTGAAGAGTTTAGGCAGGATCAGAGTTTGGGCGAGATCCTTTGAAAGGGTTTCGGCCGTGAGCAACCAAGGTAAGGGTTGTTTTTGTAGCAAATTCGATGTGTAATTTCTGTTGTTGATTTGTTAAACTCACAACCCTAATTTTCTAAATTGGAGTTGGGTTGATGATCTGTGGAAGACTGAATTTGAGTTTGGTTACTTTGTTTCTGCCCTACATTTGATGATGCCGTGAGTTTCTCCTGAGGTGTGGGTTTTGCTATCCTTACCGTGGGCTATGGTGTGTTAGGAGGCAGTTTGATAATGGATTGGGTATTTGGATAATAGATCTCATTTTAATTTGCATCTAATATTGGTTGTGTGCCAATGAGGAGGTTGTTTTGGTTACGAATTTGGATGCAAATCGTAGAAAGTAAATAGTGGGTTGTTGAATTGCTTTGTTGTTTAGTTGTTGTCGGTTTTGATGTTCGTGATGTAGGTTGGGATGTATAAGTTTGATCGGTTCTATAATTAAACAGATGTTGAGTTAGGATTAGATCTTAATTATTCTTAGTAGTTAATTTAGTTATTTTATGGATTTTATAAATAGCTAAATTTGTATCATTGATACAGGACCTTGATTCGGACTCGTTCAGTTGATCGTGGAAGGTTCTTGTTTACGAAATTCTTCAAATAAAAAGCGGGTACTTCTCCTTTGTACTCGAGTAGTTCCTTTTACCTTAAAGCATGACTGTTTTATGTCTAATAGGTTGCTTGACCTTATTCCTTGTTGTTTGTTATTTTAACATCGCCGTTGATACTGATTCTTCGTTGATCTTCGAGTATTCAAAATTCGTATCCGTACAGTCCCCTGTTGTTTTCTGTTATGTAAAATGCCGCTTGTACACGAGTATTTAGAAGCCCATTAAACACAATTAGGTTTATTTGACATTAGAAATATTCCACCTAGTAGTGTAGGTGCATAATCGTTGGATTTCGATTTCTGGTTGGTTGTATTGATGCATCGTTTACTTGTTGGATTTTGTTGCATCGTTGTTTCTCCGGTTGTTTGTGCATCTTGTAGCATGCACCATATCTGCACGTTGCATACTAACGACTGTTGGGCTTCCATATGGTTAAACCGTCGTTAGTCATTTAGTTGCTCGGTTCACTCAACCACTTGTTGTCGTGGTAGTTGCTAGAGTGCGAGCAACTGTCCTGTTATGCCACACATGTTGCAGCTGTAGGCAAACAGTGACACCCTCACCGTTGTTTTCGAGGGATACTAGAGCTGTTGGTGGCTCCCCCTATGTATCGGGGTTTTGGAGTGTTGGTTCCCCAACATCCTGTCCACTCAACCACACTTTTTTGTGGTATTCGTTGGAGTACGTACAGTTGTCACAACCCTACCCACTCAGTCACACAGATGAGATGTGTTGGCGGCTTGACTGGCGTCAGGGGTGACACATATCATTGCATCATATGCATATGTATTTCATTTATGCATTTTCTTGTGTTTGATGCATTTATATGAGCTATGATTGTTGCACTTGGTTGACATGCATGTATATGTTGGATTTATTGTTATTGCGTTGTTTTATATCTGCATAGTTGTTATTCGGTTTTATAACATGTTGTTCTATATATGTTATGCATGTTTAGGTATTCCTATATTCCTTATGGACTGTACCCTGTTGGTTCTCTACTTATTATACCTTTTATTATGCCATGCTTATTGTCTACTCATATACCCGCTGAGTCCGCCCGGACTCACCACCCCTGCTTTCTCTTTTTATTTCAGATAGCAGATAGTTGCGTTTCTTGGAGTCAGGAGAGGATCCAATTGCTAGTCTCCAAAGTTGAGTTATTTTTTCCATATTTGGTATAGTTGTTTTGTTTTCAGTACTTGGTAAAGTTGCATTTTATTTGTTATCAAGTTTTGTCGTTATCAGAGACATTTGAGTTTTCTTTGGATTGTAGTTTCTTTCATATTTAAGGTGGCTGAGTCACCCGTTATCTTATTTATAACTGCGTGGTGATGTTTAATGTTTTATTCCTGTTATGATGGCTGAGCCATCTTTTGAGTTTGGAGTGTATGTATTATTGTCTTAACTTGTCCGCCGTACAGGGGAGATGTTGTCCGATTTTCGAGTAAACATGTGCCTCTGGGGTCGTGACAGGCTACTTCTTCTCCATTAGCGGTGGGGCCGTGTTGGATCGATGGGCGTGCCCCACAGCTGCCTCATACTCCAGAAATATAGAAAAAAGCGTATCATCAAATAACAACTGGCCGCCGCTAACGGTTCGTATGATATCATCCACGGCCCATATGCGATTGCAATGAAAGAAACTTACGTCCAGTAGATGAGAAGTGAGGGAAGCGAGTATCGAAATCGAAAATGCTGACTCCCGTGGCTTTCCGTGGCAGAAGAAATGCAGAATCATATTGGCCTCTTCTACCGGACTTAGAAAAATGAAAGCATCGTTGAAGTTGGATTTCAGATATGGAAGAACACCAACATTTACCTTGTCGAGCTAGAAAAAAAGGCCGACAATATTCCGAGCGGCACTGGGAGAAGATCCATGCGCTAGTCCTTTTCGTAGGTTCAATACAGTCTATTATCTGATACATTTCCACTCTTTCGAGCGGATGATCTACAAGAAAATTCTAGCGCATGAATCTTCTCCCAGTGCCGCTCGGAATATTGTCGGTCTTTTTTTCTGGCTCAACAAGGTAAATGTTGGTGTTCTTTCATATCTGAAATCCAACTTCAACGATGCTTTCATTTTTCTAAGTCTGGTAGAAGAGGCCAATATGGTTCTGCATTTCTTCTGCCACGGAAAGCCACGGGAGTCGGCATTTTCGATTCCGATACTCGCTTTCCTCACTTCTCATCTGCTGGACGTAAGTTTCTTTCATTGCAATCGCATATGGGTCGCGGATGATATCATACGAACCGTTAGCGGCGGCCAGTTGTTATTTGATGATACGCTTTTTTCTATATTTCTGGAGTATGAGGCAGCTGTGGGGCACGCCCACCGATCCAACACGGCCCCACCGCTAATGCCCCAAGAATTATCACGTCCAATACCTTCCTCGCCAGAAGAGTCTAAGATGGATCGCTTTGTGAGAATCGTATTTCTAAGTGCATCTCCCCTTACAGAGAGGGAGATCGGGCTTCATTTCCAACAGTAAGCAATAGCCTTTTTGTGATATTTCAGTTGTTTGTGATTGCTTTGAATTTTGATTGCGTTTTTGCAGGAAATGGGGCAACTGTTTGACCCGGGTGGCGTTGCAGGGCACTTCATCAGCAGTGCACGCGTACGCCACAGTTACTTCTACCAGAAAAGGGTTCGTGGATTTGCTTCTTCATGATTTGTTGATATGCAAGTGCTTCATCAACCGTAAGCAGGCATGGGCGAACAGGGTGGAGGAGTAAAGAAGCTTTTTAGATTTTAGGGGGTACAATTTTGTAAGATGGGATATTTTTTCTTGATATACTGTTGATTTGTTCAAGCTTTTGAAGTAATCCTTTCCTATGTAGAAAGATTGAATGTAATATGCTAGTGTCTCAATTACTCCTCTTTATCATACTTTTGAGTATATGCTGATCTTCGAGGATAACTTTTGGGCAATCTTTTAGTATTCTTTGAAGCTATTAAGGTTTTCTCTTCTTTTTCTAGTAACATCTATAAATGTCTTACATCAAGAGGATGTCGAATGGTGATTAAATTAGGTTATCCAGTCAATACTCCTACAGGTTTGTTTTATGGGAACTTATCTGCTTTGCTATAACGTTGGGAGAAATTCAAGAAGTAATAAACTACAAGGGTTAGGCCTAATCTGCTCCTACTAAAATGAATGGCATTTGAAATGTATTTCAAGGAGATTAAATTATATTGGCACTCCAAGTGGAGACCCAAATGGTAATGTTTGAGATACAAGCCAATTAGATTAAATTCTTCTATTCAGGTTGTAGTTTGTAACTAATTAAGCTCCTCATGATTACAGATTTCTACAGCATTAGTGATTCAGAGGTGGATGGATTCAGGAAATTATTTCGCTGGTTGTTGTATCACCCGAAAGAAAGAATCTCTGAAGGTGCAACACATAATTCTGAAACGCTTAATACTTTGCATAGTGTTCTGTTTCTTTTTCTTCTTTTTTCTAGCACTGATGACATTTAAAATGAGAATTTAGTCTTCACAATAAAATATAGGCATTTAATTGCAACATAATTGACATATTTTGGCTTGTTTAATGTTTGTGCATATAGGATCAATATCTGGATGATAAGAAAAGGGTTACGTTGAGAATTCTAATTTTGCAAATAGATAGAAGGATAGTGTCTTGAAGTTTGAAGTAACAAGAAGTATTTCTTGTAGTCATATCAACTTATTCTTGCTGGCATTATTGGCAGTGTAGTGTTACCGAATCAAAAGTTTTTTTATGGCACCAGGGAGATTAAGATTGAAAATTCTGGCTGTGCTTGCTATATTTCAGCTTATGATTGGTCGTCCTCACATTGATATCTTTTTTGCAGAGTCCATTAGTCTTTTCAAACCTTACCTTAGACTTGAGCCAAATATTGAGTAGAAATATGGAATTAGGTCCTTTAAATTTGATAATTTTGATGTGATATGAAGGCAAAACGATGTTTTCAACATGCTCTTTATGGAGTGAATCAAATTTCGACCCTCCGCCTACCCCTTGCCGCTTAGTCACCGTGATTTACCTCCTTCGTGTTAGCTGTGGGGCCGGCTGGCGGGGGCCTTGGGGACGAGGGTAATCGTCTTTATGGAGTGAATCACAGGACACCTTTTTAATATGGGTTGCCCTTATCATCCACTTTAGTTGAATAAGAATTAGCTTTTTTGCATCAAAGAGGGCCTTGTGCTCTGCACCAGTAATGCCACAAATTGATGGCACCTTTTTTCATTATGTTTAAGAAGAAACACTAGAGAGGATGCTCTCTTTGGC
This sequence comes from Boesenbergia rotunda, assembly GCA_024364735.1. Taxonomy (NCBI): domain Eukaryota; kingdom Viridiplantae; phylum Streptophyta; class Magnoliopsida; order Zingiberales; family Zingiberaceae; genus Boesenbergia; species Boesenbergia rotunda. The sequence goes on along the minus strand of JAGFNQ010001322.1, from coordinate 788,026 downwards.
TACATAGTTTGCTTGATTGAAGCATTATTCTTTTCACAAGTTTGAAATCCATATATAGGCATCATGATTCACTTGTCAGATTGTCATACTATCCCTCTGCAATATGTGATATACAAAAAATTTCTAGATTGTATCTTCATAAATAAAATAATTTTAATGTGTAATCAAAATATTTTACATTCTCTTCATTTACTACAGAATTAATATTTCTAACCTTCAGGAATAAGCAAAATATGTTGTGCTTCAAAATATGACGCACTTAGACAACATCACAAATATATTATTGTGCGAAAATTTTAAAATTCTTTAGAAAGTAATTTATCTAACAAAATAGTATTGATTGTCGTTGCTACTGTCACCAAATTTCTGTAACTCATCAAACTCCTGTGATTCTATTTGAATCCAACTTTATGATTCATTATTTACGTTGCTACCAAGTGTGATGCATATGTGACCTCTTTCTTGAAGTCATCAAATTAGGTTTCCTTTGTACTTATTTGTTCTTTGTCAGATTCCCTTACTTTCCTCTTTGCCATCATTTTTGCATTTCTATTCATTGAAGTTATGCTAGACCTACTGTACCAAGTAAACCACTTTAAATGTGAACTGCCATTGTGATCTTTGATTTCGATTGCATATTTGTTCCATTGCAAAACAATATGAAGTAACTTCATACCCATATGGAGCCACCTTAAACGCTTTCTAAAGCAATCCTCTTTCCTTCTCTGACTTTTTGAACTTCAGGCAATAGCCCCATGACTACCAACCACAAGCAGTTCCTCATTGAGCGCAAGGAGATAGCTCAACAAAAATCCAACTTTGGATATGAGAAATCGGCAGTGATGTTGCATTGGTGTGACAACTGATCCCATCTCTACTACCCCCTCTGTCTTCTCATCACTAAGGTAAGTTCTGTTCATGTAAAACAGTCCATCGGAGATTGATGGAGCCTTCTCCAAAACCTCTCGACTGAACACTTCTGATGTATATTGTGGAGAAGGAAAATGATTAGAGGTGTCGATCCAACCATGCCATCTCAGTTGTGCAGCCGACATGGCCTATTAATAAATGGGATGTGTTGCAAAATCAATTAGGATTTATGTCAAAAGAGGACACTACTTATCTCATAAGACATGTGATGGAAATAATGAAAAATGAAGGATTTGCAATAGTTTTTATTGATTTAGAAAAACTTGTGGTGTGGGTTCTAGGCAATTATTGTGATCAGTTTTGTGAAAGGAGTACTTAAAACTACATTGATGTGGTAAAAGTCATTTTAGTTATTAGTGTTAGAATGATTATTGGTGCAACTTGCAAATCTCCTTTAAGTATAAATTTCCATCAAGTATTAGCCTTCAGTCAGCTGTTTACGTTAATACAAGATGAATATAGATGTGGGATGCCTTTCCCTACTGAACTATTATTTTTGTTCTGTAAAATCTTGTTTACTAGTGATATATCCTTTGATATAGTTTAATGGATGAATATGATTCATGTAGCCTACCAGCAAATCCACCAGATCCAAAGTCTTTATATCTTGTCGCATGTAAAGCCAAGCAACTTTACTTTATATCTTGTCGCATGTAAAGCCAAGCAACTTTACTTTACTGACGCAACTTTAGCTAAGTCAGGTGTAGGCTGAGTCAGGTGTAGGGACCGGATAAGATTTGTAGAGATATGGATGTTGATGAGGCCACATGGGTACTCAGTCTTAATCTCTAATTCATCCTCCTATATAAACACCTTAGTAGTCCTCTTGCAAGACACAAGTCGCAGCACGACATAAGTCTTACTTGAAGTAGTCCTGAGTCCAGAGTCTGTAAGCTTGAAATTTCCTTTGTAAGTTCCTAAGTTTTTATTATAATCTGAATTTGCTTTGGTTCTTATTTATATTAAAAGTTTAGAAGACGCTTCGTTTTTAGAATGGTATCAGAGCCATTAATGGCTGAGTAAAAACTTAGTTCAGGGTACTTAAGGTGAGGTTATCCTTTATAAATTCCAATCTTTGATAAACTGAAGCCAAAGGCGTTCCTGAAAAACACCTGGAGTAGTCTATAGGGTGGCATAGAGGTTGGACCTAATAAGCCCACTACAAGATTACTATTGGGAAAGAGAAGTAAGGATCGAATTTGTTATCTACATTAAAAATTAGCAGACCACTAATAAGGCGACCGGGTAATTACGAAAGGTCGCAGGGCGCGTAAGTCCATAAGAATTGGCAGCTGTGAGTCGGATGAGTAAACCCCTAAGCCGTAAGGTGGGAAGCTAGGAGTTAATGTCAGATCGATGGGAGTCATCGGTTCAGGAATGGTACACCAAAGCAAAAACCTCAAACCTAGAGTACCTTGATCTCATAGAAACAGAGCCATCCACAAAGCAACTAGCTCATAATATATCAGTAATTTATGACAGAATTTGCCTCTCGTGTCGAGTACATCTTAAAATTTTCAAAAAGATTCAAGAAGAAATAGAATTTCTTAAGAGTGAAAACTTGAGATTAACCGAGGCTGTGAAGAATTTAACCCAAGAAGTTGTGGAAAATAAACCACTAACTCTCAAACAACTTCAAGATCTTGTGTTAAATATTGTTGAACAACCAAAGGTTATTGAAAAACAGGCTTTAAAAATCTCAGAAGAAACAAAGAAGGAGCTCAAAGAGGTTAAGGCCTTATTAAAAAGGCTGGAAACCTTGGTCACATGAGCTATATAAACACTCAAGCAACCAGAAGCTACTGTGACGCTCTAATCGCAACCGAGGAGCTAGAGTCACCCGCGGTCGTATTCAGCAGACCTGGACAAATTAGTGACGGGATCGCCAACAAAACAACGACAATCATAAAACAGAACAACACCCAAATCCAACTTCTGGTGACCATCTATGAGAAACTTGAGCAGCTTGAAGAAAGGCTGAGAAGAGTTGAAGAGAAACTACCTCAAGAAACAACAATACTAGACTCAGTGATAGAAAGCCTGAACGAAAAGATCAAGAATCTGAAGATCTCGGAAAAAGAAGCCCCTAAATCTGGTAAACTCCTTATATTCAAAGACCCTTACGAACTATTGAAACAGGAAAAAGCTAGAGCAGCGGCAAAATGATTACAAGGGGTACAATACAAGACCCTCCAGTATCAACCCTAACAAGGAGGGCAGGGACAGAAGTAACACCTCTATTTGAAGACCAAATCCGAGATTATCGCCAAGGACAAAGAAGGCGTTATAACACCAGACAGGCGCTACAAAGAGTTCGGAGAAGAATTACGGGAGGAGAACCTCATAATATCACCCTTGAGCAACAGATGGATCCTCAAACTCAATTGAGGCTATCAATGCAAGAAAGGGCCACCATTGTACCAGCGGAAGTCTTATATCATTCTAGACGTGATGATGCTAATCACCGCGTCTATATACTCAGAAGAAGCTATGCTGGTCACCCATAACCAGGTGGATAGAACTTTCATACAACCAGAGAGCTTTCATCAACTACAAAGAAGTGGTATGAGATTCCTCCATATGGGAGTCATACAGGTCCGTATCCAAATTCTCCATAGACAGGAAGAAGGCACCTTAGCCTTGGTAGTCTTTAGACACAATAGGTGGCAGGGTGACCAGGCTATCTTTGCCACAATGGAGATAGACCTCACAAATGGTACACAACTTGTTTATGTTATACCAGATACCATGCTAACAATTTCAGACTTTTTCAGAAATATACAAATCTCAATCCTGGCAAGAGGCTATGACAACTGGCAGAATGGTGAAGCCAATCTACTTGTAACTAGAGGACTAGTAGGCCGGCTTTCTAATACCCCTAATGTGGGTTTTGCCTACGAGGTCCAGAACGTCGTAGACTATCTAGCAAGCCATGAAGTACGAGCTCTGGCGGGAAGAAGCTACAACACTCGGAGGCTTTGGGCTACAACTGGATAATTAGGCAACCAACAGTCCATATTCCAATGCAGCCTACAGAAGTAAACACCAGAAATTTCCTGGATGGTAGAATATCACTCAGATTTGATAACTACCAAGCGGCATCCACATTCTCAGGACCAAAATACAACAGCAAAGATGAAGAAGTCCAGAGTGATGAGGAAGAAATTAGGGGACATACTCTAGCGGTATTCATTCAACAGGAACCGCTAGAACCCCTATATGTCCAAAGAATATGGGAATCAGCCAAGCTCCCTGAAAGAAAAACTGCTAGAGCTGCAGGGTATGATTTGGCCATTAATAGAGCCCAAGACATCCCAGCATATGGGAAATCCTTATTATATACAGGGATCAAAATCAAAATTCCACCTGGAACTTATTGTCGAATAGCTCTAAGATCGAGTGCCTCCTTGAAAGGAATAATTATTGGAGCGGGAGTAATAGATTCTGATTACAGGGGAGAGGTACGAATACTTGCATTCAACTTAACTGCTGAAGATATTATCTTACAAAAATATGAATGCATAGCTCAATTAATATTAGAATATATCGCAACCTCTGCTGTTATTGAGGTTGACAATTTAGATGAAACTGAACAACGAGAAGGTGGGTTTGGCTCAACCAGCTAGTTACAAGGCAATCAACCATCTACCTCGCATATAAACTGCAGCCTATGCTCGCGCATTGAGGGAATCTATGCGCAAGAAGACCTTGAAGATGAAACATCCCAAGAATCTAACCATGAGGACCTATTGAGGAACCATGCAGGTACTGCAAGCCCAGGGGCCTCTGCACTCCGGTCCATGGGTAACTCAGTAGTGAATCATGGGGAGATATGGGATACTCTTGGACAACCCAGTGGCAAATTTGACTATTTAGTCAAATACACACCCCCACCTTATCCACTGTTCATTCCTCCCACTAAACCTCAATGGGGAGATGAAGATGAAGAACAACAACCAGGAAAACAGGTATTCCAGGGGCAAAGTTCAAAATCTCGCCAACCATATTATTGGATCGGCGAAGAAGAAATTGAAGTGGAACAAATTGAGCATCCGGCTTTCCAACAACCTAAAGAAATAGAAACACCTCATGAGGACACAAGAAATTCTAAATTTGACAACTGTTTTGAAGACACTTACAGAATACTTCGGCGTGCAAGACAATACCGAGCTGAATTGCAACAACAACTTGATAAGCTATCACAACAGGAGTCTGCAGATCGGATGGACGAAGATGATGAACCAAAACAATGCTATTTTAAAGGGGATCCCTTCCCTCATCATTTTCTGACAGTTCACATTGAGACAGACAAGGAAGATGAAGATGAATTTTATTCCTATTTACAGTATATTGCAGAAATAATTCAACCTGAAGGCCAGAGCTCTTCAGACGAGGAGTTTATCAATCCATTTGCAGCACAAGATGGTGGAATGCAGGATCAACCAATATGGGATATCGGAGATCCCATAATAGCTGCTGGAGTTGATGAACCTATATGGGATACCGAATATCCCCAAATTGCAAGTCTTGAAAGGCTATTAGCATCCTCGTCAGTAACATCAGATTATAGACCTCCTCAAGACACAGCAATGGGTCCTGTTGGCTACCCACCAGCAGCACCAATAGCGCCAACAGAACAAGTGCAAAGGCCAGACTTTGAAGGACCCGAGTTAGCTAAAAGAAATCAGTTTAAAACAAGGAATTACTCAGGACAATGGTCGTTACCTTCAGCCCAGCACCAAACAGGGGCCATCTTTATCATCCCTACACAACTAGGTATGTTTGATGAAGTTTTTATGCGTTGGGAAAGTATTACCAAAAATTTGGTATCCATGCAATCCTTCTCAAGTGGAAAGGAAAAGGCTGAGTTTATAGAAAATTTATTGGGAGAAACTGAAAAACTAACTTGGATACAGTGGCGTATGAGTTACCAAGATGAATACCAAGCAATATTAAATGCTTCTGACGGTATTGAAGGTACTCAAAATATTATCTCCCAGATAAGAAGAATCTTCACTCTGGAAGATCCATATCAGGGGTCAACAGCTATGCAAGATGAGGCTTATCGTGATCTAGAAAGGATAAGTTGCTCTAATATTAAAGATATAATTCAATTTATGAATGAATATCTTCGTCTTGCAGCTAAGACAGGCAAACTGTTCACTACGCCGGAGCTGTCGGAAAAATTCTGGATCAAATTACCAGGAGACTTGGGGACAAGAATTAAAGCCAAATTTGACGAAAAATACAAAGGCACTCAAGTAGGCGTACACCCAAGAATACTATTCACCTACAAGTACCTGGAAGAAGAATGCAAGAAAGCTGCATTTAGTAGATCACTGAAAGATCTTTCCTTTTGCAAAGAGATCCCCATCCCTGGCTACTACTCCAGAGAAAAGGATAAGAAGAAATACGGTGTAAGGAGATCAACAACCTACAAAGGTAAACCACACGACTCTCATGCAAGGGTAGAAAAAAGAAAGCACCTATTGGCAACAAAGAAGTGTAAATGCTTCCTATGCGGAGAAGAGGGGCATTTTGCAAGAGATTGCCCCAGTGAAAGAAGAAACATCAAAAGGGTGGCTATGTTTGAAGGGCTAAATATCCCGGAAGATCATGATATTCTATCAGTCCATGAAGGGGAGCCCATGAGCGATGCTATCTACAGCATCTCAGAAAATGAGGAACCACTGCAATACGATGGTATAAATTCCTTCTTAGAATACTTAAATGTATTTCATGAAGAAAGCAGGACATATTGGCTCGGCAAAGAAGGAGGATGACAACCCTTGGTAAAGGTTTCAGAGGATCAGCACAATTGCAAGCATACATGGTTGTTCAATGAAGAAATACAAGCACCAATAATTAAATGTTATACATGTAAAAGAGAAGCCATGACAAGATGGAGAATTCTATGCTCCTCATGCTCTATCTCAGCCTGTGGACAATGTGGACCACACTATTTCGAAGTCCAGGTACCTGTAGAAAAGAGAAATTCTATTCAGTATAATCCTAGATCTTTGATACAGGAACAACAGCAGTACATTATCTGGTGTGAAGAAGAGATTAAAAGACTTAAAGATGAATTGGCCTACAATGCTGAGAAACATCAGAGGGAAATTCAAGCAATAAGGATGGAAGGGGATACAGAGATAGAAGAATATAAGCTCAAGATTGACAGATTAGAGCTTGAAAACCATGACCTGAGGAAGGAACTGCAGCAAGAACAAGATGTTCAAGTATTAATTGATGAAGGCAGTGCAAAAGAATATACAGCAGTATCAACAGAAAAGCCAAGACAAACTCCAAACAGGCTTTACAACCTTATGGTTGAAATGGTAATTCCGAATATACCATCCTTTAAGGTTAATGCTATTCTTGATACAGGAGCCACAACGTGTTGCATAGATCAAGCCTCATGCCCAAGTGAAGCAATTGAAGAAAATACTTTTGTAGTAAACTTCAGCGGCATTAATTCTCAGACCACCGCCAACAAAAAGCTGAAAGCAGGCATGATGAGGATCGGTGAAAATCAATTTCGTATACCTTACACTTATTCTTTTCCAATGAAGCTTGGAGGGGGTATACAAATGATACTTGGTTGCAACTTTATTAGAGCTATGCAGGGAGGGGTCAGAATAGAAGGAAGCACAGTGACCTTCTATAAGAATATTACTACTATTCAAACCCAGCAAGAAGCTCCAATAGTTGCAACAATTGAGGAACTGGAACTTGAAGAGGAAGAATACTATCAGTTAAAGGAATTAGTGTACACCAGTACGCCATCAGGTACTTCCTCATTCCAACAACAATTTAGCCAGTTGATTACAGAACTAAAGTATGCAGGATACATCGGAAACAACCTTATGCAGCACTGGCTAAAAAATAAAGTCCAATGCAAAATCGAAGTAAAAAACCCAGATCTAATTATTGAGGATAGACCTCTCAAACATGTCACACCTCAACTCCAAGACACCTTCAGGAAACATATAAAAATTCTACTGGACTTAAAGGTAATTCGCCCCAGTAAGAGTCGGCATCGCACTACAGCAATGATTGTGAATTCCGGTACTACTATTGATCCAGTAACCGGAAGGGAAGAAAAGGGGAAGGAGAGGCTGGTCTTTAACTACAAAAGGTTAAACGACAACACTCACAAGGATCAATACAGCCTCCAGGTATTAACACAATCATTAAAGAGTGAGCAATAGTATATTTACTCAAAATTTGATTTGAAAAGTGGCTTTCATCAAGTTGCAATGCATCCCGATCTATTGATGGACAACATTTTGGGTACCTGACGCCTGTATGAATGGTTAGTGATGCATTCGGCCTTAAAAATGCACCAGCCGTGTTCCAAAGAAAGATGGACAGTTGCTTCAGAGGTACGGAACATTTTATTGCTGTCTACATAGATGATATATTAGTATTTTCCAAAGATGAAGTTGAGCATGCAGGGCATCTAAGGAAAATGTTGCAGATATGTCAGGAGAATGGGTTGGTACTAAGTCCAACCAAGATGAAGATTGGTACCCCCACTATTGATTTCCTGGGAGCAGTAATTGGGAATAAGAAAATAAAATTACAGTCCCATATTATAAAAAGGATCGCAAATTTTAAGGAAGAAGAGCTGACAACAACAAAGGGACTCCGCTCCTGGCTGGGCCTCTTAAATTATGCCCGAAGCTATATTCCTGACTTGGGAAAACTTTAGGCCCGTTATACTCGAAGACCAGCCCAAATGGTGAAAAAAGAATGAATAAACAAGATTGGGAACTGGTAAGGAAAATCAAAGAAAGGATCACACAGCTGCCTGACCTAGACATCCCTCCAGAGCAGTGTTATATTATCATTGAAACGGACGGCTGTATGGAAGGATGGGGTGGAATATGCAAATGGAAACCTCAGAAATTTGACCCTAAGTCCGCAGAAAGAATTTGTGCTTATGCCAGTGGAAGATTTAATCCGATTAAATCTGCTATTGATGCTGAAATATTTGCAGTCATGAACAGCCTGAGCAGCTTCAAAATCTACTATTTAGACAAACCTGAACTGATTATCAGAACGGACTGCCAGGCAATAATCAGTTTCTTTAATAAAACCGCACAGAACAAACCCTCACGGGTCAGATGGATAAACTTCACAGATTTCATAACAGGACTGGGATTCCTGTCCAATTCATACACGTCGAAGGGAAAGACAATTTATTAGCTGACGCTTTATCTCGAATTGTTTATTCTTTGATACAGGATAACGCATGGAGAACGGATCATCATCTGGTGGTGGCATTGGAAAAGGCCCTGATACAAGCACAAGCGAAGCCCAACCCACAGGCGAATACCCGGTTGGCAGGCCTTATGAACTCCTTAGCGAATATGAGGAGTTGCTCCAGCAAACTAGCTACACGACAATCCTACACCGAGAAGATCATGATGCTCGACGAAGAATGGCCGACCTTGAAAGAGAAGCCGTTGAAGAAGTCTTTCATAGCATCAGGGAGCTCGAGCAAATCTGCCAGCTCAAAGAATATGATTTCAGACATCACGCACACCGAGAAGGCGCCAAACGGGATAACTATTGGCGACAGCACCTTCCCGCGGTCATCAACACCCGCAAACAGATGTGGAACGCACTCACTCACTATCAGTCAGTAATCAAAGAAGTGCTTGACAGCCCCCCGTGAAGCGTGGTGGGACCAGCAAATCCAACAAATCCAAATACTTTATATCTTGTCGCATGTAAAGCCAAGCAACTTTACTTTATATCTTGTCGCATGTAAAGCCAAGCAGCT